>JBCAUF010000343.1:16850753-16862515 GCA_038406115.1 Haemulon aurolineatum
GCCGGTTGGCTTTGACACAGAGCGACTGGCTGTCACGCACACTTGATCTGATGTTTGACCTGTTATTGTATTTTTTTGTTTTGTTTTGTTTTCCTAAATAAATGTTTGTGTGGGCTGAAAGCCCTTGAGATGAATCATGTGGTAAGGAGCAATTGTTAGCACCGGCTGTTTCTCGAGGCAGTACAGCAGCATCTGGTAAACTCTGCTGATTTACAGCAGGGGAGTTCCTCATTTCTCTCACTGTGCCCCAGCCTCTCTTTTCAGGCTCTACTACTTCTTTTACATTACACGTCTGTCTCCCTCTTTAACCTTGTCTGTCCAAGAATATCCTATCAAGACATTTTTGTTCAAAATGGAGTGCTAAAAAGGTAATTTTATTTTAACAAATGAAAGAGAAATACTCAGTTGTGATCCTAAATGTAAATCAACATGACTCATGTACAGTCAAGTGCACTTCCTCTTGATTTCTGTGCTGGAGGCAGGTTGAAATAATTTCACCGCACTGGAAAATTCCCCCGTTTGAAGAACATCAGAATTTATGAACTCAAAAGAACAAGTTGACTTAAAAAGATGGAAGGTTTTTTTTTTTTTTTGCAGTGTCCTCCTTTCCCTGATACTTCCCTCGCTCCTATCTTTATCTTTTCATTTCCTCCGCGCTTCATCCATCTCTTGCCACCGCCCTCTCCCTCCTCTCATCAACCCCACCTCCCCCAGCACCAACACCCCCAGTTCCTGTCAGCACCGTCTGGAGGAGGGGCCCCTGTAATGAAACCTGCTCTTACCACTTCCTTATAACAACAGCTTTGGGGACAATATCGAGAGCAGCAGCAGCAATTACAAATGCAAAACAACAACATACGGGGAGGGAAAACTACAATTAAAGTATCACTGTGAGGCACGTGCTCATGAGACTGGCAGAAATACCGACATATTGGTCCTTTTTTTTCTTTTTGGAAAAATATTGTTATTGCCATAATTAGGAAGCTGTTTTGCTTAAGGGCTGCCACTTGAGATGACTAGGCATCTTTGGAGATAATTTTAGTAAGAGTTGTAGGTTATATGAAAACGAGCCAATGCACTGTGTGGAGACTGAATAGATTACTGATTAGATGGATGGTGTTTTACATCTCAGGAAAGGAGACATTTACTCTAAATTGCTGCTGGTTCCTTTTAATCATCCGATCAGTCAGCTGTACTGATGAGTGGACTGTGCCAGCGGATGATGAAAAGTTTGCACGGTGACGCACTAAAACAAGTGTAACTCCATCCCTCTTTTAACTCTCCTTCATGTCCTTCCTGTCCCCGCAGCTGTTTGTCATCGACAACGGCGCGGACGACTGGCGCATCGCCATGACCATGGAGAGGGTCCTGCTGATCGCTCTGGAGCTGCTGGTGTCCGCCGTGCACCCGGTGCCCGGGGACTTTAAGTTCCAGTGGCGGGCGCGGCTGGCCTTCTCGTACGCACCGTCGCACGCCGAGGCTGACCTGGACATGGTGCTGAGCGTGCCCATGTTCCTGCGGCTCTACCTCATCGCCAGAGTCATGCTCCTGCACAGCAAGCTCTTCACGGACGCCTCCTCCAGGAGTATAGGTGCCCTAAATAAGGTCAGACGGGTTTTGTGCTTGCAGGTGTGTGTGTGTGTGTCTGTGTGTGTGTGTGGTACGCATTCAAGAAGTCAAAAAGAGGTGAGGCAGTTGTAAAGGTATTAAGGTCAAGGGCTCTCTCCTCGGAATTAAATCTGCGCCCGCGCTGTCCCTTTCAATCCCGGCCTCTATCTCTCTGATGATCTCAAGTCCTTCCTTCCGCTCTGTCCTTCTAGTCACCCTGTTTCTTTTCATCTACCAGTTCAAACCTCCTTCCTCTCCTTCTGTTATCGCGGCGCATGGAGACTTAGATGTAAGCTGCGGAGGATCTTTCATAATACAATATGAGATGGGAGCGTGAAATGGGAACAAGATATTGCATACGGCTCAAATGGGGCGTGAAAAAGAAAGGCCTCGAATGAGATTGCGGTACGAGTGCGGAGGAAACGTGTACAAGCCGTGCGACAAACGATTGGCGCCAGGTTCGTAACGTCTCTAAGCGATAAACATTATTGCAGAATCAGGAAGAAATATGCAAACGACGAGGAGGAGGGAGGACGAGGAGGAGAGGGTGACGGCGGGAGAGATGGAGTGGATTTTAGATGAGTAATTTAGCAGGTTTGCGAGTGCATCTGCGATGGCACCATCCTGACCCCCAGGCTACAGTGGCGGGGAGAGGGAGGTGAAGGCGCCGTTGAAGTGCAGCTCCAACATGACAACTCATTTATCAGCCGCTTAACCCTTCCAGGGCTCGGCTTGCTGCTCTCGGATCGTCCGTCTGCCAGAAGTTGATGACAAATGAGCGGCAGATAAAAACTACACTGAAAACCGGCCAATTACTCAAAGGCACTGTATAGCTTGACCCGAGTCAGAGGGCGAGCCCTGATCTCGACTCCAATTACGGAGATTCTCCGAGTGCCGCCGCTATCAAAAGCTGCTCAGAAGACTAATTAGTAAAACATCAAATCTTTGTGGGAAAGGATGTACTGGATGAGGGTTCAGAGTTACTCAATGCTAACCCTTGAAAAGAATATTACATTGTCATTTATCAGCCCTGCCATGCTGAGTGTGTGTACTTATGTGTGTGTGTATTGCAGGTGCATTTTAACACACGGTTTGTAATGAAAACCCTCATGACTATCTGCCCCGGGACGGTGCTGCTGGTCTTCAGCATCTCCCTGTGGATCATCGCCGCCTGGACCGTACGAGTGTGCGAGAGGTCAGTCACAAAGCCGGGCTCGTTCGGGCGCGCGTTTTTTCTGTTGTGTTGTCAGGAGGGAGAGCTGGAGGACCGTGATTGGACGAGGAATTCGACTGAGCTGATAAATTCAATTGGCAGGAAATATAATCTGGGACATGTGTGCAACATAATCCATCTTTAGACTTCAGTTCATGAGGCTTTCTCACCAGTTGTACACTTAATTTGATCCAAGCGATGGAGTTGTTACTTCATTTGTCCATTTTGTCTCAAACACTTCATTTTAACCACGCCACTCAGCAAATATAAGCAGTATGCACATGCCTAATTTTGTCATAGAGTAGATTTAAGCAGATATATGGACATTAATATTTCATAATTTGTTACTATACCTCGTCTAGTATCTCCTATGAGGCCCTTGTGGTAATTGATAACAAAGCCCAAACTACAGTTCATTCGATAATACATGAAGAAATCCTCACAGCATTTTTTTTTTCAACCGTTTATACACAGGTGTAAATCATTCATTGGCAAGGGTTGTGTTAAAAAAACATGATTAAGTGTTTATAAATGTGTTAAAAACTCATGAGAGGACACGTTGAGCTTGAAAGTTCATTCTTCACCTTGCAAGTAGTAAAAAAAAACGGAAAAAAAAGGAAGAAAATCTTAAGGGGATAGTCTGACTAAGAAGAACATTGTGATGTTTTTTCGGTAAATACAAAAAATATTACAAGTATTAGATTAAACGTTTATAAATGATCTATGGATTTTGTTGCTTTTGCAAAGGCTGCTGCTCGAAGTCTTTATGCTAAACTCAGATAATTGGCTGCTGATACTTCTTATGGAGAGCGAAGAATTATTAAAAAACAAATACTTCATTCATACATTTTGCAAATAAATATAACAATCACACGCTTCATATTTCATTATAGCAAGTGTTGTACATTATTAATTATTCATTCATTGTTTATACACTCGAACAAATGTTGGAGTTATAGTTACGGAGAAGTGCATCCATAAATAATTGAAAATGTCCTTATGTCCCATGTGCAATCATATCATAAGGTGTTATAAACCATTAAATATGGCTTTATGTCTTTTCCTGGATAGAAGAATACATATTGCATAGCACAACAGCTGTAGAGCAGACTGTATGAAAAAGCTGCTGATGACACCGTCTCGCTGTTACACAGAGGAACTCTTTCAGACTCTAAATCAAATTCCATTTTCATTTAAAAACCGACAGTGATATCACTAATTGATTTTGAGATTTATGCTACTGATGTACCATTAAGAAAAAGTCAAAAAGTGACCATCCATTATGCTGCGTTAAAATACTTTTAGAGATAATCAAGGAAATATGGGAAAATGTCAGTTGGTTAATAAGCTTGATTAAATGCATCATTTCCCAGCTGCTGGGAAGTCATTGTTTGGTCTGCATCCAAGTTTAATTGGCATTTCCTCCCCTCTCCAAACCAAATTACTGAAGGAAAAAAAAATCATATAAAATTCAATTAAACTGCTTCATTTCAAACAAGGCGTAAATTTGAGACTTTGGAGTGAGTGTTCCTTCAAGCTAAACAACAGACAGCTCAAAGTACATATATCTCTTACAAACATCCAAGGTGAAATTTTTTCTGTTGAATAGTTTTGTGTAGTTTTTCTTTTCTTTTTTTTTTTAAGTAGAAAGCAACTTTGTTTCAGATCTGCACCGGGTTTGATTGCTATGGCAACCGTGTTGTACATAGGGCAGGAAAGATGGAGGCAAGAGCTGCAGTTTTATGTTATGTTCTGTGTCAAGTGAAATTAAAGAGCACGTGTTTGAGGTTTGACACCCACATTTGCAGACAGGACCAGTGGGCTGGTTGTGCTGTTTACTTTAAAAAAATATTTTTTTTTTTCTTTTACTATTGACTGACTTTATCCTCTGAACGCGGACCGCGTTTCTTTTCAGGTATCATGATGCCCAGGATGTGACCAGTAACTTCCTGGGAGCCATGTGGCTTATCTCCATCACTTTCTTGTCCATCGGCTACGGAGACATGGTTCCTCATACCTACTGTGGCAAAGGAGTCTGTCTGCTCACAGGAATCATGGTCAGTGCATTTCCTCCCTTTCTCCCCTCTTTTCCCATGTTTCCCTCTCGTGCGTGCTCTCCCTCCCCCACGGAGCTGTCCTTGCCTCGTTCAAAGGTCAGCAGATTAGAGAGCATGCTGTCATTGGCGAGAGAATTTTTGCCATTTGTGTAATTTGGGCAATCCTCCCTGAATTAGCCTGCATCTGTGCCTCTGTGTGTTTTGGGTGTGTAGGCGTGCAAACAAAAGCATGTTAGTGGTTTGTATGTGTGTGTGTGTGTGTGTGTGTGTGTGTGCATGTTATTCCCTTGTCTGTCCTCATTGCATAATGAAGGTCCCACCTTTCAGTGCGCCATGTCCTCCCACTCTCTCCCTCTCTTTCATTTTCCTTCTGTACCATATCTACCTCTCTCTCTCTCTCTCTCTCTCTCTCGTTCTATTTATCCCTCTTTCTCTCCTTTCCTCTCTGTCCGTCTCTCCTTCCCTGAGGCCATGTGTTTATTTCTATCTACCGTCCATCTGTTAGCATGAGCGTTTAAGCTGCTGACTGCTCCTCTATTTGCTTCACATCACAGGTGTTCTTCACTCCTCAAACTATTTCTTTCTCTTTGTCATTCTTGCGTCTGTCTCTGTCTCATTTCCCGTCTCTGTTTTCTCATACTGGCCCTTTTCTTCTTCATTTCTTGCTCCCTTTTGTTTAAAGGAACAGACACAAGTTTTTGGAAGTCTGTCAAATTGGTGGTTTTTGTAATTGAAGTTAGGATGTAGACATTACTCGTCTTTTTCCACGCTATCACTTTGACATACGCTGCTCTGAATGACAGGAGGAAATTAGTGTCTTTTCAAATTCAAGGAAATTTGAATTTCTTAATTGCTCTACAGCTAAATGTCAAGTTATCTCATATTAAATACACTAATAACCATGGCAGCTTTGGTTGATTTTTACAAGAAAAGATTATAATAATATGGTACCTGCAAATGTATTTCTCATAGGACACAGTGTGCCAGATGTTTTACATTGCCAAAGGAGAGGGCACGGTGAGTAATAGTAGAGAGAGTACAGCTAAAGAGCTGAAAGTCACTGCATAGTGGGTGCTCACCTGAGTTGGGCATAATGCCGTTTTTCAAACAAATTATGTAATGATGTTACTTTTCTGAATTACAGTCAGTGTGTTCCTAAAAAAAAACCAACATTCCTGCAGAGAGATGAGGAATGATGCGTCATTTGAAATGTCATTTTCATTAACAAAATAATGCCATGGATAATGGCCACTCTTGTCCTTTTCATGTTTTGAAAACCTGAGGGTACAATTGCACATAAGCTTTTATGCACAGAACTAATGCCAGTAGCACAGTTGAGCTTTTCAAAGTGAATTAAAAGTAAAGGCAGTGTGCTCGTACAAAGGGAGAGCGCCACTTAACATTTTAAAAAGCAGCTCTAAACAGTCCTCAGATCAGTCAAGTTACATGGCAAGATAGGATGATGTAACCACTGGCTCAGCCACTCTGAAATCAAACAGTGGAGCTTCTGAACTGTGTTTGTTTCATTATCAAAATAAGGTAATAAGCTGCCAAAATAACACTTTATTACCAATAACATCACTGCGGCAATCTTCCATCGACACTCTTATGTCCACGCCTAGTGCTTTTGCACTTGAGCTGAGTGTGGTTTGTTAAAGTGTGCCTAAAGTCAAGCAGCATCCAGTGTGGCTGAACGTTTAAGCCGCTGTGGAAGTGTCTAAAGATGCAGTTTAACGATCGCTGGATGGTGGCTCCAGAAAAATCAAGAGAGTGAAGTAGAAAGCCCTCAACTTAACTCTCAAAATGGGTTAGTCCATAAGTATTTCCCACAAGTAAGTTACTTCACTTGATGTGTTTATTAGTGGTGCTTTGGAAATCATTGCACTATTAGTCTTACATTGTAGTATCAGTGTGCAGCACTGTCTGGAATAATCTGCTAAGGTCACATTTTGGTGTCTCTATTTCTCACCGGCTACAGCTCCAAAACTCCCAAAAACCTGCTTGTGTGCTCTTTCATCCTCACTGTGTCTGTCCAGCCTCTGTATTTGCCAGCTCACCTACTTTCTTTACTTTATAGTCCATTAAATGTGTGAATAAACACACTCATGCACAAGCACACACACACACACACACACACAGAGACCCCCATTTGCTGGGTGAATCATCCAGTCGGTGTTTCAGAGTACAACTCTTACTATAATGTTAACACACACGCAAAGGCACAAAACAGGGGGTGGATACAGAACGTCCCAAGCCCACTGTTACAGACTGCATCCTCCACACAAACACTGACACAGAGCTTGACATACACTCTCAGTACGACTCCCACACACGCTCTCCTCTCCTGTCACAAACACACTCGCGCTACACCCTTCAGAGTGGTTTATTTTCGTTGATCATCAGAAGGGGTGAGGACGCAGGTGGAAAGGCGAGGCTTGTGACAGGGGCCGGGCTAAGGGGTCGAGCACAGAGAATGGGAGCCGACTCTTTTTTTCTTGGTCGAGAATTATTGTAATGAGTTTCTATAGGAGAAATTCTCGCCGTCGTTACTATGACAACACATGAAGGCCAAGAGTGTTGGAATATACCACTGCCCCGAGGCTACCTGGGGATGTGCCAGGTGTTAGCATATGTGTGTGTTGTTGTGGGTGAGTGGATGATGGTGGGGTAGACAACCATAACATGCTTAAATGCAAGCAATGATTAATTGTTTTTATATAATCTAGTAAGAGTGCATACTATATATGTACATTTATGTTTATATATATATATATATACACACACACAGAGTCTATGTATGTACATATATATACATATGTATAACACATATATATAAGTGTAAGTTATCTAAATCATCAACTCCTATCAGATAATGCGGTTCATGTATGTGTGCATGCATGTTTTTGAATTGTTATATCTTTATTCAGGTGATCTATTATGCATGTGACTTTAACCCCCTATTTATCATTTATAAACAGTATATAAACATTTAGTTAATGGTTTATTAGAGAAGATTATGATGTAATAGTACATGCAAATGTATTTCTCATATGGTTTTCTATGTCTCTCACAAATAAACTAATAAACTAACGACAGTTTAACTCCTCCCGTGGGCATGCATAAGTAAAATTGCAGTATATCTACATGCAATTACATTACATTGTGCTATAAGCCATTAATCAAATGTTTACAGACTGCTTATGAATGCCAAATGAAGGCAAGGGGTCCTTTTCATATACAGTAGTTCTAGATGGGTCATCTGGTTAAAGAGATGCAGAGTGGCTGCCATTTCAAACCTATTTTGTGCGTTCGTCTGTCTCTAAGTGCTTGTGTTGCGCGCACTAATTGAGCGAATTGAATTCCACATTTCGTGTTGAGCGCCCTCTCCCCATGTGTTCCCGCTGAAACAGTTTTTCCTCTGCTCCAGCACGAAGCTAAAGATATGCCGTTTTGTTTCTTTTTACCTGGAGAGTGCAGATGTTACACAGACGGGAGTTGGTGGGTGATTCCCCCTTTTTTTTTTTTTTTTTTTCTTTTCTTGCCTGACAGCTATGGCTGCGCTGTAGCGGAGGAAGCGAGGGAAACACCCAGGCGTATGAAACAAATCACAGCAGCGCAGCCATCATCAGCCGTGTCACTCTGCAGAGATTGCACAGGGAACCCTGCTGAAATCAAATGGATGCAGGCGTATGCACAAACAAACCCTCGCACACGTGCACGCACATACACACACACACGGGGCTGCCTTGACAAGCCAATCAGCGCCCCACTGGTTCTGGCCGAGGTGGACATTTTCAAACACACACGCACATACACACGGCTGAGTTCATGCACACCATGCTGCACTTGTACATACTGTACTGTAGCGATTCGTCGAGGGCTTTCACCTAAAGCACAGACATGTACGAACGCTCCGAGGGCTTTCCATCGGCTCTCATCATATTTTATTCATAGTTTTTGAATAAACACAAATAGAGTGGATGAGTGTATAGACGTGGGCACTAATGCTTGTTTGTGCGTTACATTTTACTGAACCCAGCCAAAGTTATTTTCGGCGAACCTGTCTTATCGTTCGAGAGTGTGCACGATGAAGTCTTGGCTATTTCCTACACGCCTCAGAAATGTTGCACGCTCCCTCGCACTCGCTCTCCACCTCACTATGTTATATCTCTTTTATTCTCTCTCCCCTCTCTCTCCCACTGCGAGAGGCGCACACTATCGCGCGCGCAGGAAGGAAGAGCACTCATACATTTTCATTAAACACTCTTAATCTTAATTCATTACTTATCAGGAGATATGTGACCTCATTAACATTGCCTTCTTCTCCATCTCTCCCTTCTATCCTGTGCACACGCCCTCGCCGCCTGCCTTCATCCCTCTCTCCAAACACTCCCCGCGTCTTTCCTTCCTTCCCCATTTATATTTACTCATAGCTCGTCACTCTCTTTATCTTCTCTTCTCTTTTTTTTTTTCCTCTGTGCCTGCCCCCTTCATGGGAACCCGTGAGCACTCAACAGCCCCATTGAAAACAGTGTCTAATCCAAAAGTTAATTTAGTCTGTCTTTCCTCCCCGTGTTCCTGCTCCTCTTCTCCTCTCAGGCATGTCTTTCTGGTTGAGAGACCGCTGTCACTCTCTTCCCGAATGAATTTGCAGTACGTCCCATGTGGGTCCAAGCTGGTATACAGACAAACCGGCCCGCTTTTTACACTTTTACACTTCCTGCAGGCCTCGTGCCTCTGATGGCAGCGGAAGACTGACACCATGTAATTCAGATTGACAGCATCTAATTAAATGAAATTAGGTAGTGCCAATCTTTGACGTGTTTTTTCATCCATAAGGGGCATATTTTTCGGCTACATATAGAGGCGATATAGAAGGGATCTCACACCAGATGGATTGGAAGTGAAAATAGACTTGGCTTGCCTCTCAACATGAGGAAATGTGGATCTGGAACAGCGCTATCCCTCTTAATCCTCTCCTCTCTCCCATTCACTTCTCCTTCTGTCGCACGGCTCCCTTCCTCATATTTGTCCTCGCTCCCTTCAATCATCTGGGCTAATTCCCCGGCCAAAAGCCACCCAATTTACCAATTCCTCCTCTTTACTGACTGACTCAGTGCTCTGTTTTCTCCTCCTCCTCCTCCTCCTCCTCCTCCTCCCTCCCTCCCTCCCTCCCTCTTCTCTCGCAGGGTGCAGGCTGTACGGCTCTGGTGGTTGCTGTGGTAGCCAGGAAGCTGGAGCTGACCAAGGCCGAGAAACACGTACACAACTTCATGATGGACACGCAACTCACCAAGAGGGTGTGTAGGCTTGTGTGGTGTCGGTGGTGTGAATGAGTGTGTCCTGCATAAATAAAGCAAAGCTATCATTTCTAGAGGCAGTGCACATTTTCCTAATGCACCGCGGCTGGGACTCTGGCAGAACTGTCATCTATAAAAGTAGAGGTTTTATGTCTTGTTTTTGTACCAGATTTTGAGACTATGGGGTTGGAAGACGAGGTGTCTGTCTGAGAGCCCGACTCGTCCTCTCGCTGCCCCTCCCTCTCTCTCCTCAACTACCACATCACATAGTCCCCCTGTATTGTTGTGACAGAAGCCATGTTATTTGAGTGAGTGAAGGCAATAAAAGGTCATCCCTTCCTCGCCCTCTCTCACTTACCGTCCCTCTGTTTCTCTCCATCTCCGATCTCTTTCCTCCTACACGGCCATCCCTCCACCCCGCCGCGCCCCCCCTCTTGTGACATTCGTCTCTCTTACAGTGAATCGCTTTCCCCCTCTGTCTTTCTTTCGATCAATCACCATCCTTACTCACATCCCTCCTTTGCCCTCTCCTTCCCTTTCGTCCTTGCCCCCTCCATGCCTCCTTCCCTCCATCTCTTACTCCCTCCCTCCAACGGTCCTTTTCAATTTTTCATACAGTTGAAAGACCCAAGTTTTAAAAATAGCTCCCATATCAAATATGTAGGGTACATTATGGCAGCGGGGTATCTGGGTGACTGAACGGGGTGGGGTGATCAATAATTTCAGCGTGGATAAAATATCGACAGAGAAGCCAGATAGGCTCTCTGTCAGAGCCCGACTCTCACCTCATCTTCCTGCAGGCTCTGGCCAGGTCAGCCACAGTCTGTTTTCACAAGACATTTAGCACCTTGAGTCGTGTGTGTGTGTGTGTGTGTGTGGGTGTGTGTGTGAGAGAGAGAGAGAAAGAGAGAGTTTTTACATCAATCTGGAGTTCAGCTGTGTGTGTAATTCAGCCGTTTCACAACATTTTTTGTCTAATATAGATTGTAAACTGGATACTATTTAACAGTATTAATTATATGAAAGTTATACTGATAATAGCTCTGTACTGCAACAAAATATTTAAATAAGACTTAGTCATCCTGATTGCTTTTGTTAAAAAAAAAAAAGAAAGAAAGAAAGAAACTTCAGCCATGCTAGCAACAGTAGGTCAGTCTGTAAGTGAGTTTGTCCGCTATTTTGGTCCAGGCTGAACCATCTCATAAACTACTGAATAGATTGCCATTTGGCCATTTTAGTTCAATATTTTGACAATTGTTTGATGATATTTGCTGATCACCTCATGCTATTGGGCCCACTTTGTATTTTGTGCTTATTAGCATATGTTAAACATTAAACCAATTAGATATCAGCATGTTAGCACCTTCATCATTTTGAGTATGTTGGCATAGTGATTGTGAGCATGTCAACATGTGCATTACATTTTTAGCCTCGTAGATTCGCTAGCATGGCTGCAGTTTGCATTCTTCGTACCCATAAAATGAAAACTCAGTAGCAGCACAGACATCATTCAGTGATTTCAGTGAATTCAGTCTCTGCATTTCACCCATCCTTTTTATAATACACCAGTAGTGAACACACAAA
>JBCAUF010000343.1:16864350-16875709 GCA_038406115.1 Haemulon aurolineatum
CATTCAGTGATTTCAGTGAATTCAGTCTCTGCATTTCACCCATCCTTTTTATAATACACCAGTAGTGAACACACAAACCAGGCAGAGAAGCAGTGGACTGCACTGAGCGCGCCCGGGGAGCGATGGGGGTTAGGTACCTTGCTCAAGGGGTAAATTCCCCGGCCGAGGGCATCTCAGCCCCTGACCTGTCACGGGATTTGTACCGCCGCCCCTCCGGTCACAAGCCTGATTCCCTTCGACTGTTACACACATACACGAATTAACTGTGCAGGTTTACAGTTAATTCATGTAAAACTGACTAAGGCTGGTTGGTTATTTTGATATTAAACACATATTTGAATATATTTAAAATCAAATCATAATTACTTCTTCAAATTAGTTGAACTGCGCCCCAGTCTTTGCAAATACCCCGTGGTGACTGTAGTCTTATGATAAAACAGATCACATTTTATTTAGACCTAGATAAAAACGAGTATTACAATCCATTTAAAAGTGAACCTCCTCCTCAATCCAGTCCTAACAAAGCCAGTCACTCAGTACGGGGGGGGGGCTGTCGCACAGCAGTTTCATTCAACACATTACAGCGTGCTGCTTGGTGACATTTCCTTCAAAGGGTCTTCGGTTTATGCAGTGTTAATTGTCTCCTGCCCTCTATTACTGAGAGACCAATGATTGAAGCTGTTGTATCCACATTGATTTACATGGCTGGGGCCAGTCTCTGCCATATCATCGTGACAAGAGAATACAATCACTCAAGGCTTTATGATGAATAATGCAACGATGGACTCTACATCCTGCCATCATCATATATGCAGGCACATACACACACACACACATATATGGGTACAAAAGCACACTGGCTTTCTACATCACACAACTACTGTTTCCTTCCCTTTGAAGGATTAATAAGAATGTCAATTAAAGGCCAATAGGTGAAGCTCTCAGCTATTAGACTGTGTTGTGTTTGATGTTGTTCCCTTTATCATTACATGCGTGTTGTATCAAAAATAGAGTTGGGTGTGGTTGTTTTAGAGAACTTAACAGAGCCAGAGCCCTAAAACTGCACGCAAACTAGCTTCTTCGCCGCACAGGAGAACAAACTTTTCCTGCGAATACCACACAGATCATTTTTAGTCCAAACGTCTGCGGTATTTTTGACACTTTCTGACACATGCTTGAGCACACTTCAAAATATTTTCATTTTCCATCATTTGAGCATTCTCTGCTTTCATCCTTCGGATCAAATTTTTTCCCGACGCGCCCGACAGGATTGATGTCGAAACCTTGAAATCTCGTGTGGTGCAGATTGGGTGCCGAGGACCTAATAACCTTATCAGGGAGGATGATCAAAGTTCAATGCACTGGGTTAATTTTCATGCGCTGCTCAGTGAAGTGATGAGTTCCTCCCCCTCTGATGGGATTAATACGGATGTTAATTAAATAACAGCTAACACAGCCCCTATGTCTGCCATGTGTGTGAGGCTGTGAGCGCTCGTGTTCGACTTCAGGACTTCGTGTCTCGATGCAGAGTGGTAAACATGTGTTTTAAAGGCTCGCTCGCTTCTTGGAGCAGTGTGAGCGGCAGCATGCAGAAGCGCTGGTTAATTCAGAGCGCTGCCGCAAGTCCATCTGGCCAGAACGTCGCCCTGAACGTTCACAGAGCGCTCTTGACACGCAAAGTAGGACACGCTTACTGTAAGCCCTCAGTCAGTCGACTAGAGTGGTGTCTCCTTCCTTTTGATGGCACTACCATGTCAATTAAATGCCACTCACTGAAGCAATAAGCCAATTGACCTTGTGAACATGGCTAACTGAGTCCATTTCTGAGGTCAGTACTTTTATTTCAAGCTTTTTAAGCCTTGGTGCAAAGTTGAAAACGTTAGGTCTTTTTATTTATAAATTTGAGCTCCGAATGTGTATTCTGCCTCCACACCGGGGCCATCGGTTAATTCAGACCACTTTTAGATGTCCCTGTGGCACATTCAGAGCTTCACCCTGTCTGAATATTCAGAGTACACTCTGGGCTCTGGCCAAGGAGGAGGTGCTGCAGTGCCTTCCAATGTTTACACCACTAGCCAAATGGGAGCAATCTAACCCCCAAAGATTTTTTCGTAGCTAGCTTTCACTCTGCACAGTAAAAATAGCTCATTTTCTGACAGCCTTTTAATTCACACGCAAGCCAGATGGATCATTATTAGTGTGGACGTATTGTGACAGCGACAAAAATTGATTTGACACTCCATGAGTGCATTTACACATCTCCCTGATGTTTTTCACTTTTTACCAATTGAACCCGAGTGCGCTGTCTAGATTCATGAAAGGTCCCCCGTGGCGTGCTGTGGGTGTCGTCTCACAGATGACCTGATGCAGGAGACACAAAACGTATCAAACAAGCGGAAGCCAGTTATTATTTCAATTTTACGAAATGTTCTGTCTCCTCCTTCATTTGAATGGGTTTCTGTCTTGTCTTTGTGTGCATACATGGAAGTGTGTGTGTGTGTGTGTGACTTGTCTCTTCCGTTTGTCACCATGCCTGTGAGGGGAAGGTCAGAGCAAGGTAGGGCCACGTGTCGCCAAGGCACATGGGAGGATTTTGCCAAGGTAATTGGCCCTTTTGTTTTTGTCTTCGTTTTCTGCCCTCCTAGAAAACACCATTGAATCTCTAGCACCTTAGCACATAATTACTAATTACATACATAGTTGGAGGTCACTAATGATCTCCTGGGATGGAGGGGCAGAGGTTTTTGTCTCGATCGCTACAAAACGTGTAGGAAAACAATCCAGGATTCTTAAGTGACAGATAAAGCCGCAGAGCCAGTGTTTTGGTTTTTGTTAACAACATCGGAATATTTCCATGCTTATTTGTAAAAAAGAAAACAAAACAAAAAGAAAAGAAAAAATACTTCACTGTGATTTTGACAGTAGAAATAATACTATCTGTGATGACACCTCTAAAATGTTTTTATTTATGCTGATTGATTTATACTCGACAATATGTCATCAGCCACCCAACATGCTGAGGTGTGGGAACCCCTTGTCTTAACAGATTTCTCTTGTACCTGCCATAAGGTGTGCCATGTAGGGGAGCAACCAGAACAGATCTTTGACCCAAACAAGCCATATGGCTCCAACATGGTTGCCCAAGTACAGGCCATATGGTCCAGGAATGGTTGCTGCTGCTGTCGTTTGGTTTCTTGCAGAGTATTCGTAGTGGCTCACGTTAGGTCTTTTATTTAATCTTTTTTTTTTTTTAATTGCCATCTTTCCCATCGTTTCTATGTTAACTCCCAGGATGAGAGGGGAAGACAAATAAAGAGGGTAGTTGGTTAAATGTAACAAACACTGTGGTATCATGGCATTATCAGTCTCTGGCATTTGCCTGTGGAGCAATTCCCAGGCTGTAAATGATGGGTGAAGCTTTAGCATCGTCTAATTAAATGGCCTGAAGCGGTGCAACAGGCTCCCTCCACAGTGCTGGACGGATGCAGGAAGTTCGCTCAAAAACTTCCACAACGAGGCAGCCAGGCAGACACAAGATGCCATCATTCATCATATTTCACTCAGCCTGCAGTGATTAATCAGCTGATAAATAGGATTTGACATATCAATTTACCAATGGGCCTGTAGATATGAGAGGTATTAAATGTGCTCTTCAGTAACCTGGCGCGTGATTAAAACTGGAGAAGCTGTGTTTTGCTGTGACATAATCCAGACAAATTAACTTTTTCCTGACAATTACTGGTGTTGGTTGCAAATATCGTTTCCAACAGTGTAACCAGCTGTGATGTTGACACCAGTGCTGTAGCCACACTAACAACTTGTCTTTATTGGACGATGCCTCCTCTGGATCTTTGCAGCTCTGTCAGCGCCTGTCCTTCCACATGGATGGGAGTTCTGTAATCCTATTGATACACAGTGGGAGATGAGGCTCAGAAGGAGAAACATGGGATAGCAGGGTTTACATCATATTCCAGTCCATGCTTTACATCCGAATCCCATTTGTCACGGTGTCTGAAATGTACATAAATATTTTTTTTATCCTACTGAGTTTATTCACGTGAGATTTCTGTGCTATATTTGAACATTTTATCAGTGAACAAGCGGTGTCAATGTAAGAATTCATAAATTTGTAATGCAAACTGCCTGCAAAGAGTGATTGGTTCACTGTATGACTCTCCAGTCCTGGAGGGGTCTTAAATATTATCTATAGTATGTTAGATTAGCTCTTTTTGGTTTGACTTCCTCTGTGTCATTGAAAACACATCTGCAAGGCCCAGGGCCTCATGCTCTCTTCATCTGTGGCCAATAGTGTGTGTTTGTCTGTATGTGTGTATGTGTAGGCGTGTATGTGTGTGAGCAGTCCTTGACTGCGGTGGATAGGTGCTGATTAGCCAAGCTGCCGGGGTCTTTTGTGCTCCTCAGACGGGGGTATAATTGTTCTTTGTTCAGTGCTCAGCATCTCTTTGAAGTCTCTCATTCAATTTATGTCCTTACAGATTCTCTCTCCCTTCTCTATGGTATCCACCCGCGCGTGTTTTTTTTTTTTTTTTTGCTGGGTGTCAGACCCCTGTGTTGTAATTACATAGCAACCTATGGGGATATATAGTACATGAAACATGCAGGAGTAGATATGGAAATTAATTTATGTAACAGAGTCCTGATTCTTGTCCACAGAAATCGATGTGAAGCCTACTGTGACATTTTGAATGAGTCTTTTATTAAATCACAGCAATCTCACATTGAGATCGTACATGCCAGCGACATCTGAAGCCTGTGTCTGACCAGAAGAATGGAGCAAAATAACCACATTGCCATTGACCGAAGTGGAGCATCATTACATAGGCTAATGTGTCCCTTCTGCAGGAATGAGGATTGTCTTTGACAGCTAGTTTAAGAGCAGCGACTCATGCCGCGATTGTATCTTTCGGTTGCTGTCATAATTAAATGGAAGATCACTGGTTTTAATGAACTGTGGTGGTACTGTTGTGAATTACTCCCAACCAGCCAAGATAATGCGTTCCATTTGAGTTAGTCTACGATATAATGTGGTATATACACAGACAGAGAGAAGAGAGAAGTGTGTGTGAGGGAGAGACTCCTGTTGGTTCTCATTGCCAAATCTCCCTAAGGAGAGAGCTGTTTATGAAAAGCATTGGCAAGCAAGCCGGTGTGTGTAGAGAGAGACAGAGAGAATGAGGGCAGCCTCTAAGAAGAGAACGATGGTTTTGTTTTGTTTTTTTCTTTGCAGGGAGACAATGGAGAACGGAGGGAGAAGGAGAACAGGGCTGGGTAAACCTGTTGCCTGCTTCAGTTGCCAAGACCTACCTGTTGCTAACAACGTGTGTCTATGTGTTTGTGTGTTGATTGTCTGGGAGCAGATAAAGAACGCAGCGGCCAACGTGCTAAGGGAAACCTGGCTCATCTACAAACACACCAAGCTGATGAAGAAGATCGACCACTCCAGAGTCCGCAAGCACCAGCGGAAGTTCCTCCAGGCTATACATCAGTGAGACCACAGTTTACACACACCCACACACACACACACACACACGTATGTACACGCGTAAACTCAAAAACGCACACGTGCACACGGGCACATGCACACAGCAGTGCAGCTGAGCTGATGAAGGCTTTGAAATCAGCTGTACTTTCTATCCACCCACAGGTTGGATCAACGGTGATAATCAGATAAAGTGCATGAATCCCTACACACACTCACACACACACACACACAAAAATGAATCATCATCTACTAAAGGGCAGGTTCACTCCAGGCAAATACAGTTGTGGGACTGGATAATCAGTGCATTGTGTACTATTACAGTCACTCTGATCATCATATTATCTGCACTGAGTGTTGTTGTTGATGATACAAATACATAAAGCAGAACTGAATCGCGGATTGTTTTTCATTTCACCCTACAGCATTTTTTACTTGTATTTAAATGAGGTGGTTTTGTTTTACTCAAAGATTTTTGTGACTCGTCTAGCATCACAATTAAGTGGTCCTTTTTTGTTCGCTCGCTCCTTTGATCTCGAACCGCTCCGTCTAGACTTGAGAACAAGTGCCTTCAGAAGCCCGAGTCAAGAGACCTGAGACTGTTTTAATTGTAGCATAAAGGATCATCCTGCAGCACGTGGACTGCGGATGAGAGGCTAACACGGGGAACACAGTTACGGGGGGAAACGTCATGGGAATATGAGTGCTTTTTTTGTCTCTGGTTCAAATGTGTTCGCGTAAGAGGAGACATGTTCGTCTGGAGGTGCAGCCTAGAATAAAATCAGTCAACACTTCATTAAAATGGCAGAGGCCACAGGGTGTGTTTTATGAAAACACAGATTAGACCTTCAGCTCACTAATGATTATATTGTGTTTTGAGAACCAGGTCATGTTTTAATTGGACCACAGAAAGATTCATTATTTCATTTTATTTTAGTTACAGTAATGTCTTTACCCTCAGTTTATTTCCCCAGATGCCTCACTGCCGTAAAAAATTCTTAATATCAAAACTACCATGTTGGTTTACTCTAAAGCTAAAGGTCGGTCTTATTTTAACCGTAAATGTATGTATTATTTCACCTTGGTTACAAAATTACAGTGTTTCAGAGCACACCGTGTGCTTGCTATGTTTGGACATTCAATTCCAGCGGCTCACTGTAGGTAGAAATGAAGCTGAACTAGGCAAGGTGACCGCTCCACAGTGCTGCCGTCTGGACCCGGAGGGATTAGCTCTCTGGACCGACCACTGTGTATTTACTGGGTTTCAACTTTGCATGCGTGTGTGTACCTAATGTGTGTGTGTATCTGTTTGCAGATTACGCAGTGTGAAAATGGAGCAGAGGAAACTCAGCGATCAGGCCAACACACTAGTGGACCTCTCAAAGGTGAGACAAACACCTCACAGACACGTAAACCGTCGTGCAGGTTAGTAGCTCATGCCGAACATACCACAACACTCCTCCGTTTCAGCGCTGACCTGCCCGTTTCTGTGGCTTTGTGTCTCCTAGCAACCGGAACAAGTGTTAAAACAGGGATGACTGAGTGAGAGAGCGAGGAGGAAATGAGAGGAGGGAGGGGAGTGCTCATGTTTTTCTGTTACTGTGTGGGTGTCTGAGTGAGAATGTGAGCGCACATGTGATTGTGAAAGAGAGAGAGAGAGAGAGAGAGAGTGAGATGGAGACTTGAATAAGAGGGAGGAAAATGTTCGAGCGAGGGTGTGTGTGTGTGTGTGCGTGTGCGTGTTTGTGTCTTTCCAAGAAGCAATACCTTTAGTATCAAATAGTTTGCCATTATGCATCTCAATGACTCCATCTCAATTGGCCACTTGTGCGTTTACCATGGTTACGGGTGCTAGGATGCGCAAGGCAGGGACAAGGCCTTCTTTTCAGTGTTTTTCTTATTCTTTCTTTCTACACAGTGTTATAAGGCCCACACAGAGACTTCCCTTCAGCCTCCTCTTCACTCCAGCTTCTACTCCCTCTTGGACATTTTTTTCCCTGTGCACAGTATCTTACTCACTGCTCCCCAGCCTCATGCTTGCCCTCTTTCCAGGCTTACCTCACTCTCTTTTACTTTTGCTGTCTCTTCTTGTCCAATCCAAAGTCATTTTCTTTTTAAACAAGCTTTAATAAAGCCACTCTCATAATGCTCCTGTTTACGTATTTGCAATCTGTCTCCCTTCTTCAAAGTACTCTGTGTGCACAGAGTCATCTGACTCATCTCCCACTCTCCTCTGCTCCGCTCTCCTCTGTCCTCTTGTAGATGCAGAGCGTCATGTATGAGCTCATGTCGGAGCTCAACGACCGCAGCGAGGACTTGGAGCGCCAGATGCTGTCCCTGGAGCAGCGGGTAGAGCAGCTCACCGCCGGCTTCAACACCCTGCCTGCCCACCTCTCAGCCACCCTCAGCGCCCAGCACGCCGCCCTGGTCCACCTGCTCCGGGAGAGGGACGCGAGGGACGGTAGAGGAGGCGGCGGAGGGGGTGCTGTGGTCCCGCTGTCCCCGGCGACCTCTTTAGCCACTGCTCCAGTTTCAGTTTCTCCGGTCCAGGTCGTGTCCGCGGTGCAGCCCCTATCCCCGGTCCCCACGTTGGCCTTGGAGTCCCCTCTGTCGCCCCCACCACTGAGCCCAGAGGGGAGCCTGGAGGCTAGTCCCAACCTCAACACCTGCACTTCTAGCTGCTGAAGACAGCTCTGAGGACCAGGAGAGGACAAATATGGCGAGAAAACGGGGAGAGAGCGGGGGAGAGGGCGGGTTGGGGGCCGTGCTAGTCTTCTCACTTCAGACTAAAGGAGAGGAACGAGGAGGGAGGAGAGAAATGTGAGGCGATCCTCTGAAACTAGCGCTCTGTGAGAGAAGGATGAAGACGGGACTATGAGGAGAAATAATAGGATTAAGACGGAGGGCCGGGATGAGTGATGAGACATGTTAGGTACTTTGGGGCGCTTTCCTTGACGAGGGAAGGAGAAGAAAAATGGAGATAAAATGGAGACTGTAAAAGGTGTGAGGGGGAGGAACGATGTCAAGAGGGTGAGAAATGGAGGTAGAGAAGACGAGGAGGGGGAAGGAGAGAGGAGGAGAAATAACTAGGAATAATTACACGAACTCAGAGCTCCTAAATGGAATCCACTCCAATTACTGAAAAATGCCTTTTATTTTCTCTCTATCTCTCTCTCTCTTTCTCTCTCTCTTTCCTCCCCCCCTCTCCCAATCTCTCTCTCCCTTCATCAGGAATTAATGACCATGACTTTTTATCCTTATGATGTATTTTCTATCTGAATGCTAATTGTGTGTTAACGAGCATCCCTTTAACAGAAGGTTCGATCAATACGACCACGATATAAAAAAAAAAAAAACTAGTGGCATGCACCGCACATACACACACACACACACACACACACACACACACACACACACACACACTCACATACACAACTTATATCGACACATCATTCACGCAATACAAGTGAACACAGCACAAACATGAAAACATAATCCTTCACAACGCAGGCCCTATCTACACTCACACAAAGAAAAGAATGCAGTAGCCCACAAGATAATACTAAAGCCTATACTGCCAAGCACTCAATGCACTGTCAGTCTGCACAGAGCACTGCCAAGCAATGTAGACACACTGTAAAAAATGTTCATCCAAGCGACTTATCTCTCATGGGTGTGAGCTAATGCAGTAGTTCAGGCCTACAATGCAGAGTTGTAACATTTTAACTACTCAGTCGGAAGAATTTGTGACGATACAAACTAACAGATCAAGTTGAAATAAGTCGGCATGACACTGAGGAACACGAGTCATCATAACGTCTGTCTGCGATGAGGAAGACAGCAGCGGATGATAAAACAACCAAACACTACAACAGGACTTTATTACTGCATTTAGGGAATTACAGATTGAGTTGAACTGATGTTGAAGTGTATTTGTAGGTTTGCTGTTCTGAGACTTTAAAAGAGTTTGCTTTTGTTTAATTTCTGTGACCGTTTCTTATGAAAACCTCCAAAAATTGACAATTTATAGTTGTATCAAGTGCATTAATACTGGAATGGTTGTCGGGAGAAAGAATAGGTTACAACACAAACCTTTATTAAACTGGCATTTCTATCTGGTTGATTGATTTTGAAGATGATATCACGACTATTTATGAAACACCGGCTCGACAAGACAGAGCCTTGCACAAACTCAATACTCCACGTTTGGTGAGTGTTCTCATTTTATGTTATTAAATTTGCTGGAGACTATCAACCCGGAGGTCTGCTGCAGACAGTTAAAATAACAGTCAAAACGTTATCCATCAATAATGAATGATCTGCTTATTCTTTTACTAAGAGGTGGCTGAAGTCAGTGGAGTCAGATTGACTGGGATGCTGTAGTGTCTATTGTTTTGCTTTCATTCTCTGAAGAAAAAATTATACTTAGAATTACAAAAATATAGATTTTTGCATTAGTAATTAAATCGAAAAATCTAATTATTTAGCGATTGTGATTATAAGTTGGTGTGATTAATATTTTTTCACAGTGTACGGTTGTGTCTATGACCCATCATGAGGGGAAGAAGACCTTACTAACTGCCAATCTTTTCCAAGCTTGCAGTCCCAAAACAACGCACTGTTATCATGAATGTATTCTGTGTAAGGAAATACACTCAAACTCTCGCTTGCTCGATCACTTAAACTGCCATCCAGACACAGGAACAGACACCCACACGCACGTACACACAGATAGACACACACCTCGACAACCAAAGTGCTCTCTCTTAAATGGACTTCAATAAGAGGCAGGGAACGCTGCTGTCACTGGGGACAAAAGATAGCAGGAGGCGTTGCAGATATCTTGACAATATTTCTGAGGGAATAACTGTGAAAATCTGGGCATGGACTTGTTACAGTGCTGTACATGGACTGCTCTTCACTGCTTTAAAACAGATCAAGGTGGACTACGGATGAACACAAGGGAACACAAATAAACCTTATAAAGGATAAATGGCCATGAAGGAGCAGCTGTTTATGAAATAAATAAAACATAGAAAGAGAGACTAAGGTATATCTGAGGGGAATTATAATGGTGTGATGGGAAAAGAGACAAGCCTACCCTTGCATTGGAGACAATATCGAAAACTGTCTTATAGCGACATGCTGTGGCCGGAATACTGAATTACATACGCTTGGAATATTGTATAGTATGCTGTTAACGAAATTTAGCTTTGTATTGCTTAGTCTTTTCTACCATTATGATTAAACGCAGTTATAGCTGATATATAATATTACTAAACTATAGTATTCTTCTCATTCGTCATGACAATTATGATATATGTATTAACAATACGTTAAATAATTATGAACAAGGAAAGTGC
This sequence comes from Haemulon aurolineatum, assembly GCA_038406115.1. Lineage (NCBI taxonomy): Eukaryota > Metazoa > Chordata > Actinopteri > Lutjaniformes > Haemulidae > Haemulon > Haemulon aurolineatum. Next base: position 16,875,214 of record JBCAUF010000343.1, read on the forward strand.
CGTTTGAGGTTGAAATTATTTTGTAATTTTATTTTATCAGAGAGAATTAATAAAGTATATATCTATTACATTATAGCTTCCATGTTTTCTGTGTTGCTGTTTTTTATTTTATTTTATTCATTTTCAGTGCAACGGGTTTCTACAGTATGTGCGCTGCTTTAGAAAAATAAACTCCCCGTATGGAACAAATTCACGCGGTACAGATTAGATATCCTTCATTCAGTTTCGACGTCTCCACTCTGAATAATTACCATTTGAACCTATGAGTTGAACTCTACATACTGTTACATGCTAATTTTAGGGCTGCTGTCTTCTATTTTACTTACTTTGTCAGTTGATTATGGGCCTGTTTTCTCATATTTCTCACCGTAAAAAATAGTATTTTGCGTTGTGATTGTGATCAGCTCATTCCTGGAGAACAATTAGTTGGGAATTTGTGACAAAACAATGAAAAGAGCCTTGTTTTTGCTCGATGTTATGGAGTGTCGGTGTTTAC
>JBCAUF010000343.1:16933723-16944246 GCA_038406115.1 Haemulon aurolineatum
TTCATGAATATTAATTAAAACATTATAAAAATACGCTGAAGCTCATTGGTTCACTTGTCTTCACCAGAATGCCTTGGTGTGGCATGTTTCTTTGATTTTAAAATGATGTCTTTTCCCCTCGGACATCACGAGTGGGTGTAGGGGACATCAGACGCGTCCTGCTATCATTTTTGTCTTTGGGAGACAGTAATTGGTGACTCACCAGTCTGACTTTGAGCGATCCTGCTTTGTGAGTCATCCAAGAAGCGGCTACATCGCACGCTGGTGGTGACGTTATTGTTTGTGGTTGTTTGTGTGTACGTGGGCCCGCTTGGGCTTAGAAGATCTCTGCTGTCTGTCCTCAGGTCAGTACGAACGCTGTGCGACCACACCGGAGCCGGGTCGGAGCTCAGCTTCTGCAAAGGGGAGGAACTCGTGGTGTTAGGAGGAGTCGATCAGGACTGGATTCGCTGTCGTCAGGGAGACAAAGAGGGGCTGGTACCTATTGGCTACACCTCCCTCATCATGTGACTTCGGCACCACAACTGCTGCACTCAATCAATAAAAAAAATGAAATAAATAAATATATATATATATTTTAGGCGAGTATTGAGAGGTTATGGTGAGGCTCCACTACTCTGAAAGGGATATTTCACGCTTGCTCGGTTAGAGTTTGAGTTGAGTGCATAACACCATCTGTTCTGCTTTACGTGCATCAGGAGCAGTCTGCAGCCGTCTCCCTTTACGAACATATGGGAGGTTTTTTTTCCCCGTCACAATCCATCCAGTTTGGTAGCATTAAACTAATGGGTTTTAGCAGCAGGAATGCAGCAGATGGTGTGAAATAATGACTCAAGTCAAATTTAGATCATTTCATACTGGAAGACCTTTGATCTCAGGAGTGAAGTATCCCTTTAAATGTCCCCTTTTCTCAATTTCTGCCTTCCTTGTCAGCCACTGATCTGAAAATGATCACAGGGGAAATTCTGTGCCGTCGAGTGCTTTCAGATCAGCGGCCGCCTGTTGTGAGGAGGCAGCAGTCGACAGCCTGGTAGTGAGTCGCGTTAACATCTCTAGCCGTCAGCTATGGAGAGCGCGCGGCTCGCGAGGTTGTCGAGTGGAGAAAGCATGTCAGAGTACTGGGCCGTAGCTCCTGTTGCATACTGCGTAGTAATGTAGTGAATTGTAGCTGTGTAGATCTGTGTTCTCTTGATCCTTCACCCCTTATTGACCTCTCATCTTTATCGCCTGGTTCATGTGTGTTTGACATGTTTCTGCTACTATATTTGACTGTATAAATATACATAAAAAATATATATATAGGTATATAAATTGAGATTGATATTACCAAGATAGATAGAAAGATAGATGAACAAGAGAAAGCAGACAGGAAAAACACAAGCTTAATACTGCGAGTGACTCAAAATGAACGGATTCATTCTTTATCTTTACATCTGCAACGTTACACACACATGAAGTGGTTGTCATACATGCAAAAAAAAAAAAGTATGTGTTTGTTTTGAGTATGAAATCCAGTATCTTCCCTCCCGTGTGCTTTATGTATTGCCAATGTCTTGACATCATATTCATAAAATCATTAGATCTAGCCTCATACCTTGAACACTGTATGCATTGTGATGTGCCATGAATGCTTTGAATGAACGCCAGAAAAATATTTATCTATCCTACACGGTTGTCAGATGACATCAGACAGCAGCAAATCTGTAGCTAGTCTCTCTTCTCATCCAAAAACCAACACCTCACACAACTATGCTCAGCTCTTGTTCAACACTATCTGACCTTAAAATCTAACGCAGTGAGAAAATCCCAGATATGTATGTAATTCATAAATGCTAGTGTTAAGTCTGTAGGTTTGGTGGCTGGTCTTCACCTCGTACCTCAGCTTTTGTATTTCTCTTGACCCTTCCCGCCATGTTTGCTTATCATAATCATTGATATTAATGATAGTGGTAGTGGTGGAAGTGATTCTGATGTTGCTCATATAAAATACGTTGCTTTGTGTCATATATTTATTGCTTATAGATTCTGTATTGATGACTATGCATATGGTTAAACGTAAAACTGATCGCCTTTTCGTTTGTTTAGAAACTCATTTTGATTTGACGTTCTCATGCAAAACAATAGCTTAAATAGTAAACATAAAAAAAGCCTGATTTTAACTGGTCAGGAAAAGACGGACACTGAAGGACCTCCACTGAATTCTGCAGGAACGTTTCATGTCTCTCGATCAATCAGGGAAAGCTCGGATCTTGAACGTTTCCTTGTGTTATTGTGTCAATGCCATGTAGCATGACGTTACTGTCACTATGGCAACTGTCCAGTAGCATTAAGTTAAGCCAGTGCTCATAACTTGCGACAAACAAAACACACAAATGCCATCAAATGGATAATATGTAGGTGTTTACAAGATGAAATATCAGTTGACACATTAAAAATGTGTTAATATTTTTTGTATTTTTATTTAATTGTGAGATTATGGTTTAAATGCATTTGTTGAAAAGCTGTTAATTTATTGGATGTGCTATTTATTGATCTTGAGGTTTCTGAAAGGAATAGCTCTATCTGACCCATCTAGTGTCTCTCTATCTATCTGGGTTCATTATGTATGTAAGTATGTGTGTATGAGTGTGTGTGTGTGTACGTGTGAGCCTGCACATGGCAGCGTATGTGGCAGTGAAAGCAGAGATGAGTGTGAGCACAGCTGTGTGTCTGCACATCCTGCACTTTCACTTATGTGTGTGCGTAAGTGTAACAATGAGTTCTGTACCTCCCTCCCCTCCTCCTTCTCCTCCTCCTCCTCCTTCTGCTCCTCTCTTTTTCTCTCTCTGGTGTCATGTAGCCTGTAGACATCCCCCTGTGTCCTACTATTGCATATAGTTCAGTGCCCCTATAGTGTCAGTCACTGTCCACCTCCTGCATGTGCTTGTTTGTAAATACACCAAATAAAATGATCAGAATAAGCCAAACCTGCACAGCTGTTTGACTCCTAATTTTCTGCACATGATTTCGTGTAAAAGGCGTTATTAGTCAGAGTCTACATGTTAAGCTATTGTGAAAAACAATATAAACCATAGATACCTCACTGAGCAAATATAAATGACTGAATTTGTTGCTCTCTGAAATGTGACAGGAAACTACCCACATGAGTCGGGTTGCAAAGGAAGTCTTCTATAATACAGACCTGTGTTCCTTTTAAGTTTGTGGGGAATACTTTTCTCGCCTCTTTGCACAGATCTAAAGATCCCCGGGTGCCCGCGGATGTTGTTAAGGGCAGAAAGAGGAGAATAAATCTCCGGAGTGAGCTGCAGCCCTCCCCCATCTTGTAACCGTGTTCCTTTGATAGCGTCCTCCATTGTGGGTCATTATGGAGGACAACACAGTGTGAGATATACAATCTAACACCACTAGATAGCACTGTTAGCTCAAGCTGATTAAAATCACTGCAGTAACCTCCCAAAACACGCACACACACACACACGTGAGAAGAAGGCCTTGTTACTGACACACCAAGAGTCGGCAGGGTTTAGTACTAGTAGACATAAAATGCTTTTATTATTATGGTTATAGAGGCAAAAAGTCTGAGCTGACATTCTATGGCGTTGAGTTATAACTGTTTGTTTTTGAAGTTTTGTTTTTCAGATGCACATTATCAGAGGCAACAGGCAAAGGTTACATGTCATGCAAACTAGATAAATAACTCTTTATGTGTACCTTTGCTATAAAGTTAATCATCCACTGGCAATAATGTAGTGCTCTTAGTTAAAAAAGGAAAGAGGAAAAATATACATACAGTATGTAAACAGTCAAAGAAATTGCACTTTCTTGGCTTATTATTAGAAGCCACACTACTGAAAGAGAGCAGAAATGTAACACTGGAAAAAACTAATTCACTGTCACTGATTGTCTGACCAATAATAATAATAAAAATTAAAAAAAAAACAACAACGTACGCTCAGCTAAAAAAAAGAGACAAATTATGTAACTCTAGAAAAAAATCATATACAATCATAGTCAATTTTAAGGAGAAATGACTGATATATTGGTCAGCTGTATAATCTGTTAAAAACATGTTAGTAAAATGAAAGATTTGATTATTAAGTTGTATGTATAATACCAATAGTATCGTCATGTATAATACTACTTTTACACGCTACTGCTGATAGAAGGAAAACGGGTCTCTCTCTATGTACATTCACATGAAACTAAACGCGAATGGTTACTTCCACTAAGTGGATTAGCCCAATGCTCCTAAGATGAGAACAATCTACTATGCAACTGTACAGAAAAAAACAGACCTCCAATCCTCAAATATTCACAACTTAAAAAAAAAAAGAAAGAAAAAAAAAAAAACATAACGAAAGGAAGTCCTTATATAGTCCTTATCAGAAGAGATATTGCTTTTAAAGACTGCATGAGTTCGCTTAGGTACGTACACAAGACAACATGGCACTTCTACAGAGCATTTGGGGCAAATCAATTCTAGTTTTCGTTCCTTTTTCCTCTCTCCCCTCTCTCCACCCACCCCGAGGACATTCTGATTGTCAATGCTCTGGAGCAAAGAGCGAAACATTCTCAAAGGCAGTCTGAAGTAAACAAAACACTTTTTTACCCCTCTGCCTCCCTTCCCCAGGAAGCAATACTGAAAATAGTCAACAATAAACATTCCTATCATGAATATATTTTGTCCATTTCTTTAGCAGACAGTGCTCAAGCTGTCTCTCTTTTTTTCAAAAATAACTTCTTTCTTAAAACCTCATTAGAAATTCTCTTGCAGCGGTGCCAAAATTCCTATCACTAAGCCCACCCCCCTCCCCTGCCTATTCACTGGTACATAGCAGACACTGTCTTGGTAAAGTGAAGAAAAACCCCAACACTGTCTCAACATCTTTTAACTGGTTCACTTCTCCTCGTGTCATTTCCCAAAGGTGCACTGTGACTTTGAAAGCTTAACGATTAAATGAGGGTTCAATTTTGACCTAGTTAGGGCCCAGGCTACATTTTTGTTCCCTCGGGCAGTTTGTGAACTCCTCGTCTCTCAGAAACTTCAGAGCCGAAATGCTGAGTACCATATATGTCCACTTTCAGTCTCTGAAGCGACATCCCGTCTTCCCCAGTTTGCTTAAGGTGCCGAAGTAAGAGCAATCAAAGTGTATGTGTGTGTGTTTATAGTGTGTCCACTCAGCATACATACAGTCTTTAGTGTGCTTGTTCATCCAGCACTAGTGCAAATTCATTTCAGCTGGTCTGTTTCTCTCTCTCTTTCATCCGGGACAGTCTATCTCCGTTTCCTCTCATCCCTCGCCGCTTGGACAAAAGATGCGTTGCCATGGTTTCATCCTTGGTGTGATGCCCTTCAGAGCGCTCGGTTCAACACACTCATCTGTCAGTGTGTGAGATGTCTTTCTTGCATTTTCAGCCGCTTTAATTCTCCAGCTCTCTTCTCGCCTTCTCGCTTGTTCTCTGTGGCACTGCTACTGTTAATAGCAGTGTTATGACATCAGTTCCTGTCCATCTGTCCAGTGGTGGGCCTGGTCCCTTACGCAGAGTGGTCCCACCTACACAAAGGCAAGATAATATCAACAAAACCACGCATACATATACCTCACAGAGTCCCTGCTGTTGCTGTATCTGATGCTCCACTCACCTCTCTCTGTTAGCTTATGAATGCTGCAGGGTCAAAAGTAAATCATTCAGCCGTTTCCTCCTCTGTTCTCTGCTGCAGACCTCTTCTTCCCCTCGTTTTTCTTCCTCTCCCTCCTCCTCCTCGTGTCTGTGCTGGGTTTTGGTGGGCTGTGGTGAACAAGCACGCACAACTAATTGCAAAAGCAGATTTCGATCCTTGCGGAAATTTGCATTCTTGAAAGACGAGATCGTTTTTTTCTTTCGCTTTACGTGGGTGCGTTTGTTCACTCACACAGGGGCTGGCAGTGAGTGAGCTGGAGGTGTCCTGACTCTGATGGTGGGGGTCACTGCTGATAACCGTCACCTCCACCCCCACTGGGTGATCTGCGGGTCAGAGGTCAAACAGTATTCTGCACGTTAGTAGGAGGAAATGAAAACAACACGTCATTTCTTTTACAGATATATCTGTAATTGTGCAAGTGTCCTTATTTCCCCTTGATTCCTATCTGCCATCAGTCAGGGAGTCTTTGATGGAAACTGTGTGGTTTCACTGCTAATGGGGAAAGTCGATGCCTGCTGCGTTCTTGGACACCAAGAGTGGATGACAGAAATGGGGAAACATTTCTGCAGGCTGAAATTCTGTGGTTGGAAAACCACTTAGTTTGTGCTGCTGAGTATGATATGGAGAGACAAGCCAAATATGAGGACAGCGGGCAGTGAGCAGAGCACACACACACACGCACACATACATGCACACGTAAAGTAAAAGACACGACACGGGACACCAGGAGAAATGTACAGTAAAAATGAAAATGTATAGAGTTCAACCACATACGCGAGTGCATACACAAACACCTACAGAAACAAAAACTAACACACACACTTGCTTCATGGACCTGACTTGATGTGGCTGTCGTCCCCATTGGCTCCATCACAGGACAGACGTCGCGAGTCCCTCTCCTCTCCCTCTGCGTCTCTCTCTCTCTCCCTCTCTATCCTCAGTCGGATCTGTCTGTCTCTCACCAGCTCCCAGTTCCTCACAAGGAACACGTGGTGTTTCACCACAAAGCTCCTGGCCCGGGCACACAGGGAGAAAACATAAGCCACCCACGCTGACATCAGTTCAGTAACAGTGCATCAAGTCGTTTGTCTTGCAATATGACTCGCCATGTTCTTTTCCATACCTCTCGCCGCCGGTCAAAGGCTCCATGTCGAGGTGAGGAAACAGGCTGGTAATGTCACTCGAGCTCTCCTCCTGCAGAACGGAGAGAGAAAAGAGCGACGCGTGCATGTTTTAACAGTTATCAAAGCTGCATCCTTCACGAGGAATGAATCAATTCGAAGCCACATGAACTCACTGCTGCCTGATGGGAGGATACAGTCCTCTCCTTCAGCCGGCCTGAGTGAAACAGAGAGAAAGAAACACAGTGAGACACTGTATTAGAGTATTGATCTTATCCATCAAGTAAACCTGAGGATAACACATCCAATTCTGGCAACTCACAGTAACGCCGCTTCCTCTTCAGGGGGACAGCAGGCTGCCTTTGAAGCTGTGGCAACACAACATAGAGAGTTACATGTACAACCATGACATCCCACAAATCTCCTCTTTTTATCTCCAAAGATGCTTCGGCTTGACCCGATTCTACGTCATGCGGCTCTACTGTACCTGATTGTTCTGCCACAGCCACATAACATCATAAGGTAATTGGAAATGAATCCGCTTCAGCCTAAGGTACTTCCCTGGAGGACACACGGGGGGAGTTTACATGAGCTATCACGGCTACAACATACAACAGCATCGTTTTGCGTTTTCCTGCTTACTCACCAACATGTATGGGAGCAGGTAAAAGGCTGTATTCGCGCTCCTCTGGTGTGTAATCCATACTCTCTCTGCAAGACTGTTGGGCGTGGGAGGGGGGACTAGGAAAGAGGCACATGAAATACATAAACAAAAAAAAACTGATAGCATAAAAAAAATGTTATAATAGTTTGTTTATGAACTCGACTCACTCTGTAGTTTTGTAATCATCGGAGTAAAGACCTGCCCTCAGAAACTTCTTCCTGGGAGGACCGTCTGCTCGCTCCTCTCTCTGGATGGCTACTGGTTGGGAAGGTGCCTGGTCGACCTCCGATTGGCTAAAACACTCAGGGGGGGCGTCACACTCGGGTTTGTCCTCGGCGACACTAAAAGGAAAGCATGAAGAGAGAGATAGAACGATAGAGAGGAAAAAGAGAAAGAGAGAAAAGGCACTGGTTTAGCACACAGTGCTGAAAACGATGGGTTAATATAGCAGTAGTGAGTGGTTGTATTGAATTTTCAAGTCAACCAACTCAGGCGCTTCATAAGGCAGTTGTGAGTGTTTACCTCTGATGACAAGGAGAGTCACCATGTTTTCTCTTCCGTCCCCTCTTCCTCCTGGCCTGCAGCTCCAGCTCTGTCACCTGCAGCGCCGTGTCGCCTCCTCCTCCTCCTCCTCGATCTCTCTCTGGCCCTCTCTCGTCTTTTCTCCCTCCCGCCTCTCTCCCGTCTCTGCCGTGGCCGTGGCCGTGTCCTGGCAAGAGGTCAGGTGACGACACGGACGACGGAGCTGCGGGTGGTGGGTGTGCGGGGGAGGCTACGGTGGAGGGCAGTGGGTGCTTTCTGGGCCGCCCTGGCCTTCTTTTGTTTGTCCCTGCCACACTGTCTGGTGTTGGCACAGTTTTCTGCTGCCCCCGGCTCCTCGAGTCACCTTGTAAACCTGCAGTCATTGAAATAAAAAAGGGGGAGGGGAGGGGTAGGCAGAAGGAGGCAGGAGGGAGGGGCGAGGTGTAAGTGGCATAGAGGAAATGAGACAGATGTGGATCAGTGATTGAGCCAGCAGGAGGTGTGAGGTGAGGCCAGTCTAGGCTGAGTCATGCGGGGCTACAGATTAGGTGAGTCACAACATTTCCTCTGACCAGATCACTTCTGGGAAATGCGTTACGAGGTGATTTATGTACACTCGCTGCAGTGAAAAAAACCACAAGAATGGACACAAACACGAGCTTCTTAATATGAGCGTGCACACGTATGCACTCTTGCGTTGCACGCCTAATGTGGAACACAATTTCAAAGGGCTGAGCAGACAAAGAAAAAGGGAGAAAAAAGTGTGCCCGTGCTAGCGTGCTGTACTTCAAAACACATGTGTGGTTAGTTAGATGATGAACCGATGTCAAATGTATTCCACCTCTTTCAAAAACAACATTTCCCCTCGCAAGCTCTCTTTGCCCCCATCCTGACCTCCGTGCTAGTCCTTCATCAATCACTCCTGAGGTCATCTATCTTTTTGTTCCATTTTCCACAGTCCCCGACAAGACTGACCACTCTTTCCTTATTGGATTTTTCCAAGTCAAATAGGCCCTGTTGGCCAGCAGTGAGGGATAGGCCAAGCTTTAAATAGCCAATCTGGTGGTTAACTAATGACTGTGTTCACTGGGTAGCCCCAGCCTGCAACAGCGTGCGGTTCGCTGCAGACCGGGAAGATCTCAAAGATTTTCTGGAAGATTCCCATCAAGATGCTGCCCTCCTGCTCTAACACTTTTTAAAAATTCCAACAGAGAGTGGTTGCTGAGTGGTTGCATGTGTGTGTGTGCGTGTGTGTGGGTGGGTGGGTGTTAGGCACGTCCCTTGCACAGCAGAGGGAGTCTGAAATTGGCTATAAAAAGAATGGAGTCTGATTTCCTCTCAAACACCCTCCAGGCTTTGATGTGTGGCTCAACAACACCTGAGAAAAAGCAATGCTGTCACTATATTTGGGAAAACTATCGGTGCCACAGTCTCATCTCCACATTGTGCAAATATAAAAATCTGTCACACTGTGCGAGTGAAAAAAGCCCCCTGGCATAAAATCACTCAGCTAGCTGTCATGATTTGGGTGCTATAGATATATTTCAATGATAAGCACAGTTGACATTAGATCTAAATTACTGTCTGTGTTCTGTGAAATTATAACATAATACCACGATGCATTCACATAACTCAAAAAGCCGCATTAACAGTGGAGATTTTTGCAGCATATATCAGCAAAGACAGTTTCCAGCCATTGCTTTTAGAGCTGCGGTTACGGTTAATCGATGAAAAATCAACTACTAAATGAATCACAGCTCATTAATGGTTACCCCTCTATGGCAGTAAACTGAATATCTTTGGGTTGTGGACAAATCTGGGCTTTGGGAAACACTGATTCACCATTTTCTGACATTTTAAAGACCAAACAACTACTCAATTAATCCAGAAAATAATCTACAGATTGATGACCGATGAAAATAATTGTTAGTTGCAGCCCTTATTGCATCATGTCTAAGTATTTGCACCAACTTCTGCACTAATGCTAACATAACCTCATGCTGGGGCTTCAAACAGGAGCACATGCATGTCAGCGCTCTGTGAATTCACACCTTTACAGGTCAAATCAATCATGCATCCTCACCTGCTTCTCTCCTCTCCGTCCACGCCGGCTCGTCTCTCCTCCACGACCTGTCTCCACTTCCCGGATTCCTACCGGCCAATCCGCTCCTCAGACCCTTCCCCCCTGTTGCCATGGCAGCAGATGTGAACAGGTTGGTGTGCGTCGGCGACGGGGACGTCCTGTACAGGTGCGGCTCCGGAACGTCCTCGCCGTCTTCGTCCTCTCCGTCCGACGCGATCAGTCGGCCCGCGTGCTGCTGCTGCTCCCCGGTGAAGCCTCTCCAGCTGGGCTTCGAGTTGCCGAATCCGGACCCTCCTCCCAGGCCGCCGAATTTCGTCCAGCTCTGGCCCAGGCCGCCCCAGCCTCCTCCGAACGAAGACAGGTGAGAGGAGCCCAGCCCCAGCGAGGTGAGAGATGTGTGTTTGTACCTCTCCGCTGAAGACGACGACGATGTGGCGGCGGCGGCGGCGG
>JBCAUF010000343.1:17347644-17358032 GCA_038406115.1 Haemulon aurolineatum
GCTCCGCCAGAGGCCCCACGTCGAGCCAGATCCCAAAACAGGCCTCGCCTTTAACCCCAACTCAAACCGCGTCTCCTTCCCCAACACCAGCTAGCACCAACGCTCCAACTAAAGTAACTTTCTCAGTTCATCCTGTAAAGCAAACCCCGCCCGTCGTTGCTCCAAGTCCCATTTCGGGCTCAGGTCATTCCACCAAAACAACCCCAGCGACTACCCTGTCCTCAACAACTTTATGCTCCACCACTAAACCCTCCTCCCTTACCACCACCTCTCCCTCCACCACCACTTCACCTGGTACCCAACCTGCGCCAAAACAAATGCCAACCACCATGGCTGCCCCATCCCACTCCTCAAAACTCAATACACCCTCTACCACTGCCCAGACATCTCAGGCATCCACCACCACCACACCCGCCCAGTCAGCACATGCAGCCACCCCTGCCAACACCACCTCCCCTAAAGGTGGGAAAAAGGACCCTCAGCTGCCACTCACCAGAAAAGACTCAGAGGGACTAAGACACAAACTGCCCGCCAACATGTAAGAGAGAAGAGGAGGAAAATCTCATTGGGTGTTTCGGACTTTTGTGGCTGCTGCTGATCGGCAGAGTCGTGGATTTATGTCCGAGTTGGCACCAGACATCCAACGATCTCACGTGGACAGGTACATCTCGTTTGCATTCACTCTAGGATGTGATTGTCTTAGAACATCAGGTGTTCATGTGACTCTCAACCAAGACACTGATCGAGGAGAAAGACTTCATGGGTCTGTTGAGTGGCTGTTGAATGGTAGAGTCTAAAAAAAGAAAAAATCAAAATGTATACATACATACATACATATCTGTGTTAGTGATTGTTGGAGCAAGCAGGGGAGCTGAAGTGGAAACAGCAAAATGGGATGGAAGCAATAGCTGAGAGTGAGAAAAAAAAGCAGTATAAGTCTCCACTTTCTTGGCAATGGAAACAGCAATACATGAGAAACATCTGTGACAGGAAATGACCTTGACAATAACAACAAAATGTGAGAAAAACAATAATCTTCGTTGGGGGAAAAAAGTCTTCTGTGATGCCAGTTTCAAATGGAGGCAATTGAGCAAGACACTTGGTGGTTTCCAGCTCCAACTCCCTCTTGCCTCCCATTCTGCACCAAAGTGTAATATTTTCTCATCAGAATAATAATAATCATAAGGATATAGCGTTTAAAAATCACTGTAAAGTCAATACTCATATGAATTTGAATAATTAGGAGCAGTCCACTGGTAGTTTTGTTGTCCCAGGTGTGTGGTGTTTAGTTTTTGATCAAAGACAAAACTTTTAAATTTACATGTTCACTCTGACGACTTCTGTAAATTGTGTTTTTTGTGTGACACACAATACTCCTCTGCTGTGCACTGTGGTTCACTTGATTTCGTTCCACCCGGCTCCCTGTACTGTAAATACGTGCCTCTTTGTGGGTCTGTTGTGTGCTTCCTCACTCCTCGGCCTCTTGGTCTTTCATCTCCTGTCTGTCTCGCCGCCTTTCATCTGATTTCACAGCTCTGGTCGCTAACTGTTTCTTTGACGCTCACAGACTCTCTCCCTTTCTCTCCGTTTGGCCGACACTTTGCTCTTTGCTGCCGTCGGCCTCATGCTCAATTTGCTCCTCCTTCTGTCGCCGTACAACACTGTTTCAGCGCCATCCCCCGTGATGTTTGATGTTTTGTGTGGGTAGCAACAAGGCATTTCTGTCTTAACCCCTGATACCATGTTGCCTAGACTATATATTAAAGGACCAAATGTTTTATTTTTTATTTATCACAGCTTTAGCTTTTGAACAAAAAAAAACATAGCTAATAATGCTGTTACAATGATGATTTTGAGTGTGGTGCTGAACGTTATGATGATGAAGATGATGATGATAATGATTCTCTTGACAACCATAATGGTGGCGATGATGATGATGATGGTGGTGTATATCTGGATGTAAGAATAAAGCGGATTTAGATATCATCTTGTTCAGTTTGTCGAGATGTGAACTCTTTTGTGTGTTTCTGTCCCGTGTACACATATGTTACATTAACTTACTTAATTATATTGATATTTTTAATTCTACTCTTTGACACTAGCAAAGTAGGTTGGAGACACTTCATTTTTAAATGTGGTTGCTGTTCCTGTCCACTTGAAAATATCATATTTTTATAGCATATGTTTTACTCCACTACATTTATTTTGACACTTTTATTTACGAGTTACCTTGCAGATTCTAATTATTAATGCAAAACTTAATCTGCTAATAAATTAAAATAGGTTATTATGGTGGAAGTTACCAGCAGTATATAAAGTACTTAAAATTAGATACAGCTAGCTGCAATGTTAAAGTGATGCACATTAATGCACCAATAATTCTAATCTATTAATATATCTGAGTACTTCCTCTACTGTACTACTGAGGCTCACATCCATAACTAACCATCTTCAAGTCACCATTATAACCACTAAACGAGCTGCTGATGTGAAATAAATTAAGAGATGCTTCCCCAAACGCTCATAGAAGTTTCTGACCATAAACCAAAAACAACGAACACTTTAATTTTCATGTTGAACTTATTCAGTTAACTTTTCTGTGAATTCAACACAAATATCTCAATGCTGTTTGGAAGCCTTATCCACATCGTCAGAAAGACATTTTTGAAGAGAATCTAAGGACCCTTTATTTAAATAAGTCTAAAATTGCATGAGTCATCTTATAAAATACCCACCATGTGTAACGAGTTAAGTTAGCTCCCTGCAGACTGTGCATGACCTAAGTGTGCCTCAGTGGTAGCGATAGACCTTGCTATGAACTTTAAAAACAAAATTCATTTCACCTCCATTGTGCCAGAGTGGCAGAAATCTTAGATGAAACCAAAACCATCTGCACAGCTGGATATCACCACGCAGCTGTGCAAGAAGTATTCAGATCCTTCTACTACTGTTATACTCTTTTTTCTCTAATATTTTTAGGACAGCAAAAACATGCATTGCATTTCATTAGTTTACCATATGTTTGAAATGCTAAATTAAAAGTAACAAATGCATGTAGTGGAGAAAAAAGTAGAAGAAATGAACTTACTCAAAAGTACCTTAAAACTCTACTGAAGTACAGATTTGACTAGTTGTTTACTTTCCTCTTGTGTCACTATTGGTAATTTGAGCGAACTGAACCTTTAATTTGCATGTTTCATGTCATGTTAGGATACCGAGCGCTGCTTCAGTTGGACATGACCGTGGTGACTCAGATTTGGACTCATTCGTGATCTCTGCAGCTTTGGGACTCGAGAGGTTTGGTGACTCAACTTCAACGCTGTTGTGTGTTAAAATAACTTCTCGTGTGAGCGACCGCGCCGAACGGTTAAGATCTGTTTGCTCTGCTTCAAGCCTCCCGGCCCCAGCTCTGCTCCTGCAGCTCCTGGATCCCCAACCCTAATCCCGTACCTCTCAGCAGAGGGCAGAGACACTCACACCCAAGGTTAAGCTTGTGAATGTGGGGACACTGCTTAAATCTGTCCCGCTCTTGACAGGAACTCCATGAATATCCGCCTTCATGAGGGCAGATTACAGCCTCGCTGATGCGCCTGCCTCCCCTTCCCTCCCAATAACTTTCCCCTCGCTCACACACATTTATGTTACTGCTCCTCTCTCATTAACGTCCAAGTGGTTTTTAACAGCCCTTCAGCCCATGTAGGCGGCAGCGAGCAAATTATTTTTCACCTCACTGAGTTAAGAGCCATTTACATATTGGAATTGCACTTGTTATTATTTGCACACTGTTTGAATTGCCCCTGCAGAGTCTCGCAAAGCACGACAAATGTACCAGTAAGAGGATGATCGCCTTTCTGTAAATATTTGAGGGTTTTTTGCTATGTTGTTGAAATTATTCTGACATTGTTAATTGGCCCTTTAAACTGTACTTCTGCTCGTGTTTCTACACTTCTGCAGTGCACAAATGGAGCCGTTTAGTGGTGAGGGCCTCAAATGGGATTCAGGCCTGTTGGACGCACAGCGACCACTAGATGGCGACGACACTTTAATAATCAGATCAACACGGCAGGAAGAATGAGCATCTTGCACAATAGCACCCATGTATATCACTTAAGTATGTATCTGTGCAGTCACATGAGAGAACAGGAGGGTCATTTTAGTCATTTTTGACATTTTAAGGTGACGAGGACACCTTGGAGTAAGGAGACAGTGGAAAAGAGGTTAATGATGGCAGACCAGCCTGGATTACCTGCCATGAATAGAGGTTGGGGGATAAACAGTTCTGTAACTGCTGCCTGTCATTCTGGCTCTGAAATAGACAGAGGGAAGTCTTTACTCCAAGACGTCGCTGCAAACAAGCGTCTGACAGAGAGTTTCAGGGGCTAAAAACTACAGTAAACCGGGGGATTTTATTTCTCATTACACTACAGTTTTGCATTACATTGTAATAGCAACAATCTGCATTTGCTTCTGCAAGTTGAATCACTGGACAGATGTTATCTTCAATTCATTCACAGACTGAAGGGTCTTTTTGTAAATTCTTCTTATGTTTTAAAACAGTGGTTCATAACCTTTCAGGATGCACAATGTCTATTCTTGAGCCCCATGTCACAGGCAGTGGAAGAAGTACTCACAGTGCAGAAATACTGTGTTACAAGTTAAGTATTAGCATCAAAATATGTATCAAAGGTTAAAGCACTAATTGCTAAAAATGGCTCATTTCAGTCTCATACATGTTACTGAATTATGATTATTGATGCATGAATATGTTCATCACTTTAATGTTGTAGTTAGAAAAGTAGGACTAATTTTAACCACTTTTCAGTTCAGATTCAGATTTAGATTCAGATTTACTTCATTGGGGAAATTCCATAAGTTATTAATACTACTACTATTACTACTAATGATGATAATAATACATCATAATTAATTAGCTGAGCATGTTGAGCATGAATAATAATGTTAATCTGAAAAATTACTAGTAACTTAATCTGTAACAATAGATGTAAAAAAAATGCTTGCCTGAAACATTCGTATGAGGTCACATAAAATGGGAATATTCAGGTATCTCAAAATTGTACTCAACCACAGTACTTGAGTAAATGTACTCACATGTACATTCCAGCACTGGTCAGGGTGCATGTTGTAAACCATCAAATGGAAAAGGCCTGAAGCTGAAAGTAGTGAAGAATTTCCCAATAAAGGACAGAATTTAAAAAACAAGGATATTTCGTGTAACAGCAGCACGTTTTGTCCTAACGCACTACCTTCTCCATCTCGTGACCCTTCAGATTTATCTTCCGACCCCTCCGGAGGGTCTCGAGCCGCAGGTTGGGAACCACGTGCTGAAAAAAACAAACTTGACGTGGGAAATCAGTTCGCACTTATGGAACATGTGGTGCACATGTAGCTTCGGTAGCACGACCACAGAACAGGCACAGATTTAAGGTTAAGGGGGTGGTGATGGGTGGGCTTTGCAGAACTCACCGCAAAATTATATATAGACTTCCTGCACCTTCACTTCTGAACCCACCGACACAGGCACACATCACACACACACACACACACACACACACACACACTCCTGAAGCCTCGGCAGACGAGGATGAGATTCAAACTTTGACAGAAGCGAGGTGATTCCCATCCCCAGTCCCCACAACCACTTCAAACAGGACGCACGCAGGCCTACGTGAGTGTTCAAAGTCGCCTGTAGTGAAATGAGGCTTCTGTTCGGCGTCTGTGTCACAAAAAAACACACTTCGCTTTTCTTTCTCTGGAAAAAAATGTTCACAAACTGCACCCTGTTTGTGTTTTTGCGCTTAAACTGACTATAGTCCTTTATATATATTTTTTCTCTCTC
The DNA here is from genome assembly GCA_038406115.1 of Haemulon aurolineatum. Taxonomy (NCBI): domain Eukaryota; kingdom Metazoa; phylum Chordata; class Actinopteri; order Lutjaniformes; family Haemulidae; genus Haemulon; species Haemulon aurolineatum. The sequence continues at coordinate 17,353,502 of JBCAUF010000343.1, forward strand.
TCTGACTGACTCACCGACTCATTAAAAGTCATGTTTAAAAGTCCCCTTTGCTGCCCTCACACTGGATGTGACACATCCTCTGCAAGAGTTTCATTTTATCACAATAAGTTCCGTTTAATCATCTAATCAGCCGCAGTCCACGGCATGCAGGCACCTGTCTGCACTGGAGCGCCTCTCCATCCTTGGTCACCTCTAGACGGCTTCACGGGGAATAGTGCTGAGTCACGAGGAGGAGGGAGGGGGGCACTAAGTCTGTTTCCACCGAAAATGCTTTTGCATCTGACAGGTAGGCTAAAGCAATAAGCAGATATCCTTCAATCCGCTTTCGCTGCCCGCTGCAGGCTCCTCTACTCTACCCACCTACGTGCGGGTGATGCCCAAAGGGATATGGGAGGAGGTGGAGGAGGAGGAGGAGGAGAGGAGGGAGGAGCGGGGGTCTCCGAAACCTGCCCACCACCTCCTCCTCCCTCCTCCTCCTCCCCTTCTTGCCACCGGCACCGCGACAGACACCGCCGCTGGCCTATCGCGCCCGCGAGCCGGACCCTCCCCTCCCCTCCCTCCCCCCCCACCACACGGTGCGTGCCCTGCCCACCCCGGCGGTCTCTCTTCTCCAGCCCTGCCAGAGCCAATCCGCGACTGGGTGTAAGTAGGGCAAGCCGCTTCCTGGTTCTCAGAAAGAAGGAGCAGGGAGTCGGAGTGGGCCAGCGGAGGCAGCTACACACACAGGGGGGGTCAGAGCAAGCCGAGAGAGCCCGGCGGTCTGCAGAGAGAGAGACAGACAGAGAGAGAGAGAGAGAGTGGAGACGACAGAGGCAAAAAAAAGAAAAAACAAAACAAAACAAAAAAAAACAGCGACTGCACGATTTGGCACGAGTGAAAAAATTAAAAAAAACTCGTGAGGACGACAGGAGTGAGCGGAGGAGAAGAGACACGGGCTAAGAGGATAAAAAAAAGAAGAAGAAGAAGTAGAAGAAGTAGGCAAGGGTGGGACGGAATAATCCAGGAAGTGTGGACGCCGGTCAGGTGGGAGGCGACGACTCGAAACAGGTGACACACACACCGGCACTCAGGTAACCGCTTCACCTGGCTGCTGTAAAAAAAAACTGCTAACACACCTGTGCTTGGCTTGCTTTGGAAATGTGATTGTTTTAAAAGAAGGTGACATGTCTTGCTTTTGCGACAGCGAGCAGCCGGCTCGCTTCAACCTATAGGCTAGGCGTCCCTCCTCCTCCCCTCCTTCCCGGTTCTGATCGGGGTCACGGGAGGACAGTCCACGTCACGGGTATTCGGTAACTCCCGTCGACGTTTATAATAACAGCCAGAGCGCGTTTCTTTCTGCGTCTCCTTTTTTTTCTTTCTAGGAGGCTGCAAATATGAAAACGTACAGGCTGCGTTTTTCTCTTGTTGTTGTTGTTGTTGTTGTTGTTGTTGTTTTTTCGGAGCAGGTGCTGCAGCCGCTGTTTGATTCTGTGCGTCCAGGTGAGAGATAGCGAGCGCGAGACAGATAGAGAGAGGGAGAGAGCGCGCGCGCGAGAGGGAGAGCGGGGTCGGCGGGTACATTTCTGGAGACTCGGGCTGCTAATTATAGCCGAGAACACCGGCTGACATCCAAAACCTAACCTGCTCTCACGCACATCACCTGCCTCTCTCGGCCGCTCGCTCGCTCGTGGGACACGCACAGCAGTGGATCTGTCGGATTTAGCCTCGTGCACCTAAATGATCCCCCCCTAAAAGTGGTCTGTTAATCATCATCATCATCATTATCATCATCATCATCATCCTCCCCTGTGGCGCACCCAGTGTTTTGTGTTAATCCCGTCACTATCCTGTGTTACAATAGGATGTGCTCAGGCTGTAATGTTAGGTTAAGGCTTTCTGCCTACCTCATGGGTGGGGAGGGCTGTCATGCCAGTGGGCTTTTGTGTGTGTGTGTGTCATTACAGAGGTAGATGCGTTGCTGACTCGCCCCTCTGACAGACCGGCCTAACAAGCTCAACTGGCTTGGGTTTGGTTTCCCTGTCTTGGGCACAGCCTGTTTGGTTAAATCTTTAGCGTACATGCAGGTAGCGAATGCCTCGTGCCCTCCAGGCTCAGGTGTTGTCGGTCGCAGCACTTTTTCAGCTTCGCCTCGGTCTCTTGAAAGGGCCCCCCATGTGTGTGTGGGAGGCCTGCTTGTGGGTGAGATTGAGAGCGAAAATGAAGAAAAGTTGCGTGCAGAGTGAGCAGAGCTGTTTTTCTCTTTGTCTCACCGTTGTTCCCCCTCTGCCCGCCGTCATGTGAGCGCGGACATGTCTAATGGTTCCCCCCACGCGTTGGAAGAGCCGTCAGGGTTTTTTGAAACGAATTCCTCCTAACGCCAGCCTCTGTTTGCCCCCCGACCTCGTCTGCAGCATAATTAGACATCTGTGTTTCATCCCTCGCTCCTGCCATCCTATAACGTGATCTGCATCCTCTGCCTCTGCCTTCTACGGGCCCCTCTTCTCATGGTTCATATCTGTGGTTTTCTCCCTGACACTTCATCATCATCATCATCATGTTTTACTCTGCAGTTCAGATGCACGCTCCTCATCGTCGCCCGCATTGCTTTAATATTTCTTAGAGCTGTGAAAATCATTCAAAATGTGTGCACACATGCCATCACCTCTGTACAGCGTGGTGTTAATCACATGCATCTCAAGGATGTGTGTGTGTGTGTGCGTGTGTGTGTGTATTTGGGCTTTCCCAACCATCACTGACTGTTACTGTTGGAGAACTTCTTTTCCGAAGAAGTCAAAGTAGGAAGCGGTTGGTTTCTATCTCTCTTTAACAAGAACCCCTCCACTCCACCCCAACATCTGATGCGTCACGTGGTCGCCCGTGGGTGTGTGTGTGTGTGTGTTTGTCCACATGCTCCGCAGCTAACCTACTTTACAAAAGAAAAAAACAACATGTGCCTCAATTAGTCAGCACTTTTGTGTTTTCTTGTTCATCACGTCCCCTCACCTTTGTTCACACCCTTTGCGATTGTCTGACTCATAGCACCCCCCCTCCTCCTCCCACCGAAATCTCATCTCTTTGGGATGAAAAGCGCTCAAATTAAATCAGGTTAATTTTTTCATACTTCCGTGCCTTTTTTTCCCTCAGGTGTATGACCTCTGCTGATCTCTGAGCAAAGAACTAAAAGAGGAGGGGGGCGAGCGGGAGGCAGAAGGAAGCAGGCACCCATCGTCTCCTGGGTTTATGGACTGGAGGTAGGACTCACGCCACATATCACTGTGCTTATGACACCATCAGGCCCTCTGTCTGTCCAGCACACCTTTATTTATGCTGTCAGACATTTTGGTAAGCGCCAAAGGCCGCTGGATGTACGATGGGGATACAAGGTTGCCTTAACGGTTCGGTGCCGTTAAAGGCGAAGGCAGGCTGCGTGAAGGACGCCGTGAAAGAGCTTGAGATAGAAGTTTAAAACCCTGCCCGTCTTTGCCGGTCTGACGCTGCATGAAGTGGACTTGATTGTCCGATTGTCTTTTTGGGAAAGCTGCAGTCATTTTTGGGCACAGATCCTTTTTTAATGCCGACATCCAAAAGCTGCATGTGAGGGTTTGCACAAGTGCTTCGTTTCAATTAGACCGACGTCTTTAAGATGCCTTTGTCAAACGGGGCCCGAGCTCCGGTCACGCAAACAGATGCAGGGTGACAGCATTGAGGAGGTCGGTTGCAAAATGTTTCTTTAAAATACTTCTTTTAAGGGTTTATGCTAATTAATATTAATTAGCACCCCCTGCAGGCACAAAGATACAGTAAGTCACACACAAACAAGATACTGAATGTACTAAGAAAAAGAGCTTGACTAATTTCCCTGATGTGAATCATCCAGAACGGCCAAATCTGTATCCGTTTCATTCAGCTTGTCACACATTTTTCACAGTTTGCACCACAAACACATTGCGGAGGGGTCAGACCTCAATGAACATTTGTTTTTATCGGATGGCCTTTTGAAAATATGAGCTGAATAAGTGGTCAAGCAGTTAAATATTTAATAGGCAACCTGGAAGTTAACTCCTTTGTAGTTTATTGGCTGCAGACGCTTTAAAGATGGCTCAGGAATGATGCCCAAAATAAACCGTGTTGTGTTTAAAACAGGCTTATGATATTTATAGGTTTTTGGTGCCTGATCAAAACAGAGCAACACTGCTGCTAAGAGGCTTCAAAGCCTTGTTGATACCAGTGTTGCTAATTTAAAAACCTGCAATTGAAATACAACTGGAAAAAAATATTAGTTTGTAAATCTACAGTGTATATTATAAACTTAATAGCCAAACATAACAGCCTGAACATGACAGATACCACGTTTATTGGTTTGCTTTAGCTCATAAAGCATTATTAAAGAACATTACTGTAGTATTTCGCATGCACTCTTCAAACTGTAATTGCTGTTCAACCGAGAAAATCTGTGGCATGTTTTAGGACTTTAAACTGGGTCACAAACAGCAGAAAACAACAAACCAGACACGGGAAAACTTATTCTATATTCCTCTCTTGAAATGATCAT
>JBCAUF010000343.1:17405999-17425703 GCA_038406115.1 Haemulon aurolineatum
AAGTAATTCAGCAGTATTTTCAACATGAGCATAATCTGTGTACACTTTATCCTCCCTGTCTGAGGTGCAGGGATCTTTCTTCAGCATTTGCCCGTGAAGTAAGCCTGCGGAGGGCAGACATCACACATTGAACCAATATGCGCTTACCCCTGAAATCACGGCGCATTAGATTTGGACCCCGTGTGACCATGACAAAATCTGGAACCTGTTACAGGACACTGAGCCTGAGTCGGCCGCTCCATCTGCAGAAATCAGATCAGCCTTTCACAGGCCCATGTGGAACGTTATCATAGCAGCACGCATCTGACCGGCCAGCAGGGAAATACTGTAGACTCTTGCTTACCAAGCAGGAAAGTTTACTAATGACTTTGCCATCATTTACACCATTTACTCTAAAAACTAAGCAATGGAATGGATTTAAATCACACTTATACTTCATAGAAAAATCTCAACCTTCCTCTTTAAAGAAAATTCTTTGGCTTTGTCTCTCTCGTGTTGCCTCTGATTAGCATCTTTCAAGTCGTAAAAACACCCTAAGGTGTGAAGCTCTGCTCCTTTAGTGTCTGCAGCTGCTGATTTCAAATCCTGGCTTGTAATTAGGGCCTCAGAAACCAGGTGTGCAGCCCCCGGTCAATCTGCAGCCATCCAGTCTGATTAGCTAATCACTAGTTTAGAATGAAAATGAAAACTTTCAAGTCTTAAACTGAGGCACTGGTGTTGAATTGCACACTCACTTGCGGGTGCCAAAAATTGTTTAAATCTGCCCACTGGTGGCTCAGAGTCAGTATTGCATCCCCACATACTCATCCAATAATAATAATGGACTCATTATGCAGTGCTTAAGTGAGGACACACTCGGGCTGATCCACCCTCCTCGCCACCCTGCTGCATATATATCATATCAAGTTTCCAAATCACTGTTGTGCATTAAATGATTCATTGTAAATACCACCATGACTGAAGTTAAATAGTGGAAATGTTGACTCACTGCTGAGCAGTTAGAGATCTCCAGTGGTGCTTTTATGCTTCACTTCTAGTCAAACAAGTAAAAAGGAAAGTTTCGTCCCAGATGCACATATTTCTCTTTGTTTATTTAAAACCGCAATGCCTGCAACGGTTAACCACAATTAAATCAACTCAAACGTCATTTACATGACACAAGGAAGTCCAGTCACAGTTTGCCATATTTCAAAATGTTTTTTTTAATGGATCTTTATGCCTTTTATTGGGCATAAAATTTACAGGAAATGAGCACAGAGATAGAAATGGCAATAATGTAAACTTCAAATACTTTTTTGCCATGTTTGAATTTGCAGCATAGCATTTACAGACACTGGTTGTCCCATGCCTGTTGTAATCATAAACAGAAGGGACCAAGGAGTGATTGATTAAGTACAGTTTTGTCCTCTATTTTGGCTCTAGTTTTCCTAAACCTCATGTCATTCCTCTGATCATTCACACAATCTGACATCATCATGCCCTCCCCTGTCAGTTTGTCTCCCTGCCTCTGTCCCCTCCTCCCGGACAGTTTTCCATGGGTCAATTACAATTAGTGTTTTAACACAAACACTTATGCAACTTAAAATGACAGAGGTGTCCAGTTGCAAATGTAATCTATATAAGATTGATTTTGTTTATTGTCATTTTATGAACACAGATTGAGATTATCCACTGCATAGATTTGCTGCGCCAGTTTGTTGTTTAAATGTTTACATGATTACATGTTAAGTGCAGCTGATTGTTGTGGCTGCTGCATTACGTCCTCAGTCTGATCCTATTTCCATATAATGTCAGTGACATCATAGGTCACTTCTTGGGCACCTTGACTGAGATTAAATCAGATTAAGTATCAGTAAACACACACTACCGCTTTCTCTCTCTCTCTTTCTCTCTCCCACAGACACACACACACACACACACACAGACACACACTCACATACTCACACATGCACTCCTTAATCTGGCTACAGTCAACGGTCACTTTGTCTCTCTCTTTTTCTCTCTCCATCTTTCTGTCTGGCCTTCAAATGACAGTTTACTTTCAAATTCAAATGAGTTCAATTGGCTTGACTGTAATTAAGACCTACAGAAAGACCTTAATAAACTTAATATTAACATGAGTAATTTTCAATATAAATGAAATCCTATTTACTAGTAGTCGTTTTTTTACAGTCAGATTTGTACATTCATCTTACACAACAATGCAGTCAGTCATAAACATAAAACAAGTATAAAAAGCAAGAAGACATCGATATTTATGCTATCATCAACAATAAACACCGACTATAAATCAACTGTTAATATCTGTAAACTTAAAATAAAAATAAAAATTCGGGATAGTATGTAGCATGTATTTTTGAAAAGTGATCCAGGATCATTAATCCATGTGTATTACACGTCTAAACTGCAATTTAACATTGATTAATCAGGTTGGACAAGGTCACTCTGGCAGTCCGGAGGGGCGCGTGGTAGTCTTTGATTGGGGGCAGATTGCGTTGCGACGTGAGCGCGCTCATCCACCACCTGAGGGCTCGCGGACAGTTGACAGGACCGGACGGACAGCAAAGGACAGCTCGCGTACGGCTGTGTATGCAGTGTATTATTTTTCTTCAATTAATGATCCGTTAAAATCGGTTGAAGGGGGAAGTTGAATCAAAGTGTCGTCGTCACAACGCGCTGAATTAACGGGAGGAAAAATGTCAACTGCGGGTAAGTGCTGACTGCATTTCACTGCGCAAGAAGTTGTTAAAAAAATCATTGTTTAGAAAATGATTTGTTTAATTTTTAATGGTGACGTAGTCTGTGACAGTTGTCTTGGCCATAAATAGTCTGCAAGCTTGAAATGGTGAATTTAACAGCAGATGAACTCTTAAATTAAAACTCATAATCTTAAGCATCACACAGGTTTTTGTAGTTTTTAAACATCTGAGTGTTTAAATCCCTCTTTGGGCCTATACATTTTGATTTGTACAGCTGCCAAGGATGCTCAAGCTTTTTTTCCCTAGTGTTTTGAAGCCATTTTACTGCATATTTGGACATTTAAAATATTGCATGAACTTCTGGCAACATTTTATTTTACTGTGCAGATTTGAGAATGAAAAACAATACATAGATGATAGGCTACTGTTGATGCCCAACGACAAAGAGTGAGTACTGGACAAATATGAGGCCAGAGAGCTTGATGTGCCCTGATGATTTGGACTTTGATCCTTTTTTGTTTTGGTGAGTTGCAACTGATAGAAAACCTGGCTGTGTAGTCAATAAAGTGATGTAGCCAGAAAAAACTGAGAGATAAACTGCTTTGAAACACTTCATATATAGCAGACATGTAGTCAGTGGCGTATCCAGACTTTTGTAATTGCAGTGACCCAAGTGGGCCACTGACATATGCAGGGGTGGCATGAAATATGTGAATGCACACATGCTGGAATATCATTAATTCCTCAAAAAGTAGCTACATACAGAAGAAAATAATGCACATTAAAAAAAGTAGCCTTAGGTGTAAAGTACCAACACAAATAAACCTAATTAGCCTGTGTAGGGAAAATATTATCTTGACAAAACTGGGCATAATTTAAAATCCAGAAGATTTTCTCTGAAATCTAGACTGCTACAGTAAAATGTCGGAAAATCTAACTGCATCTTCCAACACAGCCCAAGATGCCTTTGTTGATTACAATCATCCAGGACATTTAAACTGTTTAACTTGCCTGTTCATGTGTTGGTTTGCAAAATGGAAGGAAACTCCAGACAGTTGGTTTGCATAAAGTCCCACCTCTGATCAGGCGTAGCCTGTCATAGTTTAAGATAATGGGGTGGCACCTGCGGTAAATAGCTAGACTACAGGGGTGGCCCATTATGTCTACAGTCATTTTGATGGGAAACTCTTTTCTGTGCAAAATGGACATGTTCACACACAAACCCATACACATACAGCTATATAGGTATGCTTCAAATATTTAGTGCAGCTATGACAACATTGGTAGATAAAACAAGTTTAAGTCAAATGGCAAGACTTTGCTCAGGATTGTCAGGGAAACACATGGGTTGAGAGGTTGGATCAAAAGTAGGATTATAAATTGACAGCAGCTGCTAGTCTTTTAAAAAGTGCTTATGGTCCCATTTTGTAACACTTCGTAAATGGAGCCTCAGTCAACCCAACAATGTTGACCATTTTAAGGAAATCATAAGTGAAAATAAGTTATTCGACAAGTGAATAGCATCGAAGGTGGTTACTTATTGCTAATGACATTAAAGCAATTTACTCCAGCAATTACTAATGCTCTTCCAAAAAGTTAGGGGATATGGGCATGGCAAATAAAACAAAAATAAAATATGGTCAAAATCAATTAAGCAGAGCCTAAGGTATCTTGCTTTTAGTCCCTGTTAGGGGACAAACTCCAAAAATCCACTAAACTAAAATACACTAACTAAAATATACTAAACATCTCCTGCTTAGTAAATGCCCGCGTCTTTCAAACGTCAAACCCAATTTGTACATTTTTCACCTGCAGCATGTTTGACTTTTTTCATTAAAATTCAGCTGAATACAACCGTTTTAATAAAGTAATAAATACCTTCAAGAAGTTTTAGAATTTGTCATTGTTGTTGATGCTAGGTCACCGTGGTACCGATTGAGATGAATATATGGAAGGAGTATATGATATCAATTAGACAAAAAGCCTCCATGATAGTGCACTTATTTACTAAGGTGAGATGGAGTAACTGAAATGTATATTGCTAAAGGAATAGCTGAGGTGTAAGTAGAAAGCTGTGAAATTTCAGTCTCGACTACGTACTTGTCAAAGTTCAGAGTATTATCTTGATTAGAAAAGAGTCATGCAGAGTTTTAACCAGAAAATTGCAAACTGCACCATCTGAACTCCCCAGATTAACATTTGGTCGTCATCACACAATGACCTCGATCACTGCACGCAGCTGAAGGAGGGACAGCAGCGGAAAAGTTTCAATTAGATGGAATAAGGCCCGACGCCAAGATGACTCCACACATGTGCTTATTGTCAGATGTTTTCACAAGAGTGTTTGTGTCTGTGAGTGTCTGTGTCGTTCATCAGTGAATTCCAAATGTTCACCCACTGAAAGTACTATCCTAATCCTACACAAATCTTTCCTATTCACAGTAGATGTGCTAAGACACACAGAATACCATTGTGGTCCTTTTGAGTTAAAAAATGTTCAAATATAAAAATGTGCATGTCAACACAATCAAGAAAACGTCGGCATGATAGAAACTCCTAATATAAAATAATGATGCTTAAGAGACATGTTCAAGTCTAACATCACGTAATGTTCAGTTGGATTTTACTCTTCATGACGTCCATTAATGTGTGGTGTGCTGGTGTTGTAACTATAAGTTGCAACATGAATGACGTCACCAGATCAACACTTCACTAGCACTGTATTGATCAGATAGGCTAAAAGGAAAAGGTCGCTGCAGTGCTGGAATGTCACTGTGCATTTGTTTGATGTTTTCAGGCATTGCTTTTACCTCTGTTGCAGCAGGCCCTTTGTGAGCAATCGACCATCCAAAGTCAAGTTTAATAGAACAATTAATAGATGAAGAAAATAGACTCAAAACAGAGAGCAATGTGACACTGTGAAAGAGAGACCCAGAGAGAGAGAGACTCTGTGTCCTGGTTTCTATCCCCCACTGATCAATAACAAGCATTGATGTCTCTATGTGTACTTTTGAGGGTTTTGCATCCTACATTGTGTGCACAGTGTTGATTAAACCATCATGAAACCATCCAACCACATTTAATCGTATTAAGAATAGAACAATATCTTTTGAACATTATTATTATTAAGTGTCGTTTCAAGAATTTATGAACAGGAAATGGGTCACAGATCACATGTGACACGGGGGGCAAGAAGAATGATGGACAAAAAGAAGAACATGGTTTATTCATTGTCTTTTTCAATGACACTGAAATTATATTCCCTGCAAACCTAATCTGACCACATAACACCTTAATATGGTCAGATAATCTGGAGAGAAAGAGGACAGGGGAGGTACTATAGAGGGCGAGAATACACAGTGAGAGTCCCACAATCATGAGTCTGGAATGTAGATTAATGTATTCTTGTTTGAGAATAATGAACATGAACCTGATGTCAAAGTAGATGTTTTTATATTCTTTTTGGTTAATGCAACTTCCCTTCCTTTAAGCAGTTGCTTGTGGTCATGTTTGTGCATGCATCAGTGGCCAAAAATGATCCAAAATTAAAATTATCCACCAGCCCTGGATTATAAAGCACATTAGCAGTGTTTTATAGTTTCAGCAAATTATGAGTTTTAGTTTTTCCAATCAATGCTGCCCTAGCTATGGAAACATCTGCTGCTAGAAGACTGCACATTGGTCTGAGGGGGAATGCTTATTTTACTTTTATTTTAGTTCATGCAGATGATGCTACGCTGTGCAAGTTAAAGTTAGTAGAGTTAATTGTTTATTGCATTTTAGGAGTATAAAATACACATGAGTGTTGAGTGGCTCTTAATAGAATGACAGGGATGATATATTCTTGGAGGCTAAACTTCCTTCGGGGGAAAAAAAGGCAATAGGATTTTTCTATTCCATTTTGGTTTATTGCAGGAAGTAAGCTGTGGCACGACAAAACTTTCTGATATACACATCAGCAAGATAATGTTCGCAAATGAACACCACTTTGTTTTTAAGCGTAAACACAATTGCCAGAAGTAAAAAGCATTGGGCTATATCGCATTATTTATGAACACGTAAAAGCTTCAAAAATCACAAGTGGGGTATTTACTGATGCATTTGTTGTATATGTCCTCTGTGATCTTATTTAAGGCATCAAGCCAAATACCCATTTTAAAAACCCACTGACAATTCAAGATGAGGCAACTGGAAGTGCTAAAATACGAACTCATCTCTGGGTTTAGGAACTATTTTCTGCAACACTGCAGATGTCAAGCATTAACCTCAGCTATGCCCCAGCTCTTTGCTGGCTACCCATATGCTTTAAATAAGTTTTACTCTAGCTGTTAAAAACAGCCTTGAAAGGTCTTGGTCACTGCAGTTATTGTCTTACTTTCAAGTGTGCTGTATCACCTTCAAATGCTTCTGGTGTTACTTTAAAGAAGCAAATTGGACTTTTAAAAACATTGCTTTAACAGTCCTAAGGTAAAACACAATATTATCTGCTGGTTATTTTCTTGATTAATTGTTAGATCTATAGGTCTTTAAGTGTCAGAAACTGTAAAAATTACCCATCAGAATTTCCAAGGTGATGTGAAATCACATAAAATAAATGTCAGGTTCAGTGAACAATTACCTGCTGTTTTGTTTTCAAAACTCTTAACACATGTAAAATAAAAACCTTGCGGTTATTGTATTTAGTTTGCTGGACTCAATATTAATAACTACTCTAAAATCTATCATCAAAGGCTGGTGATTGCTGGATGAGATTTGTATGGTTAAAGGACTCACGAGCATGAGTAGCCCCATCACATGTTTCAGCCTTTATCATACGCGTAAGGCAGGACTGCAGATCAAATACTGCTCTTGGGGTCCTGACAGTGTGAGGCAACAACTTCACATGGACAATTTTCCCAGACACCCCTACATAAACGCTGTTACATGAGAAGTCATTACAGACATTTGCCACCTCACCACGATAAGGTTAGGCAACACAAAAACACATGTAACCTCACATTGCCTGCACACACATAGACACACACACACATTTCCCTCATCACCTCCTTGAGCTACTGTCGTCAGCCATCCAGCGACACTTCAACCCAATCACAGAGATAGCAAACCTGAGAGCATGTTCATTTGGTGGTGTTGGCAGGAACTACTAGGCCTCAAGGTCAGCACTGTCTCCTCACACATTTTTTACTTTTTCATTAGCTTAACATTGAGCAACACAAGCCTAGAAGGATCTGTCTATCATTTTGTAGAAATTAAGACCTTCAAAAGCCATTTGATACCACAATCGTTCCAACATTTACTCTTTCTTGTCAAGTCAATAAACTGCCCTCATAATTTCAATTTTGTATACAGTTTTACTACATTTATCAGTGTAAGACTTTACAGTATGCATTTTGGTTGAGTCTTTTCAGTCTTGGACTTTGTTTGCATTCTCTTTACTTTATGGTATTTGTGCGATGCTGATGCATAAGGCATAGAAAAAGACATGTGTCAATGGAAGATGACATATAGGAACTTGTATAGCAGTTTCATGCGTTAAATTTCCATCAGCAGTGTATAGCCAGCACACCAGGGGACAGTTATGCAGCAGATTCTAGAATAACACTGATCAAAAGCATGTATTGCATTGTTTATATATTTATCCCTGTGTCACACATGGTTATAGCTGAGATTCTAGTGAAGTATTGACAAGTTTTTGTTGAATCAAGGTGAACATTATTTAAGTCCATAGTTTGTGACATTCACTTTCATATAATACATTTTCCCAAATTCTGTTTATGCCCAAACTACCGTACCTGTGTGTGTTTACAGATATTCTTACCACTTTCTATAACAGTTGCGGCTCTTACGTAAGTCGCTAGAGGATTAGCAAAACCATCGGTGAGATTACCGGAGTCACGAGCGCAGCTGTAATCCACAGCATATCACCATCTCCACAGCAGGACATACTACCTCCTCGCCCCCAACCAAGCCAGAGTCCTGGTTTATCCCACTCATTCATCTGGGCAACAATCCCAGTCTCAACCTTTGCCCAAGAATCCAATCCAATCCACTATTGCTTATTTATCAAAGATTACCCACCCTGTACCACTTGGTTTCCTGACCCAAAATGAGGGTGCTGTACTTCAGAAGTCATCCAAGGCTTCTTTATATTAAGATAATTTACCCTCCTCCCCATACAGTTCTACATCCAATAAAGAAATGTTTTTTAGAATATACAAATGGCAAATAACTTTCTTTGTTTCTCTGTTTCCTTTCACAGGCTCCATCGGTCCACAAACCCTACGTCTGGGTAAAGTTTTTCCCTTGGTCATTTCAGAGTTTCGTTCTTCAAGTTAAAACTATATGACTGAAAACCACCATATTTGATCGATGAAATAATCGAGTAATAATCCAAGGACTGCATGAGAGGAACCTATACTGCAATTGGTAGGTTTCTGATCACCACCCATTTAGCTGTTTATCATATCTAGCATATTTAAGATTTTAATTGATATGAAATGTAAATATATGCAACAGTGGAAAGAATGAAAAGTGTCTTTTGAGACAAGAAGAGCCAACCAAATAACTATGGAAACGTGTTTTATCACAGTTTTGTACTTTTAAATTTACACTGTTTTTTTTGTGTGTGTTCTCATTTCTTTTCAAGACTGGCAGCGTGTAAACAAGAAGCTTACAAGGAATACAAAACAGACAACCAGCATCCCAGTAAAGACAACAGATAACCAGCAGACTCTTTCATTGTTTTCTTCTGAGATTCTTTCCCCCAAAACTCAATGCTTTAACTGAGCATGTGTCATAAAAGGTGGTCAACACACAAGCGAAAATGAACCCTTATGTCACATCACACTTCAGGCGGGATCTCTTCCCCCATTTCCATTTGTTGTAGAGTTTTGTATATACTGTGTATGCACTGTTAAAGCAGTTGCTCTTGTCTATTATTTTTCATTTCTCTTTGCACTGGCCACAGTGTAGTGTTACAGTAGAGAGTTGGATTCTTTCACTGCTCCAAAGAGACTGGATGTGGATATTTTTGTATACTTGTAAGGATTTACTAGGAGTTATCTGGAAATGGTTGGGCAAGGTAAATAGTAACACTACAAGCATACCTTTTCATTGCCTGGTATATTTGCACATTTTTGTTTTGCTTTTGTCTGTTTTTAACTTCTATATATTAAGGAATTTTGTATTCTAATGCATGCTTTTTAGATAGTATTGATGGTGCACTTTATAGTTCTTCCTGCCTATTGTTATTTTGCATTGGATCGTCATATAACCTTCTATTTTGTTTGCAGAAACGCTTTCTGATGTTCAGTTAGCCTTTTGTGATTTGATTCAAACAGATGCTGAGTTTGAGACTACAATTCACAAATTCAGTCACGCTCTCAGCCACCTTAGTATTCAGCACTTCTCAGCTCTTCTGTGGCATACACCTGGTCTATGAACTTTGGCACCAACCCTCCAGAGAAATGTAAAAAACTTCCTCAGGTGACCTGTGTGCTTACCTTTTCCCTCTATATAAATCTAACATTTTAAAGCTGAAAACAGGAGTTTTGTTGGAGATAGACCAAAGTAATCTCTCTGTTGTTTTCCTTTCTTCTTATCTTTTGTCAGGCATAGGCGATTTCTCAGCTGTAATGCTGAGCTGTAATGAGGTATGTCTGCTCTGAGAGTCAAATTGTAGCAGGTGATTGCTAACAGCCGAGTAGTAAGGTCAATCATCAGTCGCCCGCAACAGTCAGTACACAAAATGAGTCTTCATCGAATTGACAATGGCCATCAAACAGATATATAGACCCTTTGAAAGACTATGTGAAATTGTTAAAGCAGTGACATGATTGACTAGGAAATGGCAAACAAAACATGTTTTTTTCAGTTGGGACCCTCTTGTTGGGCAACAGTGTCATTTCCATGACTTGAAGACCACTGCAAGTTGCAAGACTAGTCTAAGTCTGCTGAACCAGATACATAGTGTGAACCTGCTTGTTGAATTGTGTGTACTGTATTCTTTTTTTATCCAAGATATATTGACACTGAATTATGAATTGACAATAGAAAATTGATGTACTGAAAATATTGTATTCTTTGTTTCCTCATGCCCATACCAAGGGGTTGTGAAACTGAGGAGAGCATTCGTAAGCATTGGCATGTTTTTAGCATTATTGATTGCATGTTGGAAATGATTTTATCATATCATCCCATTTGAAGTTAACCTGGATTTGTCTGTCCTGTATGCATCATGTCACAATATTATGGAAGGTACCCTGTAATAAGCTGTATATCCTTGACATGTTTCCTACGCTAGTGCATTATCAGTTCGTAGTTTTTATGATACCTGCTTGAGGCTTCCCTTTTATTGTTTTGAACTGAACCGAACCAATCCTGCATGCTTTTGTGATGTCTTATAAGAAGAATCCAGCCCTGCCATTCCTTGTCAAAACAAAGAAATAGATTCCTTGGGCTACTGCTGACACCCCTCTTTTCAGCTTGCCTCATTTACTTCAGTGAGTATTATTATTTAAGGACATTGTCAATGCATGCACCTGTGGACCTACATCAAGAAAGCCCACTTTGTCACTGAAAGTAAGACTATTTTGGGAAATAGCCTTATAAGTTGGGGAAAGTAAACAAGTGGCTGATCAATGGCCTTGAAGGGAATTATCCTCTGGTTGGCCGTTACAGACTTGCAATTATCTCTTCATTAAGAAGGATTTAAAGACTGACTGTGTTGTTAGCTCCACTCACTTAATTGACTGTACCAAGGTGCTTCATTACCACATCAACAATCTAATCAAGGCACACTGAGGAATATTGAGTAACTGTGAACTAAAAGACAGAGGAGACTTTATAGGGCATGATGGGAGCGGCACGTGTGAAACGCCGCTTCAGTGCTGTGGTGGATGGGCCAGTGGAGGAGGAGGAGGTCATGAGGCTGGCACAGAGTGCTGCAGACACGGCTAGGGCAGGAGGGAGTCCAACAGGGTCAGGAACCCCTACCAGCCCCTCCCCGACCCATGCCCTGAATGGCAAAACTCTACCTCTCCAAAGCAACACCAACAATGCGCGGAGGCACAGTGCCATTGGAGAGTCAGTTGGAGGAGATGCAGGAGAAGGCGGGGTGAGAGCAGGAGGAATGTGCTCAGGGCTAAGGAGTGGAAGAGGCAGTGGTGTAGGAGGAAGAGGTAAAGGCCGGGTATCCTCGGACCAGGATTCACTCTCTTCCCCCTCCACTACCAGCCGCCGGCGCACGAGGCGCTCAAGCCGCCGGCCCCGTCAACGCTTTGTGGGCAAGGACGGACGCTGCAACGTCACCTTCGTCAACATGAGCGAGAGGGGCCAGCGCTACCTCAGCGACCTCTTCACCACCTGTGTGGACATCCGCTGGCGCTGGATGTTGGTCATCTTCACCCTCTCCTTCCTTCTCTCCTGGCTGCTCTTTGGATTTGCCTTCTGGCTCATTGCCTCCGCACATGGGGACCTCTCCATTAGGCTTACCCCCAGCTCAGGTTCCTCTCCGGGATCAGGGGAGGCTGGGTCTGGGGTAGAGTCTGATAGAGAGGCAGTTGTTCAGGAGCCATGCTTCCACCAGGTGAACAGCTTCATGGCAGCCTTTCTGTTCTCCTTGGAGACACAGACATCCATTGGTTACGGATTCAGAAGCGTGACCGAAGAATGTCCCCTGGCGGTGGTGGCGGTCGTTTTGCAGTGCATTGTGGGCTGCATTATTGACGCCTTCATCATCGGGGCAGTCATGGCAAAGATCGCCAAGCCCAAGAAGCGCAACGAGACATTGGTGTTCTCTGACACAGCTGTGGTGGCGATGAGGGATGGGAAACTCTGCATGATGTGGAGGGTCGGAAACCTACGCAAGAGCCACCTGGTAGAGGCACATGTTCGAGCACAACTACTGAAGGTAAGTGGAGCAAGATGGATAATGACTATGATGAAAAAAACAAAATGGTTAGAAAGTATGGCAATGATAAAAGAAACAAGCCCTTCCCTTTTTGAGGGAAGGGTCAAAGACGTACATTGGAAAGAATTTATCAAAAAATAGAGGTTGTGCTGTGAGGAATAGTAAAACAGGAAAAAGGGTTGCAGTAGAGAGAATGAGTGAGCACTGAGACCATCTGGCCTGTATTCTGTGGAGCGTCGTTAATGAGAGCTTGTTTTATTTTCCCTCAGGGGTTAGGAAGATTTACCATGGATTAACTTGCCCACAATTCTTTAACTGTGAACCATTGTCCTTCGTCATCTCATTTTCCATTGTGTGTACTGTTATGTGGGTTAGAGTATTGTACTATATTATGTTTATGTGTTTATGTTTGTAGTTTTGAACACCTTTTTTGTGATTTTTTTTGTCATCATCAATGCTGTATGTGGACTCGTATGTTTGCTGCCAGAGTTGCCTAGAGGGTCAGAATCTATGAAACATTGAGGCTACAGCATAGACAATTTGATCTCTTAATAGCATGACCATATCAAAGTTCAGACAGGGCAGATGGGATTAAGTTTGCGAGGATCAAAGAAATACAATTCTAAATACTGGCACTGGATATTTTTCCATAGTTAGGGTTGGGTGAGTGATAAGCTTATGCATGGGTGGTATGACTAAAGACTAGTCAAATTCAACTGGATATAATAACCAAATACTAAGCTTTCAGGGTATTTCATTTCCAATGTTTTTCCTCAGATGACCTTAGGTGTCTGGTGTATTTAAAATGATGGATGAATTATATGGTGATGTTGTATTTTATAGCCATAATTACATTTCACTTTTATTTTACCTGATCATGTCCCGTCTGCCTGTAGCTGTTTGTTTCATATTGAAAATCGGTCCTGGTCTCCATTTGATATTTTGCCACATGTCAAAATCAATTTTGCAGCGTCATAACATCTAATGTGGAAAGTTTTATGAAGCAAATAGTGACTTCATTTTGTTCTCTATTCCCAAATGCAGCCAAGGGTGACGGAAGAAGGAGAGTTCCTCCCACTGGACAATGCGGACATTAACGTGGGTTTTGACACTGGCACTGACCGTATATTCTTGGTCTCGCCAGTGACGATTGTCCACGAGATCAATGACGAGTCACCCTTTTTCGAGATCGACCAAAAAACCCTGGAAAATGACTCTGAGTTGGAGGTGGTGGTCATACTGGAGGGCATGGTGGAGGCCACAGCCATGACCACACAGTGCCGTAGCTCCTATTTGGCTTCTGAAATCCTGTGGGGACACCGATTCGAGCCAGTGCTCTTCGAGAGGAAAGACTGCTACCAGGTCAGAAAAGAAGGATAGAGAAAAACAGAAAAATGTATGGATGTATGGACAGCTCAGAGCTATGACCAGTGTGATTATACCGACTGCGAGAATGTAGTTGATCCAATTTATCTTTTCTAAGTGATAAACAGTGATAATGATAATGACAATAAAATCCTCAAATTCCCCTTTTGTTCTGGAGACATTCTGTACAAGATGTTTGTTTGTCTGAGATACATTTTCTATCATCTCGGGATGCAGTTAGTCTCAAAACCTGGTTAAAACAATCCACTGATGGGCTCTATTCAGACACAGTGCTGCTAGAATGATGGCATGTCTAATGACAGTGAAGAAGGTGAACGAATGCTTATTGTAAGAAATCAAATATTTTTTGCTTACTATTGTCTTCATAAAACATGCATTGAAAAATTCTTGCCTTCTGCTCATTCTACAGGTGGACTACTCGTTCTTCAATCGGACATATGAAATCCCAAACACACCTTCATGCAGTGCTAAAGAGCTGGCTGAGCAGAAGTACATTCAAAGCTCACGCTCATCGTTCTGCTATGAGAACGAAGTGGCTCTGCAGCTCGTCTCCCCTGATGATGAGCCTGACCAAGATCCTGAGTGTCCCTCCCCACCGACCCGAAGGCAATCCCTGGCAGACCATCTCCACTACAACTGAACTACTGGGATAGGAGGCATTAAGGGAAAAAGGGACAGGAAGTTGACCTGGATGTTTGGAGGAAGAACAGGCAAAAAGAGAGGGTTAGGAATGAGGAGACCAAGAGAGAGACAGGATTAAAAGTAGATAGTGCCATGGATTTGCAAGTGTCTGGATATAATATAGGAAGTTCAGAATAGGAGCAAGTCAAGATCCATTAGAAGGTTTGCAAGACTTCAAGAAGTACCTACAGATTAGATTACAATAGAGAGGGTATGAACAAGGAAACAGTGGGAGGTGTAGGCCCAGTCTGTAGGCAAGATGGATGACTACACTTACCAAGTTGTCTGATTGGTCCTGGCGATCTTTCATTATCATTAAATACTTGTCCACAAAGTCTCCCAACTGGCCCATCACACCACAACACATCCTTATGGCTTTCATGCCTTGCTTGCAGAATATACAACAGCACCCCATGGTGGATCTACCCTGCAACTTCACCTCCAGTTTTATAATCTGCAGAAAATTGTGACCTCTATTTGAGGTGGCCTCTGTAGTAAATGAATGGTAGTGTATCTATTAAGGTACAACTCAGGAATGTCTTCCACTATGATTTATCATTTTAATACTTAATTTTCTTATGGTAAGTATGAATAGAGCACATTTTTGTCACTTTGAGCTTGGGTTAGGGGCCTGTTGAGAATGTAGTTGAGTATAACAATAGGCTACTTGTAGAGCCAAAGCAGAGCAACAGTAACATGGAGAAACAACTGAAAACTAGCAGCGGTTTTGAGCAGTTTCTTTGCCATGTTACATCCTGTATGTTGCTTGCTTTTTGGCTTTTTTGTATGTGTCATGCTAAAACAATGGTCACTGACTGTAATATTTTCTTTATTTAATCCTTACATATTGCATAAGAAAACATGGAAGTGTTAACCATTTTCAACCCACTGCAGTTATACTGATATGACGATGTCTATGTCCAGATCAGCTACATTACAATCCATTCTTTCTTGCACTGCTGTATACAATATCTTCTCATGTTCTATGATGCTAAAATCAACCACACTGTATTGTTTTGCTTTGTTACTAATGGATTATAGCACTTGACATTATAGTCTTCATCTCAAGTGTTTTGCCACTTGGAATACCCTTGATGTTTCAGACTGAATCCAAGGAAAACGAGTTGTTCTCATCGATTCTGTAAATTCACTGGAGGCCTACAGTCCCCTCCAACATCATAATAACATAACTGAGGTGAACTGAGGGGAATTGCGCTCTCGTGACGATGGCATAGCCAGCCGTTTCTGTGTCTCTGAGAATGAAACAATTTCTAACATCTGCAGAAGTGGATGAGGATTGAACTGGAAATTACAGCACATCCAGAGAAAATTATTCTTTATTTAAATCAAGTGACACCCTACTCTGATACGAATGTGTTACAGTTTGTTTCTCTCACAAATTGTGAGAACAGTGTAGTGAGTGGTGCCTTCATAAAAAACCAGAGATTTTGCAACTGGCCCTTCATCTTCAGCGGTTCTTTTCATGTTGTGGTTGAAGGTTATTTTTTTGTGTGTATTTGCAATATACTATCTGTGCAAGAGTGTTTTTTTTTTCAATCACATTAATTACTGTGAATCTGCTCAGTAACTGAGTAGTCCCAATATGAACATGCACTGATGACACAAAGATGCTTTTAGCTGTATTGTATTGTAGGATATGTAATTGCCGCACTTTGTGCACTGTAGTTATATTACAAAGCACTTGGAATGTAATTGTTTCATTTAGATCCTGTAATAATTTGCAGTAAATTATGCCACCTGAATATTTGAGTGTTTGGTTGCAGAAGATGTTGGTAAAGGAAATGTAACTCAGTGTCAGGATTGGAACATGTGTTGACCAATAATCAGCCTGACCAACGCACAACCTTGGAACTTGTTCTTTGTACTTTGCACAAAAGTAATTTATGGAGACTAATATCACTAACGACGCTCAAAACAGCACTGTGGTGTTGCTGGATCAGCACAAGTTAACCTCAATTAATCATTTGCAGTGGAATTCCAGCTACTGAAATATTTTTTATGGTTACCTCAGGGGGGTTGAGGTATTGACAACTTACCATATTACCTGTTCCAATTAGTTTTAATGCTGTTCTATGTTCGTGTCCTCCCTTACTCTTCTCCTTCATGTCCACCATGCTCTATTTATAGACTGCATGGTGGGTCATGTTGTTCACCCTGCCTCCACTTCCATGAAATGTAACTTGACCTTTCAGCACCATCACTTAAACAACGATAGTGCTTTTAAACACCCCAGAAAGAAATAGACAGATGGATTGTTTGGTCATTTCACAGGTTGCTTAGGATTCATGACTCACAGTACACATACTACGTTTTTTTTTTAAATCATAGGCATTTATAATATTCATAGTGTAAAATACATAGTATACTATAATGCTACATACATTTTCAGTGAAGTAGTGAGGTGACACCAATAAGAGCTGGAGCTACCTTTCCTTGGTTATTTTTCCAAAGAGAAAGGGAATCCTCTCTGCTCCAGCATTGGAATGTAACTTCAGAGCTGCCTCGGGCACAGAGCACTTCCAAATGAAACTGAACTGTGTTGTGGAGCAAATAAAACACAGGATTTGAATTGCAATTATTGGTTGCTTCTTCATTTGTTCTCCTGGTAGTAGATCTCCTTGTAGCTCACACCACACACCGACTTGACGGATTTAAAAATGTCATTCAGATAGCAATTGTAATTTATTGCATATAATCTTAGTTGCATTTATTGACCACAACTCTATGTTTTACTAATACCCCTAAGCCCTGTCTGACACAGAATACAATCTGGGCCTAGACATTGAAACCAAACACTGATTGATGTTGTTTTCTTTTACAGAGATAGATTGCAGATTGATCAAATGTAAAAAAATATATAAATATCTTGGAATGTCTAAATTGTAAAACTTTGACAGTTAAAGCAGTAAAGTTAAGTATTGATGTTTGGTTTGTTTTTGTTGTGTTGTCAAAATGAAATACAAGCTTTTGCAAAACTCGGTCACTGCTGATCAATCAGGAGAAAATAATAACCTTATAGCTTATGCTATTGAAAGAAACATAGGAGATCACATACAGCCTGCACTTAATGCACATTAAAATGTCATTCATCTTGGAATATGAGTATTCCTTGAAAATATAAATATTTGGTTGCCTCTTTTTTTGGCTTGATTCTGCTTTTTGTCAGTGTCACAACTTAGTACTACTTGTGACATGCTAAATGCATTGTGTTGTAAAAATATCTATCCTAAGATTAATGTATTATGGTTATGGAAACAATTACACAGATGGCACTTAAAACACTGTTAGGTTTAATATATAGTTTAATTGGAATAATTAAATAGCTTAAATAAAATAAAAAATGGTTAGGTCCACTTACTAGCTTTCTTATCGCTCTGGCTTTCTTCTTAGCTTCATCAGCTGATGGAGTTTTCTCCATTATAGTTGATACATTCATTCATACCATAGTCATGGCTGTGCATGTTGATTTCTTTTTCTTTCTATATGACATATTATGTAGACTTAGATGTAAGATTTAACTATGACCCTATTTTTTACATTGGTGTAAATATTTACCAATCGCCCTAGGACCCTGGTACCTCGAGTACTCGGGTTCAGTCGGATTTTCTGGGATGATCTGAATCACGCGCCTGGAGTCAGATCATTCCAAGCAAACCGTCGGTTGTGTTTATATGGGGTTTCACACAAATCCGATCTCAGATCTGTGTCTGCGGACACTCGCCGCCACTGAGTGGTAAACAAAGGGCGCGCAAATCTCCCTACTTTAGCGCGAGACTGCCGCACAGGCACCTGCTGCAGCGCTTCGGTTGGCTGTTCCACACGTCAGTCACAGTCAGCCCCGCCCCTTCTTTGTCGCCATTGGCTGAGGCCGAGTGTTCTTGTGTTACCGTGGTCACCATTCGTCGCCGCACCCGTTTCATGCCAGCTTTGGGGCGGAAAGTTGTCGTTGCATTCATGAGGCGGGACTGCTGCTCGGTTGTAGAATTTGATTGGAGTTATTTCTCTCCGAGGCTTGACTGAAAACCGTCTTCTCGCACCTGGTTGGGCCCCGGGCAGGAAGTGTCTGTGTCGGGTTGAAGCCGCCGCCTTGCCCTCACTGCTCTCCGTCTATTTTATTCTCACCGAGAAGTGTGAGTGCGGCTCCACTGAGGAGCGGTGCAATGATAAAAGCCGCATATGCGGTAGGCTACACACCTATCAGGCAGGAAAATACACAAGATACAGCCTCACCCCGGTTTTCCCCGCACCACAGCCTTATCCACGACTCAGAGCGGAACCTGAAGGTGAGACATTTAATTGCCTTTACTCTAATCCAACTCGTAAATAGCCAGTGTAATATCGTGAACGTATCATATTTCTGCAGTGCTGGCTAACCTGGCTCGGTTGGGTTTAAATGGGCCGGTTTAACAGCTAAAGAGAGGCGTTCATACTGGGCTGATCTTTACAGCTAAATGCTTTTGAGGAGAAGCTTACATCGAGATGACCTGAGGTCTGGCCAAGGAAAACTGTGTCTGTCTGATGGCCATATTATTAGAGACTTCAACCCATGTAATTATATCGTATGGGCCTCCACTGTTATCTTTGTGTGATGTGATAATGTTAATTATATTTCTCTCAGTTAAATGGATGGATTTCGTGGCTGCCACATGCATGCGGTTCACAGAGTCAATTAAAGGGTTGGGGCCCATGTGATTGTTCATGCCTTATGTTCAAGGTGTGGTTGCTTTCGTCAGTTTTTTTGTGTGCCGGGGCTTCAGTCCTTAAAATGCAGGTAATTTATAGGGGTCACGCCGCAGCTGTACTTGGCTCTGCAGCCGCACTGTAATTATCACAGCCAGTGGCTTAATAATGTCACCTCTCCTCACTGTCGCAGATGCCACAGTATCATCACCGATGCAATTCACATGAAAGCTGAAGGAAAAAAAAAGGCGTCTCCGGCTCCCCCACCCGTTTAACACGCGCACAATCACGCGCAGGCACCCACACATTAATTACACGCACGCGCAC
>JBCAUF010000343.1:17960289-17973598 GCA_038406115.1 Haemulon aurolineatum
TGTAGCCTGCAGCCTGCGCGAGGCAATAATATGGGGCACACACAATCTCCTAACA
Organism: Haemulon aurolineatum; assembly: GCA_038406115.1. Taxonomy (NCBI): domain Eukaryota; kingdom Metazoa; phylum Chordata; class Actinopteri; order Lutjaniformes; family Haemulidae; genus Haemulon; species Haemulon aurolineatum. Next base: position 17,960,345 of record JBCAUF010000343.1, read on the forward strand.
TCGTTTTTTGCCAATGAAGACTCCATAAATACACTGGTTCTTGCCCCGATTAGGAAACAAGGCCAAAAAGGGCTAGTACGGATCCCACATTATGTTACTGTCACTCAAGTGAGTGTGTGCCTGTGTGTGTGTGTGTTTTGCAGAATGCTGTATCTTGTATTTGCACAGTCTGGGGCTCTCAGCCATGTGAGAGCCACAAGAGTGCTCTGAAGCCACTATTTTTATTCACTGATTCAGCCTGGGTTGCTACCAAGGGAAGAGCAACTCCCCTCCACACAAGGGAGGCTGATAAGTGACGCACAACTAAATGGATTAGCAAGATGCCCATCATCTGTCCTGTCCTGTCCCGTCCTCAGAAAATAAGCATTTTGAACTCGTGCCCACCACCCACCTGTACGTGTCCTCAACAAACAGGGACAGCAGAAGCCTGTTCATTGAATCCTCACACTGTTTATAATGTATGTCTATATGTTTCATAAATGTATATCTCTAAAATTCTCTAATTTATTGTTCTTTGTTTTTTCTACAGTAGTTGAAGGTTTATGTGAGTATATTAAAAGCAAAGCAAAACAGGAGTCATATTCCTTGTATGTGATCACATACTGTGTTCACACACCAATAAACTGATTAACCTGATAACGGGATGTAATATAACACTTCGACTATGAAACTTTGCCAAGTGCGTTAACTGTGTTGACGGCAACAAACACAAAGTGCATTTGGCTTGCTCACTTTGCAACAAATCTGGACAGAGGGACAGAGGAAGAGGAGGGGTGTGAGGGGCGAGGAAGGCTTAGGGGATAACAAGAGGACTTTCCCATAGATGGACAGACCCATTTCAAACAGCAGCTACTCAATACGTCCCATTCATTTACTATACAATACACCGATCATTAATGAACATAATGCACTGTACACAGACCCCTGTGTTCATCCAACTCGTTATCATACAAAATACCAATATCACCGGCTTGATAACAAAAACACACCACTCGAGCCAACGTGGTCACGGGCTTTTTTCCCCCCTTCACATTACATGTAATTAACGCAAATAAATAATTCGAAATAAATACTGGCGTCTTGATAATTTAAAGCTTCGTGTGGTGAGATAAACAAAAATACAGACTGAGGTTTATCAGCCAGGCAGCAAAACGAGCTAACCATCGCTTAGTTCATCTGCTAGGTTAAAAAGCCTCGACGCTAACGAGCTAACTGGCTAACCGGGACTTGATAAAAAAGCCACGGACAAACGAACCACACCATTCTTTATCGCTTCAAAATGTTCAAACAGCTCTGTTGGTGAGTTCGCTTCGACAAGACAAAGACGGAGGAAGATTTAACGACTAGATACCTGTCGGGGCTGCTGATCCCGAGTCTGCTATTCCAGCAGTCGCCATTATGATTTGACTGTTCACATCACAGACAGCGCCGACACTTGAATTCTGGTATTCATGTCGCAGCGGCAGCACCACAGCGCCCCCAGCGGACGGACGTGGAACAGTTTCAGTTTCAGTTTAACTGTAATGCTGCATTTAATATGTAGGCTACAGTATATTGAGATGGGTTATATTAAACAAAGAAACCGGCGTGCTCAACTGACAGACGACTGAAGAATATCAAAACATAAAAAAAAAATCTGTGAAATATCTCTGTGGGATGTGGATGAATGAAAATATTCACAATTTCAATGTGCTTCAATGTGCAATAATTACTATCCAATTGGGTAATTTGAATATCCCATGTGCAACTGCTGCTGCTGCTGTCGTTGTTGTTGCTTGTTGTTGTGTGTCTTGTTCTTGCACAGAGTGTTTATATTTTTACTTTTTGCTTATATTGTTATATCAACATTGCTAGCTTTTTTTCTACCACTATGTTTTCTTCAATTTCGTGTTCATTTTAATGCCTGGTAAGACTAAAGGTAGGAGATTTGTTTCGACAAACATGATAACAACAAAAATAGCTCATGAGAGTTTAATTTAAGAGCTGATATCTAACCATTTTCCATGGTTTTCTTGATAATAACCTAAATCATTTAAGTTTTTACATAAATGGCAACTGTAGATATCAGCTCCAAACAAATGTTCCTGTAGTTGTACCAGGCATTAAAATGAACAAGAAATTGAAGAAAACAAGGGTGGTCTCATAATTTTTTCCATGACTGTATATCAGATAAATTATAGTTTTCCACCTCTATTTTTTCGCTATCCACTTTGCTGCTGCAACACTGTGAATTTACACGTTGCAGTATCTTGTTGTATCTTCAAAAAGTAGTCAGCACTCTCCAATATTTGGCTGTATTCCAAATCAAATACTTTTAGTAGATATTGCACCTGCTATTAAAAAGATGAATAAAAGGTTTTCAGTTTTTGTTTGTCAGTGATGGAATTCAATCTAACACATGCATTCAAATGCATGCATTAAATATTTTCCATTGTAAGATGTCCGCTTATTTGTTATTGCGGTGGCTTGCATTTGCAAATGAGCACTATATACATTTCATGTGTTACACTTGTGTATTATGTTACTCTATATACAGAATCACTGATTCCCCAAATAGATACTTACCTCTTGAGGTATCAGAATGTTTGGCCTTGAAACAGGAAGTTGTTGTGACTGAGTGCACATTTTCCAATCTGCCCGAAAATCTCCATGAAGGCCGCGAGTCCAAGTTTAAAGAGGCAAATTTTGTTTTTTCCTTTTCTTTCATGTGATATTAAGTAGCAAAGTCTGCAAAGTTGCAAAGACCAAAGTCCACATCAAAGGGAGTCACACAGAAAACAGTGTCACGGGGCTGCTTGAAACTGCTCATCATTGGACTATTCTTGCCTTTAAAATCAGTGTTCAAATATTACTGCTAAATGTCTGCAGGCAAGAGGCACATCAGACTTGGAGTAAACAGGCTGGTACAGTAATGCTCCAAGAAACTGACATAATTTTTATAATTTTTTTTTTTTTTACAAGGAAAGGCATAACTCTGCATTGCATTCTAGGGGATTACCATACAAGCAGAGCATTCAATTTGTCAAATTTCAATTATCATCAAGGTCATTCTTCTCCCGATAAAATATCTAGCCACAATGCAGGCAGAGAGACAGGGAGAGGGAGAGGCAGTGGTCATACTTGTGGAAGTGATATTTTGACAACTTAATATCCAACAACATACTGTATGCTTTGCATGCAAGAAGACAGTAAAACACAAAAGGCACATTTAAAAATGTTTTTATTAGACTTTTTGTAGATACTGAACAAACCCATATAAAAAGAAGAGAACTGATCTTGCAGCTCCAAAGGAATCAAAAAAATGCATTTATGATCAAATATGTAAAGAGCAGCCTATAAAAATAGTGGTACAGTAACATAGACAACAGTCTGTTTAACAAACTAAGCATTTAACAATATTTGTATTTCTTTATAAATGTATTTAATGCTTCTTGTGATCTCAGGTGAAAATATGCAAATACCACTGGCAGCAGATGAGGCAAGAATTTGGTCCATGTTTTGAATATTCTTACAGAACTTTAGGTGGGATTTACAACAATATAATTGTTCCTGTTCAGGGACTGGAGGTCACTTCTGATGTTAGCTTGCAGATTCCCTGAATGGCCCAGTGCCAGTAGGGTCTGCAGCAAAAGGTCACATAGATTATGTGGAAGGACACATTTTCTTCTTCTTTTGGACTTTGGTTGCTTTTGTGATCCCATCCATGAGGATTTTGGAGACACACTGTGGAATGTCTTGTGAAGGCTCGCGGCAGCAGCGGCGAACAGCTGGAGGAGAAGTCTTTCTCGATGCACACATGTTCTCTGACATCTTCTTAACCTGATTTCATGAAGATAAAAAGACAAAACAGATAAGAAATACCATGAGAAAATCTGAGTTTAGGGTTAATTGCTCCTAAACCTTCACTCTCATATATTACATTAAAACTCACTTCCTTATTTAACTCACCCTTTGCTCAAAGCACATGGCCTTGTCTTGTTCAGACAGGGGGCAGCATTGGTCCACAAAGCTCTTGAGAGGAATACCAACAGGGAACCTAAAACACAGTGACAACGATACCATCTTTCGAACTTTGCATTGTTTAAAGATTGTGCATAGATCCATGATAGCGTGAGTTAAGAGATATTTCAGCATATTAAGATGCTTCACATTGACAGAAGAAATGACAAAAAGGAAAAGAAAGAAGAAAGAAATTGTACTCATGCAAAAAACAAATAAATGAATAAATAAAATATTACAGAAGCAGCATGAAGAGGAGAGACAGTAAAACAGCTTCAAGGGCAGATGTAGGGAGTACTGTCTTACTTCTTCTTGATGACCTTGGGAGCATTACAGATTTTGTTGAGCGAGACCTCTTCAGCGGTGGAGGTCATATTGTAATATGGGTCAGGAGAAATGCTTTGGAAACACTGGTATCGACCACTTGCCCCTTCACCTGCGGAGCAACAGTGGAAATCCGTCGTTTCACCGTTCTCACCCATGCAGAACCTGTCAAGCTCCTCACGCCACTAAAATACAAACAAGGGGAAAGGATGTGAGAGGGGACCAAAACTGACTAAATTAAGCTTAAGATTTATGCTTGTATGTTTCTTGCATTACCTTCTGAAGAGCACAGTTGACTACACCCTGCTTCTTTTTGCAGCACTGTTTGAATCCCTTATCCATACGATTCATGGACTTTGCCTGACGAGCCAGCATTTCATAGCCTACACCCGGCAGGCACTTGACAGTATAGAAGGGGCGTAGCTTCTTGTTGATGCACAGTGATTCAATGTTGTCAGCGGTGGGTTGTCCAAGAGGGAATGTGATGTTAACTTTTTGGGAAATGACTGGTTTCTTCATCGGCTTTTTTCTGTTTCCTGCCCTGACACTGTATGGAGTCATCACAACCCTGTAAAGTATGAGGCATAAGTGTGTTTTGGAATGTGAGGTCACTCAGTAACACTTCTCTCATTGTCCTAAAATCCTCTGAGCCCAGGTCCTGGCGTCTGATACGCCTCTAAATGTATGGATCACTTGCTCATGCTAGACTTCCACGATTATGTTTCGTTGTCTCACTGGCAACTGAAGAACTGCTCACCAATGCAGCCCGGTGCATATTGTTGACACAGGGCTGTTTTCTCGCATCCCTTTCTGACTTCCCCCTCCATGTCTCTTACAGTCCGTGGATCAACTGAAGATGTAAATCCTTAAAATGACTCACAAATATGTAGTTTGTTTTTTGAAAAGCTCATTAACGAGCTGAGCTCTGCAGGTTTTAACCAGTGTTACTCATCACATTTAGTGCTCTACTGAGTTTACAGCACAAGGACACTGCATGTGCGATTGACTAAAACTCAGTGTCAGTGTTTATTGTAATGAAGGAACATGTCACCCAGAGCAACAGAGTGGTTTTTATTGGTATCTGGACAACAAAAAAAATCTCAAAGACACATTTTGCCAGTCTTTAAGTCATTGGCAACATATTAAAAGCTGCTATAGAAACTTCTGGTTCCATCCTCTGCATAACATCATAAGTGGACTTAAGTGTCATTCAGCAACTGCTGAGTGGGCCTAAAAGGAGCGTAGAACTTTTATTATTTCTCTTGATTTGAAATATCATAGTAACTTAATGGTGCTGCGACTTAACTAAAACATGATTATCAATATCATCATTTTCATTAGTGCTCAGTTGATTTAGCTTCCTGCATGCAGTACCTCTGGCAAGTGTTGGGGTCAAAGCTGAAGCTGGCAGCAGAGGGCAGCGGTGGCATCGGCACCTCCTCTGTTGGCTCATAGGTTGGGTTTTGCGAGGCTTCGTCGAAGCAGTTTAGCCTGCTGCTGCCTGTTCGTTTGCAGCAATGATATTGAGGGGCCTTCACTGCTGAGGACTCCTCACAGAAGGATTGGATTGACAGCTCCCACTGCAGTAGGCACAGAAAAATATCACAGACAGCCGGGGTGAGTTAAATCATTTAATGCTGACATGATGTCTGGATGCCTGAGGCCGTATGCTAAGTGAATGAACCGCCCGCAATTATGTTTAGTATCTGATGACAGACTCGACTGGAACTGAAAAACAAATAAGGAAGGGCATAAGATTTAATTAATACTTTATTAGTATTCCAGACAGGTTTGTTGCCTGTCCTCAAACAACTCTGCTGGTTCTCATGTCGTGGCGTGCCCTATCAGGCTGGGCTGCATATCATCAACTGGAAGTGCCCAAGGCCTTCAACTTTACAGGCACCATCAACTCTGCAATCTGAAGAATGTTCAATGTCCTTTCCAAATGTGGACAAAACAAAAACATGAGCAAAGTAGACCAGTGTTTGCCGTGAGTACATGTTGTCTATGAGAGGTATTAAGTGGATAACATTTCATCATAAACAGGAAATCGTTTTGGTTTGGGGACTGTTTTTATCTCCACAGTGCATCATGTTCCACTGCGTCTTGAAAAACTCATTACAATGAGACTTGTTTGAAGGAAAAACCTAATCAACAAGGAGAAATGAACCTAGAGAGGCAGAATCAGTGTGAGAGGATGCAGGATGTCATGTCATCACTTTATCATCATTTTAGAATTGCTGAATTGGCTGTGGGAGTTGTTGTGAAAACTCACCGCCTGTGTGGCGCAACACAGCGTCACTTCCCCTCCCCATGTCTCGTTCCCTTGGCAGCAGGTTCCGAACCAGGACTCTGCGCGGTTGACCATATCTGCCTGCCGCTTCAGCTGGCCAAAACCAGAGGCGGGAAAGTAAGAGTCTGGGTAGCGGGGACGACGGTCTCCATGGAGACAGATGGCTTGGAGATTGTCAGAGGACGGCCGGGCGAGGGGGAACTGAACAGGGTAGTCCAACATGGGGGGACCACCGAAAGAACGGGGCGAGGCACCTGGCCGACCTAAGAGGAAGGGACGGGAATGGTTATGTTATTTGATACTTTTGCAGTAGTAAGTTTTGTGAGTGAAGCAAATAAAATAGAAATAGATACACACGTCCTCTGGGTGTCATGCCCCCTGGTCTGGAATGCCCTAACAGAATAAAGGCCACGTCAATGAACAGTCCTCTTAAAGTGTTCCCTGTGTGTTGTTCAAGATAGATAAATAGATGCATAGATAGAAACTTACCTCTCGAAGTATCATATTGCTCTGACTGAGAAGTCATTACCTGTCGTACAGGAAACTCTGCACAAACAAAACAAAATTGTTGGGTGGTTGCTTGACGTAATCAAGTGATTCATTATATTGAGCAACCAAAGTGACCGATATTTCCAGTCATCAAACCAGCGTCATAGCAATAAAAACCCAAACAAAATGCACCTTTGGGATCCAAGAGCTCTGACAAGTCCACCTCTCTCTGTAACATTCGCGAGTCTGGTTGTTGCATCTCTGAAAGACATTAATTTTTTAAAATGATCAATAAAAACTATAAGAAGAGTCTTAAATTCTTGTGTTTAAACTGCATGTTTATATTTGAACAAGACAGTCAAGTCCTCATCTTGCTGTTGAGCACGCTATGCATGTTCTCCTAACCTAAATTTAAAGGGTATCTATGATTTAATATGTCAAGATGTCGCCCCACGAACTTGGGTGACTCACAAGAAATAGATTGGAACAAGAGACCACCAGAGTCATTTTCAAAGCAGACTGGGTTTCATGAGTGATATGACTGGAGCACTCCTTAAATCTCGATCTCAAACTCAAGTCCTGACCCTAAAATAGCCTCTTGAGGTAGTGAAAGCCGGCCAAATGCCACTCTGAGCAGCCGAGGTGGTGACTGGTCGCTTGCAGAGATACTGCACCAGCATGTGAACACACACTCACCTTGCATGATTTGGTCGAGGTCAAAGGTGACATCATGCTGCTCAAGGAAGTGCTCATCTGGAAAATTGTACAGAGAGAGAGAGGAGGGTGGGGGGCAGAAAGCCAGAAAAAGTTACGCAACTCTTCGCTGGTTTTCTTGAATGCACAAATTATACTGAGAGAGAGCCAGTGGTGGAAGCATTATCCCTTTGCTCAAGTATCAGTACCAATACTACGGTGTAAAAATACTCCATTACAGGTAAAACTCCTGTGACCTATTTAAAATGCAACTTAAGGTCAAGTGCATGTACTTAAGAGTTTTAAAGCACTCATAAAGCTATCTATGTTGTATCATATCATCAACAGATCAGTTACACGTAGCCTATTACTGATCCTAATGTTGTTGCTGGTTGAGGTGGATCATTGCATCATGTTCTTTTACCCCACATGCACATTATTGGTCTGCAAAGTGGCTGTAGCTATGAAGTAAGTATTAGGTTAGGTTAAGCATGAGTACTTAGGTAAGTACTTGCACTTGCATTGTACCACTGGAGACAACACAACATATTAAAGTCCTGCAGAGTCTATCCTCTACAGGGGTCATGTCAGTGGGTCTACAGGCGACATAAGCGCACTTACAGAAGCACAAAAATGGAGTCCGACAATCAGCCAAGAAGCAAACAAAAAAACAAACATCTAACCTGACAGCCAAAACAAAAGAGAAGAGGTGGAGGAAGAGCAGCACTGTACCAACCCTTGGACGCTGAGCTCAGCAGAACCAACACAAAGGCGGTGGAGCAGACCAGAGCCCGAGAGGAGCCCATTGCAGAGTTTGTTGCTGGTGCGCGTCCGTCCGTCCGGTACTGTTTGTCCCGCAGCAGCTGCTGACTGTCCTGGCAGAGGGAGAGGGTGGCCGCCCAGGAAAAAGCAGCTCGGCGGGGCAGCGCTCAGACGGGGCCCGATAATTGGTCCAACAGTGTTGTCAGTCGGAGGGATCGGTACCCCGCAGCAAAGGGGAGAACAGTTTTTATGGTTGCCGAGGGGTTTACGGGGGGGAGCGAGGCGGAGAGAGGAAAGAGGGAGGAGAGGAGAAGTTTTTCAACATGACTCATGTTGATGCGTTCAGATCAGATCCTGGGTGCCGTCAGGGTGCTCTTATATGGAAATTCAAGATCGTGTTTTTAACAAAAGATCGCTGAGCAAGTGAAATTAGTGAGGTATAAGAATTTGTCACATAGTGACATCTTCTTCTTCTTTTTCTTCTTCCTCTTCTTAATATTACTAATAGGATTTATTAATTCATTTCCCAAATATTTCTTATGACAGTTGACAGTCTTATTCAGTAAATATTCAGTAAGTTAAATATATTTGTGACAGTGGTTACTTATCATATGCAATCTGAAAGAAAAAAGACACACCTGATAATCAAACAATATCAAACAAATAAGAACTAGATTTTTTTTTTTCAAGCATTGAAAAAAACTCAGAAAACTGAAATTATTTACCATGACTCAGATGTTTTCTTGGCCATGAGACCCTTATATTTGTTTATTGTCTTTACATATATTGTTTCATGAAAAAAAATCTGTGCATTTCATATATGAAATATTGATTACAGTGATGTCACTGTAAAGAGGTACTCCAGTGATTTGGTGCTGCATCTCCATGAGGTTGGTGAAATGCAAAGAGACAAGATTTTTAAAACAGAATAAGTTTGAGGACAGGCAGCAGAGCCAGATATATTATCTCCCTCCCACAGGTCGGCAAAAGACAAGGTCCTACATTTCCCATAATGCAAATCAGTGATGTATTTTGTTTGACTTTGCCTGCCAGCCTGGTAAATTCCTTCAGCTCCTCAAACCACAATACTAACAGCTGACATTATGCTGAAAAGATGTAGTTGCAGTGGAGTGCTCTTTTAAATCTTAAATAATTTGTTTGACAGCTAAATTAGTAAAAACTGACAAATTAATTACTCAACAGGAGGAATATGGGATAACACAAAGTAGAGCTCTGTCTGTTACCTCAGTTTGAATTCTGTGTTTATGAATAATTGTTTGCTTTAACATTAAAGGCCTTAAATACCTTGTTTTTACACTGAGTTTTGGTCTTGGGTTATCACGGCCAAAGTCAGAGTCAGAGAGTCTGACTTTGACCTCTACTCAATCCCTCCCACTGTTTTCTTGTGAAAAAGCCAAATCAGACCAGAGAAGAAGAAAAACTCCCTGCAGCTGCAGACTTAGATTTAATGAGCTTCCACGCTTTGCTCTCTATAGGCCGCTGCTTAAACTGGAAGGATTATCCTGCCTTTGCTGCTCTGCCCACAGCTCTTTCCCATCGTACGCAGTAGATATCAGGATCAAAGCCTTCACTTGGTGGTTGTGAGTGATGATGGGGGTCCGGAAACTGTTAAGAAGTGTTTGTCCCGGGTAGAAATTCCCCCGAGAGGTCAGAGAGCAAAGAACGGCAAACAAACCCAAGCAGGGCTACAGCGCACTCACACTGGAAAAAGATTTAGTTTGCTTTAAGGCTGCAGAAAAATGTTTTTTTTAGGTCAAAATATGAGCATGAGTTGTCAGTGCAGACTGCCAGTGGCCAGTTTCTGTTTTTCTTCACTTTCAGGGGTAAAGAAATCAGATGAGGTTCAGTTTATTTATGTATCTTGCTCAATTCAATGTCTTAACTGACTTTAGGGGTCCGGAAAAGCAACAGTATCTTAGCACATGTGAAAAAAGAGAAGAAACCACAGTAGAGGAAATTGAAAGAGGGCTCCTTGGATTACTGTGGGTGTAATAGTTGCCACCAGTCAGAAAATGGCAATTCAATAAACAGAGAGCGGTACTGTAGCCGTCATCTATTCAAAATGAGAGAAAGAATTGTTTACCTGACGTCTTTCCAAACCAAACTGAGATATCAAAGCAGAAATCACTGCATATGGAAGTTATTTTGAGAGTTGCCTTTTGGCCTACAACCGCACACAGAAGGAGATAAAAGCTCGACTAGTTTTCTAGCACGACTTGAGGTGCATTCAACATACATTCTTTGTGGCTTTCTGTAGGAAAATGGCACATTTGGGCCTACCACAGCCAATTGAGTCACAGTCTTTTAATTTGCTTCCTCTTAACTTGGTTAGCAACAGTTTCTGTCTGAGACAAACTGATGACAACTTTCCATTGCCGGAGTCGGCAAAAGGGTCATCCACAATGACTAATATTTCCTTTGTGTTCGATCTGCAGCTGCAGCGCGACAGTGTGATGCTGGGACTATGTCTGGATACTCGGCAGCATGCTACTGAAAATGATCAATCTTGTTCATGACCTCAGAGCTATGTCCGCTGTAAATAAACTGTCTTTTAATGATCGCTAAGGACCATAACAGGAGCCCTTTTTCTTGCATGTCTTACACAACAGTTTATATTTAACATTTTTAGAAAAATAAAGTCACCACATCTGCTTGGTGTCACAGCTTCAGCAGTTTATTAGAAGATTTACATGGAATTATCTTTATTATAATCTCGGCTGCTCCGGGAACAGGGAGGTCTACATCCAGACATACAGTACTTAATGCTGAAACCTCTCATCCTTTCCTCTTTACTTGTGGCTTTATTGAAAGATATGTAGAGAAAACAAAACATATACGCAGGTTTATCTGGAAAAGAAAAGGAAAAGTTTGCACACGGAGGAAGAGACTTCTATTGTATCTCCACATTTTTTAATTGGATATCTTTTCTACATTTAATGCAACATCTTCTCAAAGCTCAAAAGATATAAAAGCCTGTGAGGATTTATTCAAACACAAAGGATAAAATCTTAGAGGTACCACTGCATTGTGGGACATATTAGTCAATCTGTGATGACATCAACCTGAGGAGAAACATTTCTCTGGAGACACACAGATTCAAAGGGGCAGATTGTCTCTTGTTTTTTATCACTAAATATGTGCACGTATTAACATTCAGCTCTAATTGGTTTCTGAGGGTGCCGCGGCTAAGACATGTAGTTTACTGGCATTTGTAGGGAGTTATGCAACATATCAGCCATCACATATCTAACATCAGTGAAATAGTATAATGTTGAGCTGATGGCAATCATTGTGATCTATGATTTGTTCTGGGCACAGCTTATTGTGCAGACTTGGACAGTTCCTCCGGCACAAAGATAAAAACTTCATCAGATTCCTCGTGTGCACTCTCTCAGTCTCTGCCACGAGCATTAAAGCAATGCTGCTGCCAAATATTTCTCTAGAAGCAGGAGGATCGAACACGCATGAAACTCAAGTACACACTCAACAGGACTGCGCATGAGGTGTAAATCAGCAGTGCACTTTTAGCCACATTTCAAGTAAGAATATGAACTTTTGGTACACATTGAGCACATGAGCAGGCAGTGGGAAAGTGAATTGTGTAATATGGGTCATATCATGAATCAGTCGTGCAGGTATGATCACTATTTTGAGTTTGATGATGTTATTTTGCTCCTGGAATGTGTTGTTTACTTCTCACGGGGAGGGTCACGATAAGCGTCGTGTTTTGTTTGGCCCTGCTCATACATTTGTTGTTACTGTATGAATCTTTCCTTGTGTCTTATCACTGTTTAATTTTGCTTAACTTTTTTGATTTTATTTGTATAAACAAACAAGCAACAACTCTAACCCAGGCGTTCTACAACTGATGCAATTTTTCATCTTTTATGTTCTTCCTGCCTCTTTGAACCTGTGACTATCATTGGACAGAATCACAATAGCACATAATGAGAGAAAATGAATCCCACGTATACTGTCAAAGAACAACAAAATGCATGTTTCCCTGGAATAATCAAAATAGTTTTAAGCTATCAAAATATTGCGATTTATGTTTGACACAATCTACCAAAAAAAGCTCTGCTGGGAGTCATGTAATACTTAACACACTACGATTTCTGTGCTTTCCTCATTTATTTTCATTATTAGAAAAATAGATTCTGTCAGGAAGTAATGATGAGACTTAAAATAATGTGTGTGTGTGTGTGTTTATGAGTATGTCTTTGCATATCATCAGTGAGTGGTCCCCGGCAGCAGCTCTGCCTCAGAGGCGAACAGCTCCTTGTAGAGTGGGGGGAACAGAGAGTGAGCAGTGAGCGGGTAACGCTGACTGAACCAGCGCAGCTTCTCCATGTGCAGGCTGCACAGAGAACGCAACACTGCCATCCGCTGGTACAGCTGCAGGGAAGACATAAACACATTCAGACGTCTGCTCTCTACCACAGGAATAGGCAGATCAGATAATGATATGGTTTGTTCTCAGCTATGAGACAGTCAGAGGGGTAAAGAGAAAGCATCTGCTCTCTACTGTGAGACATGTACCTTGTGCATTAGACTTTCTTGGTTGTCTCTGTGTAGAATATGTTGGAGTCCTAACTCCACGCTTCTTTGAACTCGCTGGACTCTGCTTCTGTCCTCCAGACATGGACGATCTGCACAGACAGTAAAAACAAGTT
>JBCAUF010000343.1:18690850-18701778 GCA_038406115.1 Haemulon aurolineatum
AAAATCACTGTTGCTGGTCTGAATGCTTTCAGGCCATAAACAAACCGCTCCAGAGTTTGCACTCTCCGTCTGGTTGTTTAGTTCTGTTGAAAGCTTTCACACCAACCCGAACCAATCCCACTGAATGTGTAAACTCACCAGAGTTTGTTTTAGCCCCGGTGAAGGCAAAAAAAAGATGGCTGATTTTTGAGTGCTGTTGAAGCGTTCGTGGACTGTGTTGTCTCAAAATGCATTTCACGAGGGAAATGGAGGAGCTGCTCACAGCTGGAAAAAATTCAAATGAATTGTGGATGATAGTGTGGAACAGCTTTGTGAACACGCCAGAAAACAAAAAGTCAAATCATAAATCTTTGGGAAACATTTTGCTGTCGATGTGAGAGGTGTAATTGCCAGTGGTATTTCAAAATCGCAGCTTGACTGACATTTACGTATTGTGCGTACAATTCCCTTTTAGGATAAACCATGAGACACACATAGCTTTTTTTTTAAAATCTACTACCTACTGGCCTGTATTGAGGAACTAATATTTAGCATGGGTGTATTGTGTACAATCAGTTCACAAAACTGGTACACACTGACTGTTCTTCAAGAAGTGCCCACGGATTGATTCGGGGCACCACAACCTAACTCAGTTTTAATCACTTCCTAATTGTGATGAATGCTGTCGCTGAGGTCATGTTCTCTACCCTGACTTCTGCATCCATGCACCTGTCCCCCTCTGTGTCGTTATTTATAACTAACCTTTACGGAACAACAGTAGCTCACCGTGTGACTGATTGTCAGGGTTTCAGGCCAGACATCTGGCTGCTGGTTTTTCAGTCGATCATCGGCGTGCACAATGTCAACAGTGGATGCCAGAGACGGCCATTTTGAGGGAAACTTAATGCGTAGAGTAATAACAAGTGACAAGGCGGATGATTAGCTGCGGGAGGGCTGCTCACCCTTCCAGGCGGACGTCAGGCAGCGACCGATTGAGAGCGATCATCTCAGAGGCCATGAGGTTGAACTGGTTGATCTTAAACATCTCCTTCATCTTCTCCTGGTTCTCCTTAGGGATCACCACTGGCTTTCCCCCTTCACCTGGCCCGTCCCGCGGCCTGGTCAGGGCATCTACAGTAGATACACATAACACACACACACATAGACACATTAAACTCAGATAATAGCACGAGTGTGTCTCTGATCCCATGTGTATTGTGTGGCACGGCGCACTCACCGTTTCTCCCGGGCAGTCCTCGCTCCTTTTTGTCGTCGCACTTGTTGCACTCGCTGAAGTAGAGCAGGATGAACATGTCCAGCATCACCCACACCAGAGAGGTGGCCAGAACCACTTTACAGTAGGCGAACCTCCTCATCCTAAAAAATGCAATGAAAGAGAATAAAGATGAGTGATGAGCACTGCGCTGCTACACACAATCACGGGCTTTTCAGGAGCTCGGCAGAGGAGATCGCTCGTCATTTCCACTCATACCTCCCTGCATTTCCCCTCACTCCCCTAAAACCTCCACCCTTCGCACAGCTCTGCGCCGCCCGAGTATCTTCTCAATACCTCCATTTGTCCTTCCGCCTGTCTGTCTGCCTGTCTGTCTGTCTGACTCCCGGCTCTTATCTCTCGGCTGTTTATCAGCGCTTCTCCAAATGGTCACCTTCACACTGGGAGAGGGCCTCAAAAAGAGCACCGGTTAGATTTCTGTCTAACATCACTCCAGTAGAAAAAGAGGATATCAACGAGGGCATTTGTGAAGGTTTATCAGTCGGGTTCAATTTTAAGTGCAGTGAACATTGGCATTTGTGTTTTGGAGAGGGTGTTTCACGGTATCTAAGCAAGGTTTTAGCTGCTTTCAAGTTCTCGAGCGGAAAACAGACATCCATCTTATGAGAGCTCCCAAACACCCTGCAGTGTACAAGCCGATCTACCCTTTATACATTTAACATACCAAACCCCTGTGTGCTAGAGTGTAGACACACACACACACACAAACACACACAGAAAGAGAGAGCAGAGAGAGAGAGAGAGAGAGGAGCTGTGATAGTAATTGCTTTTCTTTGGCAGGCTGCGAAAGACAGACACAGCCACATTAAAATTCCTCTGCTCCCCTTTCCTTCTCTCCTCCAGCACCATCTCTCCTCTCTCTGGCTGCTTCTCTGCCTCAGTGATCCCTCAGGTTGCAGCAGCACAAGCAGAGGGGAGAAAATTAATTTGGCCACGGTGATTTCTGCCATGCCCCTGGGATGGGGGGAGCGGGGCGGTGCGGGGGTGTTTGTGCATAGCTAGCTTAGCTTAGCTTAGTTTAGCTCCGCTTAGCAGCCACGGAGGATGGAAAACTGCAGAGCTGCATTTCTAAATTCCACCTGATAGGATAGTGGTGCAAAGTGCCGTGCATAGCAGAAAACTAGCGCGAAGATCTGCCTGTGCTCGAAAAGTTTGTATTTCTCAAACTTTTTGTGCCCGTGGAGCCTAAGTGTTGGGATAATGTGGCAGTTTGATCACTACTGTATGTGTATGGACCAATCAGCCATAGCATTATGAGCATCGACAGGTGAAGTGATTATCTCGTCGGCATGGCACCTGTCCGTGGGTGGGATACATAACGCAGCGAGTGAACATTTTGTCCTCAAAGTTGGTGTGTTAGGAGCCAAAAAAACAAAGGAGCATGACAGGACTTATGCGACTTTGACAGGGGCCAAATTGTGATGGCTGACGACTGGGTCAGCGCATCTCCAAAAACCGCAGCTCTTGAAGGAGCGAAAAGCGGTGAACCGGCGACAGGGTCACGGGGCTGTCAAGGCTTAGTGATGCATGTGGGGAGCAAAGGACTGGCCTATGTGGTCTCATCCAACAGACGAGCTACTGTAGCTCGAAAAAGTTGCTGCTGGTTCTGATAGAAACGTGTCAGAACACACAGTGCATTGCAGTTTGTTGCTATTACAGCATATGTTCAAGTTCTCTCCGGGCCCTATAAATAACAAATATCCACTATAGCCAAAAGGCACAGCAATGAGAGGTGAGGGCTGCAAGCCACAGTCAATAATAATGAGCACTAGGTCATGCCAACTGCTGCAGTTTGATAAAAAACCCAATTACCATTCTGAGATGCAAAGCTGACCCCGATTGGAGTCTCGGATTTGATAGCTCTTGCCAAGCTCGTCATGTGATTCACAAGAGTTTCATAACCTTGCAAGATTTTATCACACAAGGCCGATGAGGTGAATCTGGTGCAAAGAAACCACCAGTGGATGAATGCAAAGCTCTGGCTGCTTGTCCGCCGAGAGGAAAGTAATCGGATCAAATCAATCTCGCCACAGCAACAATGGCTTTGACAAGGTTAACAAAACGGCATCATGTCACATCAGTTTACGCCGGCACTCGGTCAGCTGAAGTTTTAAACAGATTTCAAATCTACATGGAGAGCCATTCATCCGTTTGACGGTGGCCTTTTTAACCTGATCAGCATTTAGCGTCCCGGCGCCTCACCTCCGGAGCCGTCTCAGACACACTGAAACACGGGATGGTTTAAATAGAAAATGTTCTAATTTGGTCCAATGAAACATAATACGCAGTTCAGTCTTGAGTCTCGTCAGAGCAGCGTGTTCACACCACTGAGTGTGGCTATGGTTCACACATGCACACAAGTGTTACTCATAGAGCAGCGATCGCGAAGACAGAGTGCATGGGTGACGGCTGATTACTGTTTACAAATTACCATGCTATATGGTATTTTACTGTATCTCATGGAAGCTTTCATCCTTGCCGTTTTATTCATCTACAATGCTTTCTTTGACATATGACCGCTGTATTTGCCTGTAAGCCACCGTAAAGTGAGGTTTCCTCCACTTTTCAGGGTTGCCACCATTTCCCAAAACACTTTGAACAGCTGAAAAGCAACATAAAACAAAATGAATGCGGTATATGAGTACATTATAATCCTGTAAAGTGACTGTTTGGAAAATTCCCAGATCCTCCCGGATATCCTCAAAGAATTCATCAAATTGCTCGTCTCACTGCTCCGATCACTCCTCTCAAAATTCTTGAAATTCCAGGAGCAGTGGGAAGCCTGGAAAGTCAGCCCCTGCTCGACGGTCTCTCTCCCCTCTGTTTCTCTGACCTCTGCTGGATTGTACCGGCCTCGCTTGACCTCCGCGCGGCAACATGACACAACCCGGTATCTCGGATAGAAAACCTTTATTCTCCTTTCCTGGCGCGCGGGCAGAGCTTGGCACATCTGCCAAAGACATAACGGTGCGCTCCGGCGGAGACTGACGCAGGCATGGAAGCGCGCCGTCACAGAAACACACACATATATACTCTTGCTCACAAAGTCGTGTCAAAACGCTGTCAGGGAGACGTCAGCCGGTTTCCCTGAATGCTATGTGATCACAGCGAACGCGAAAGGAGGAGACAGCAGCGCTCCGAGCAGCGGCAGAGAAGATTTATGCGCGTGTGCATTGACTAAATGCATGCAAACACTTCTCCCGTCGCCGTCTTTCAGCCATGCCGCTCCGCTCGCTGTATTTCTAATCAGGCATGGCAGAGGACACCTCAGGTCTCCTCTGTGCTCACGGCAGCCCCGGGCCCTGCTTCTCTCTCTCTCTCTCTGTGTGTGTGTGTGAGCGTGTGTCAGTTTAGTTTATGTTGGGCGCTCGGCTCTTTGAAGTCTTTTTTAAAACAGCCTGGCTCTCTATGACATTAAACAGACACAGAATTCTCCATCCCTGCATCTCCGCGCTCTCTCTCCCTAATCCATTAACATATCACGTTCCCTCCATCTTTCTTTTATATCTCCATCCTGGGCATCTCGCTCCCTCCCTCCCTCTCTCTCTTACTCTCTCTACCCCCGCCACCCCACCCCCCACTCTCCTGTTCGTCTCTTAGTGATGTCGTCTCCTTTCAAGAGCGGTTGCCATCACTACTTCCCTACAAGAACACAATTTCCCCCTTCACATCCTTCTCTGTGTCTCTCTTAATATCCCCTCCTCTCCTCTTCTCCACAGGCTTAATCCCCCTTTAGAGATTGCACAACCAGTGTTTCTCTCAACCACTTGGAGAAGAAAAAAAAAAAACCTCCAGAGCAAGAGGATCCAGAGCTTCATTCGTTTCACAATTTATGTCTGGGTTTGAGGAGCCTCCCTTCTAAGGATTTTATGTTTATAAGTGTAAAAGAAAATGAGGGAGAGAGGGAGGGGGTGGTATTTATGTGAGGGAGTGCCAATGAGAGAGGAGGATTGCGTGTTACTAATCAACACAAAGTTTGCACTGCTAATTCATGTAATAAACTACTAACACAGTTTATTTGTTTGCTCTCGGTGTTGTCTAGTTTCTACTTTATGAAACCAGACGCCCTTTAATCTAACCACTCTCTGCGTCACAAGCAAGCGCGTAAAAAACGCATGATGCTGTTTGAAGCGTCTTTCGATGAGAAAACCAGAGTTGGTGCTATTCTCGTGCGCGAGTTGTCCTTGGGTCGCGCGGGCGCAACAAGCTCAACAGTTTCCAAGACGACGCTCATGGGCGCGGCGGCTCTCTGAACAGTTGTAATGTCTCTCAACTGGAGCAGAACAAGGCGCAGGCTAATATTAGGGAAGTGAAACAGAACAAGGTGGCCCGAAGCCCACGTCTGCAATGCTCTCCGCGGAGTAGCCGAGGTACACGGGAGCTCGTGGCAAAAAGGCAGGGGTCACTTCATTTCCAGGTCAGAACCTTGACTGCAGAACTCAGACTGGTCCCACAGAGGAAGGGGAATGACAAAAGGACTGGGACGGGGAGAGAGAGAGAGAGAGAGAGGGTGAGAAATACTCAGTAGAAGTGTAGGAAGTGTTGTGGACTGTGTACAGTATGAGTATGTTCCCATTCTTATACGTGTACATGCAATTGCAGGATTTCCCACAGCCTTTTACAGCGAGCGACTTCACAACACCTCAGTCTACATCAAAAAGAGCAGAGGAGTTATTTCGCACAGACAAACTCCAAAAAAAAGTACTGCATGTGCTGAGTGTGGCTCCTGTGGTCGTGATCAGTGACTCAATCAGGTGTGGCTCATCATCGTGGTTAAACGTTTTTGCTCGGCAAACCCTGCCTTACGCAAAATGTTTCTGTATGCATCTTTTCATTTGACTCATCACTGACTTTGAAGTGCTGCCAACTAAACGACGATGATTTGATTCGAATCATCAGCTTTTTACAAATTCAGTCTTGACCAAACTACAATGGAAATAGAGAAGAAATGGAGATGGATGGAAACAGGGATGGCAACAGAGGGTGCGAGCAGGGAAACTCTCTTCTATTTGCTGCACCAGCGCTATCTGCTCCTGAGCTCAGTGCTCGGGGAAACAGTTCAAACTACTTCTGAACCAGACGCTGGTGCGAGAGCCACTGGTGCCGTCCAGCGTGACCGACTCCTCAGGCTGACAGCCTGTCACCAGCCCGTGCAAAGAAGATGCTCCTCAGTGCGCGAGGATTTTTTAAAATTTATTTTTTTATATTTTATATTTATAGGACAGCCGAAGATTAGACAGGAAAGGGGAGGCAGAGAGGGGAGGAGTTTCGAACCGGGGTCCCTGCAGTGAGGACGATAGCCTCTGTTCATGGGGCGGCCGCTCAAACCACTACGCCACCGAGCGCGTAGTGTGGAAATCTGATATGCACACATCGCAGATGAGGAACAAAGACATTAAAGCAGGTACAGCGTGAGGCTCATGCATGCTGCTGTACTGTAGGAGCGCAGTGTGGGTGTGTGTGGGGCAGGTGCAGTGGATTGACTGTTCTGCCAAAGTACTATCTCCTAGGAGAAGAATGAACCTTCATGCGTTCAGAGTTCAGAGACTTTTTTTTGTTTTATCAGGTATATTTTTAAATCACTGACAAAAAGATGTAAGGAATCCTTATCAAAGGTGCGTGCATTCATTCATTCATTCATTTAAAAGAGGAAACATTGGCCACATCGCACAAAATACTGGTATTTGCAAACACCTCAAAAATGAAGCACTGGACTTAATATACTGCATACATGTAGGCTAGTACTGTCTTTTGCTATAATGGCTAACACCAGAGAGAGAGAGAAAGTTTAAAAAGTCAGTGTAAAAAGAGCAAAGAGTAAAACAGAAAGAAGTGCCCATGGCAGCATAAAGTCCCAGCTGAAATTGATTACCAATGCAAAGCTTGGCACAGGCACAAAGTGGAATTAAACACTTCAATCTCCAATCACTCGGGCATTTTCGGCCAAAATCAATACACATTATTGTCACAGGGGGTGTTCCCTTGACGGCTGGCGAGAGCGCAACTGCGTTTTGGGTTTTTTTTGGCTATACAGCACCAGCAAACCACAGGCGCACAGGACATGTATTGAAATAAATCAATTTCAACAGACGTAAGAACACGCAAACCACAGCATCATGCCTCTTGGTCTGTGTGACGCCAATGTGCTGTAATTACTCTTTTAACACGTCATAAATACACATTTTGTCTCCAATTCATTTCTCACTCTTGAGCACGAAGGCTTTCACCTCCTTCACAAGTGAAGGGGTGAAGGCTTTGATGACACTAATTCAAGAAAAAAAAAGCTTGGTACAACTATTTACACAATTACTGTAAGACACCACCACAGACTGTGTTAATTGGCGTAAACACACTCACACACTCACACACAGCCTGATCAAATCACAATACTTACAGTCTAAGCTGTTTGATCTGGCGTGTTGGTGTGTCTGGCCTCTGCTATATGTCAGCTGCTCTCGGCTCTGCTATTCGTACCACCGCTCATGCCAACCAGGCAGGATTTACGAGGCCCTGGCATCACAGCAGGGTTTCCCTGCTTACAAACCACTTTAACAGTCTACCTCGACTTTTTTCTAAACTCAAAAATGTGAAAAATGTGACAGACATCATGCTGCGTTTTTACTTTCCCGACAGGAGTTTGTTCCAGTGTAACCACACTGTTCTGAGGCCATCTAAATCCAAATCTTCTTACAGTACCATGAGCAATAAGAGCAATGTTTCTGAAGCTGAATCCAATATCTGTAAATAAACAAATAATGTTATTTTATTCACTTATTTGTTTTTTTCTGAATTGGTAAGTATTTGTAGTGAGAGGCCTTTGAGGAAAGAACAGAGGAAAAAAACTATTGTTCTGCTTTTCTTAAAAAACTGAACATGTTAAAGTTGAAAAAAAAATCATATATTATTTACAAAATGGCCCAATATTTTCCAATGCCTGTAATATATTTAAAATAGCTTTTTTTCTGCCTTCCGGGTAGCTATTGTTTGAGTTTCATTTTAACACAGTATGAAAATCAACTTCAAACTTGATTGAACTCAGTAATCCTCCACTCTAAATATATCATGTTTAGTTGTTGTTCAAGTTGTGCATGACACTTGAATAGGAAGCACAAAATAATCAAACATGATCAGGAAAATATGGTTTTGACAGCTCCTTGATTAACAGTGTCTCTGTTCAGCAGCCAAGTATTGTTATGCCGTTGTTAATTTGCATTACTATACTATAATAAATCAACAAAAAATAACAGTGAGTTTATTTATTAATATGCCAACCACAAACCACCATTTTATGCAAATAGGTTTCACTACAAACCCAACAAAGTAAACCTCACCAAGGAAGCATGTTTCGCATTGGTCCTTGGAAATTTAATCATAATTTCATGTCATTTATTCGGACCAATAACTACTGTACATAAACCTCGCTTTCACTTGAACCTTGCCATTTCCTCATTTGGGCCGTCTAAACACTATCCAAATACCACACTTCAGTGCTTGTTGTGTATTTCCTACAAAGCTAAAAAAAAACTACCCAAGCAATGTCACTACCTGCTGTAGGAAGTGAGGAAAACTGCGAGCACAGTTCAACAACTGCAGCAAATTGTTTCATTCTCAACGAGCAGGGAAGCAAAGTCAGAACAGAGGTCAACCTTAAATTGGAGGCACAGATTCGAGACTCTGGGTCAGCAAACATCTGCAGTGCGTCAGAGGCCCAAAGCAAGACAATTAATCATTAACTACAGCATTGATTTGTCACATCCTAATCATCTTAAAAGCACAGTTATAGTATTAACAATAACAATACCAGACTGAGGATCCCAGCAGAGTTATAATAAAGACTGTCGGGTTATATGTGCATCTTCAATTATATATTTCTGGCAAGAAATTGCAGGTTTTTGAAAAGTAAAGACAGAAACAACATTAATGTAAATGTCAGACTTGTTCCATCTTTTAATGTGATCCTCTAACAAACAAAAACACACAGGCAAAGGAAACATTTCATTGCACAAGTCCACGCACCCTTTCATTATGGGGGCTCTCACTTGGTACTTTTCAGCAATTAGACCTCGAAGTTTCTTTGGTAACCATGACTCTCCCACTGGGAAGCAATCTCAAACATCCAATCAAGTAATACAGCAACAGTTGACTTTAATCTGCCTGTAATCGCAATCACTTTGATGGAAAACGTATGCTGTTTACCTACGGGCATAATTTTGAATGCGATTGGTTAACTTTGAACACAGCTAGAGTCCCCATTATGAAAGGATGCAGACTTATACAATCAGACTGGATTTAGTTTGTTATTTCTGTCTTAATTAGGTATTTAGCGCGCTGTGAACCTGACGCTCCATTCACACAGTCCCATCATTTGTATACTCATACCTGTCCAATTGTATACGGGGGTCTCTGGTCAGATGTGCAGGGGGCTCCACCAGCAGAGGGGGCGGAGCGTCAGAGATCCCACTTCCTCCTTTGCTCGTCACTCAAACATGCTCCTTGAACAAAAGAGAGAAACACACGGGCTAAAAATACAGTTTCACTACAGCTATGAAAAAGCAGAAATGCATATTGATCACTCAGGCGAACATTTTAAACTCTTGAAACTGAAAGTCCATGTCAGGAAATACGATTTGTAGAAAGGGCACTGCGCTTTTTCCGAATGGTTTTTCTGGACACAGAACTGCAAAGCAACCACAGGAAGGCCTGAGAGAAGCTTTTACTTAACGGCCTCAAACATACTTCCTGGCCATGCACACACAATAATAACTCTCATCCCTCTCACATAATCACACGGTCGGAGTCGCACAGTGTCACCCGGCATGTTTCCAGTTGTCAGTCATTTGCAAATTGTCAGTCTAGCTCTGGATCCCTTTGTATTCTGTTATAAATCCATCATCCTCCCTCCTTGTGCACCCACCCCAAAGGTCAAACACAACCAAAGACTCTGCCAGCCTTGGAGCGGGATGAAAAGCGAGGCAGGGAGAAGACAGAGGGATATGGGGATGGACAACTGACGGATTCTCAGAGCTGCTCATTTCGCTGGATTAATCTGCTATTTTTGAAAAATCCGCAGAGAATGGAGATGAGAGTGAATATGACTCAGTGTGTATGTGTGTGCATGCGTGTGTCCTTCAATCTGGTCCTTGGCCTACTTTAAAGCCAAGTCATCATTCTGGTCCACTGGGACTTCAGATTGCCAGCCTGTGTAAGTGTGTGTGTATATTAAGAGTTTGTATAACAAGAAGAGCCATACCATAAATCTCTTCCTGCCAGCCCACACACTCCTGTGTTAGTGAGTGTGAGGAGGCTGTACTGCAGTGCAGGTATGCTTCAGTATGTGAAGGGTCCTGGCCACCAAAGGTGTCTCGTCCTGGGTGACTCATCATTCCTCATCCTCCTTTCTTTTGTCTCTCTTTCTGTCCCTTCTTCTCTTTGTCTTAGACACACACATACACATACATCACAAACCGTTGCTCTTTTTCTCCTCATTTCATCTCCCTTTATCTTCGATTCACACACACACACCTCCACAAAGTTTGAGTGGAATGTAATCCATCTGCAAATTGGAAGCAGGACAAGCAAGAGCTCCTATAAATACTCATCAGATTCCCCTGACAATCACAAAATAAACCTACAGAACCACACACACACACACACA
>JBCAUF010000343.1:18987119-19011675 GCA_038406115.1 Haemulon aurolineatum
ATATAATAAGTCTGCCAAAGTGTCCCGTTTTTTCCTTAATTTGAGATTTTGATCCAACTACTCTTTTCCTTAATTTCAACTGTTATTTTATGAGTCTTTCTCTGTTTTTCAGACATGACCAGACACCCGTCTACTGACTCCACCCCCAGTGACAGTGGCTCCTCTCCTAGTGACAGTGGTTCTAGCCCTTCTCCTAGCACTCCTCAGAAGCTCCTCCCAGCATGCACATCTCCATTTGGACCACGCATATTTCATGCAACACCCAGCTCTTCTGGTACTCCAAGACCCCAACCTGAAGGCTCAGACCATCGCAACAACACACCCAGATTGTCTGGAAAGTTAGGTGGTCATGGACCATGTGGCCGCCATGTCCCTGTTAAAATGGAGAGAATCAAGGTGTGTTTTATGTGTTGATGAGCATGTTTGAAAATTTACAACAGATTTTCCATCTGGCACATTTTAGCCATGCACTGATATGAACTTTGATTTGTTTGTGTTATCCCCAGGTCCTGACTGGTTCTGAGGTGGAGAGTGACTATCAAGAACCACAGACCATTGACACAAGGGTGGTGATGGGTCAGGAGACACTGCTCAAAACAACAGAGGTCCAGAAAGCGAAACCGTTGGTTGAGCCAAGTGGTCAGGCCATCCCTTTGCCAGCTATCCCAAGCTTTTCAGATTCTCAGTTACAAGCAAAAGAGACCCGGCTGGAAACCAACAAAGAAAGCCAAATCCAAAGCCCTCAAATACAGCAGGATCAGCAAAAAGACCCTGTGCAGCCCCCAACCGTACTCCCTTCCCCTTGTCACAACCCCTTATGCCCTTCCTCCTCCTCCTTTCCAGAGCCAATCACAAAAGATGACAATTTGATAGACAACCAGGAAGAGGGTCAAACCCTTTCTCAAGATGAAGTGCCTTCCCTTTCTTTTTCTGAGCTTCCCTGTCCAGTTGCTTTATCCTTCTCTGAGCCTGCCTATGCTGTTGACCCACTACGAGTGGGTGTGCCCTCTTCTCTTGACCCTGACCTGTACTATACTGCCCCTTCCACCCCGATCAAGATGGCTTCCCGCTCTTCGCACCTTAAACATCATTCATATCCTGGCTCTCCAGCCTGCCCTCTCTCCCCTGGCTCCCCTTCAGACAGCGAGGACCTCTGCTCCCCTCTGACCTCTCCCTCTGGCTCTTATATCACAGCAGAGGGAGGCAGCTGGACCTCCTCATACACGTCTTCCACTTCCCCATCCACTTCCCCCAATCTCCTCCTCACAGAAGAGGCACAGGAGGCCCCCGCTTGCTTTGTGGGCTCCTTATCGGAGATTGGAGATGAAGTTGGGGAGGAAAAGGGACGAGCAGGTCCAGAACGTGAGGAGGAAAGGTCGGGGGACTTCTGCTTGTACCGCCCTGAGGATTTTGTCATGAATTCACGAATAGGTATAACAGGGACAGTGATCCTCGAGGAGGACGAGGCTCTAAAAGGGGAGGAGATCAAGATGTCCAGAGAAAGTTGCCGTCCTTGCTGGGTGACTGAGGATACATCCCCTCTAAGGAGCAGTAGCAGCCGCAGCAGTGACTCGCAGGAGGATGGGGGAGAATCTGAAAGCTCACTCTGCCCCTTGGAAGAGGCCGGCGCCGGGAGAGCAGAGTACTCTAGACCCATGCAGACAGGCCTGAAACTGCAACTGGAGGCATGTCTATCACAGGAACATTATGGGCAGATGGATGACAATGCAGAGCTACCCTCCACTGCCTTGACACCTGATACGGAGAACATGACCATGGCCTCATCTAGTCTTAGTCCTGATTCACCTGTCATCCCCCTGGATGCCTTCTGTCCTGGAGCCTTTGGTAGGCTTGGTCCAAGTTCTTTCATGCTCTCCCAGGCAGCCTGCGCTGATGATATACCAGAGGAGGAAAGGATGATCCCTGCCTCCCTCATCTCCTTTCCCCTGCACACCAGCCTTATTTTTAAGGCTGATTCAATGGAAATCACCCTCTTCCCCACAGAGGAAGAGAATGAAATAGAGGTCAATGACAGAAATGAAGGAAAGGATGTTAATGCATATGCCGCAGGAGAGGAGGAGGCAGACGTTGAAGATGGTGATGACGATGATGAAGATGATGATGAAGATGATTATGATTATGACGATGATGGTGATGGCAATGCTAATGGTGCTGCTGACAGTGATGATGATGATGAAAATAATGAAGACGACGACAGCGATGACCACGATGAGGCAGGTGAGGAGGCTAAGGTAGAGGTGAAAGTGGTAGAGGAGGAGGAGGAGGAGGAGGAAGAAGACGAAGAAGAAGAGGATGAGGAGGAGTGCGATAGCAAAGCAGTGGAGGATCCTACTGACGAGGACAGCTCAGCCTCCTTCCTTCATTCACTTTCAGAGACATCTATCAACGAGGGGTTGGACGAATCCTTCTGTTTCCAAGACGATACAGATGACTCATTAGATTCTGCCTCCTATAATGGGGAGGAAGATGAACGTCTATACAGCACTGAGAGGCATGCACAATCATTAGAACCTACACAAACGGATGCACTTGATCCAGCTGAAATCCAACCAGAACCTGAACAGGGGTCTGCCATTGCAACAGGTCAAGTTGAACATTTGCACACACAACCAAGCACAGATGAACCAATAGATCACCCCAAAACCACCTGTTTTTCTGAGGCCGTTGCTGCCAATCCTGAAGGCAACAATATGGAAATCAAACCTGTGGATGGTCCTAAACCCCTTGAGTCACAGTTAGATCCTGAAATGGAATCTACCAGTGAAAAAGATCCAACAAAACCTTTGCACATGCAGGTGAGCACAGACAAACCAGTGGATCACCAGGAGCCATCCAGCCAATCAGAAGCAATTCCTTGTCAGCCAGAGTCGTCCGGGAACCTGAATGAGGGTGGGTGTGAGAGTGAGATGATGGAGATCTCTGGTTCTTCCAACCCCCTGGAGCAGCCCAAAGACAGCCCTCATTTGAACCCTTCCACCACTCCTGTTGTCATTCATGCTCCACCTGACGCTGCTGCTGAGATCCCCATCCCACCTCCTTCTGTGACTTCCACACAGGAGACAACGAACAGCTCAGTTCCTCCAGAGGAATTGGCTGAGGAAAATCCCCAGATGACAGATGCTGATTTGAAACAGAGCAATGATTGCTTAGGGGAACAACCCTCAGAAGAACCAGAAAGAGACTCTTTCAAATTGCTCATCAAGCCTCGTCATTATCAGCCAGAAAGCCAGAGGACCATAGGAGCGAGCAGGCTCGTATTATCAAAGTCATTCTCCAATAAATCTGATGTGCCTGGAGGGGCGGAGGCCATGTGTAGGCGCAGTATTCACAGGGAGTCTGACATTGAACTTGACCAGAAGAATGGAAACGCTTCAGCCGAGTCTGTAGGTGTGGAAAGTAGAGGCACTGATTCTGGTCCCTCTCTGAATATGGCCACTGCCACCAATGACTTAAACAAAGGTGTTCTTTTCCTCTCTTGCCCCAAAGACCCAAGTCCCAACCCCAGTAATATCCCAGTTTCTGCCTCTCCAGAGATCATCTCAGAGCTTGCTGACAATCTGGCCCTGACACCTGAACACTGCCCTGGTGACTCTGCCCAGGAGAACCTGAGGGAAAACACTCTGAGTACTGATGAGGGGGTGCTGGGAGCCGTCGGATCCCCACACTCCCCCCTTGCCATCTCACCCAAAAGAGAAAACTCAGAAACAGACACGAGCAGGGAGTTGGGCCCAGGAGCTGGAGCATGGAGTGATGAGAGGGTGGGGCTCGGGTTTGGTCTAGGATTAGGATCAGGGGCTGAGTTTGGTGTCTGGGGAGCAGGGGAATCTCTCTCCCTGTCTTTGGGGAAGAAGTATGAGTTAGAGGCAGAGAGTCTGCTCATGTGTGACGCTGAGGGCCAGAGCACACAGACGGCAGTGGTTCCCGACATGAGCAGTGAAGCGGGCAAAGATTATGACAATGTTCTGGGTTCTGTTCTGGATGAGGAAGATAACAACAGTCTGTGTGGAAAAAGGGACCGGATGGCTGATGAAGAATTGGTAGGAGAGGGAGCTTCTGAGTCCAACTTGGCCCATTGGAAGTCCATTGAGGAGATCTCAGAGGCAGGAGGAGGAGAGGATGGAAGCTCCAGATTCCCAGAGGATGATGTCAGTAATCTAAATCCAGACAATGATGGAGATCACACAGACACACAAATCCAAGACACTTGGGGGAATTCCAACAATAACAATGATTCTGCCTTTGAATCCTTGGAAGTAGCCGTGTGTGGCAGTCTGAATGCTCTATCAGAGGAAGTGAGACCCCAGAGTGTGACTGTCAGTGTTCGAGAGTCTGTGTCTAATATTCCACTGGAGGAGATGCCTCAAATTTCTGACACAGTTTCTGAGGACAGAGAACCAACCAATAGCTCCATAAACCAGACATCAGACACAACACAGGCACCACCTTCAAAAGAAGTTACCTGTAGCATCTCCGTGCCATTAGATGAAACAGCTGTAACAAACCAACATCTCAGTTCACCAGAAAAAAACAAGTCAAGATGTCATACGAGTCCAGAGTGTCAGACAATCACTCCAGAGAGTAATACAGCATTTTCTTTACTACACGGATCCTTTGGTTCCTTTACTC
This sequence comes from Haemulon aurolineatum, assembly GCA_038406115.1. Classification (NCBI taxonomy): domain Eukaryota; kingdom Metazoa; phylum Chordata; class Actinopteri; order Lutjaniformes; family Haemulidae; genus Haemulon; species Haemulon aurolineatum. Next base: position 18,991,767 of record JBCAUF010000343.1, read on the forward strand.
CTAAATGTAAATCTAATGAATCCAGACAAGGCAGAGCTTGTCAAGACAAGATGGAAAATATTGGTTCTCAGTCAGAACCAGAGGTGGTGGCGCCGCAGACTAAAGGCCAAAGAAAAGGTGATGTTAATCCTGTGACTGACAGACTTGTGGATGAACCAAAGACTAAAGATGCCTTCAGAGGAGAGCAGCGTGTTGTTAGTAACTCAGGGGATGAAGATGAGGGTGAAAGAGCCGAGGAAATAGCAAAAGAGAGAGATGAAGAAAAAGATAAAGAGGACGATAAGGAAGGAAAAACCTCTCCTGCACAGAACGGCTCAGAGCACTTTGTGTGCCACACCCCTAAAGGGGAAATTTGCACAGATAAACCAATTGCTGCTAAGAAAGGGAGGAGAGGGAAGCAGAACAAACACAGAGCATCTCAGACAGGCAGTCATGCTGACTCCAGCCCTGACTCTGCTGATGATCCAAAGAAACCTTCTGTCCCATTAAATACCACAACAGATGAGTGGTCAAAGGGGATTGCAGACAATTTTCAAACTAAGGCAGGCCGAAAGGCAAACAACAAAGCTTCATCATCGGACTGTCAACAGAGGACATCTGGAACAGACAAAGCTGAATCTGGCTCACAGGTGCAAGAGGATAACACTCCTAATCCTGGTGTCGAAAGTCCTAGCCATGAATCCTGCAATCCTGCCACACACACTGCAGACAACCTCAATGTTGTGGCGGCAATGAACCAAGAATTACATCAGAAACAGGAAGTGCTTGATAACAGGCCACTATCTGATAATCAGAGAGGAATCACAGTGGATATTAATGACAACAACATAGATACTGGTCCTAGCCCACTCACCCAGGATACAATATCATACTCTTTGACTCCACTTCCTTCCTTAACTTCTCCTGTTTCATCTTCCTCCCCTGTACCTGCCTCAACTGAACCAGAGGATGATCTTCCCACACCTGTGCAGGAATCCCAGCCTGTCCTCTCAGCTGAGCAACAGTCAACACTGTCCATTTGCCACACCACCCCTACTCTTTGCTCCACCTCCCTCACGACACAACAAGTCCCTGATTCCCAAATTCTTCCCAACAAAAACCTCCATGAAGTCGCCGTCATCCTTTCTACATCAACAACATCTGTCACAAGTGTCTCGACGCCCTCATTCTCCACTGCCCTGCCATTAAGCCTGTCCCAGCCTACCCAGGAGTCATCTTCACCCGGGTCTGGGACAATAGATTCAGCATGTTTTCCAGACTCTATTTCCCGTCCACAGGCTCAGTCCTATTCACAGACTCAGCCTAATCTCAACATCCAGCCACACAAACAGATCAAGCAAGGTCGTGCATGGAGCGCACAAGATAGGTGCAGAGGTGAGTATTGTTAGATTGATATCACAGTGTAATACACACTTTTCCTATTTACCGGTCAGTTCCAGTGACCGTGATAGAAGGCTTTACAAGTTGGGGTTGTTATCATAAAGAAAAATGGCCACTATATTCCCCCTGTACATCGGTTTTTAAGTGATAAAAATAACAGCAGAATGTTTTATTGAAAATAATCTTTTCTTCGTGTGTGTATGTAAGGTCCCATTTTAGCTGAGGAGGAGACAGACAGTGAGGATGATGGTGGACTGCCTCGACATGGTCACAGATCCCTGCCGAGAGGAGTTACGGGAAACAGAAACGGCTCCATGCAGAAAGAGTCCGGTCCATCCAGTCAACGGGAAATACAGCCTTTCTCTTCCCACCAAATAACCGACAGACAGTCAGGCTGTCCGATCAACCACAGCCACAAGCTCTCTGAAGAGATCGACCTATCTTTCAAGAACAATTGTGAGTTGTTTCTGACCTCCTGTGAGACATAACAGTCAGGAATCCCCTAAATTTCCCTCGCTCTGTGTTATACACTCCACCCTTTAGTCTCTGTGCCTCTTCCCATTGCTCTTTCTGTTTCTGCAATATTAAACCCACAGTTAGCATTATTCTTGATTCATGATTGTACATTTCCTCATCATAGGACTAATAAAGGAATATCTTATCTTATATAGCATAGAATAGCTTAAAGTGGCTGCACTTTTGTGACAGATGGCATCACAAGAGATGCAAATTAACTGTATTATATAGTTCATTGCTTGAATTATGGATGAAGAGAGCTCTATTGTTGCCAATAGCACATAATGTAAAAATCACATAATATGGAAATATAATTAAATATAAATTTCCATAGTCTAATTAAATTCCCTGATGTTGATGAGATGAGTTTTTTGGACTGTTTTAATGAACACTCTTCATCAGAATAGCACTAATGAGATTGAGTCACTAATGCCCTCATTACTTCCACTATGGTGATTAGTTTCTATGGCAATAAGGATATGATACACTTCACTTACATGTACTTGAATATGTGCTCAATATGTGCTTGTGCAGGCTCCATATTGGCTTCCTGTAATGAGTCTGAGAGTGAGGGGTCAGTGCCTGAGCTAGAGGAGCCGGAGCCCCTGAGACCGTCAGAGCCACAGGTGAGTGTTCATGCTGCTTTACTGGAAACCATCATTCCCTATATTGCGTTAGTATTAAGCCATGCCAGAGAAGACATAGGGGGATAACAGTCCCAACTGTAATACCCACAACATGCTATATAACTAATTGTAAGCATGTAAGAAGTCTTGACAAGACAGGCTAAAATGATAGATGAAGAAAACACATGAAAACAAATTACTCACATGGCCTTCAGTCTACATATCAGGCTTTCCTTTTTGCTTTTGCGGTCCTGCGAGATAACCAGGCAACTTCCTTTATATTTTCAGTTGCTCTTAGAAGTTTGTTGGTCTATTCTTTCTTCATTTAACCTTTGTGGCTATAATGTCATGAGAAGTTTGCATTTTTTGTACTTCAAGCAAGCTGGTGTTACTGCTGTTGCTATAAACATAACATGCGTTGCTTCCTGTGTGTGCAACAAAACTGCATGGCAACAGCAGCAGTGGAAACCTGACTAGAGACACTTTCAGTGATATTAGCAAAATAACATATGAAAATGTCATAGATTGTCACAGTAAAGTAATATGATCATGTATATTTTTTGGTCTTTTTCAGTCTATTTCCTCCGCAGATGAAGGGCTAAACAGACCAAAACAGAGCCGCAGTGAGAAGAAGGCCCGCAAGGTCGGACTGTAGAAAAAAAATTTCTCAAAGATCATATCTAAACTAATTATGAAAGCAATTATTCTGAGGATATTGTTTAATCTGTGTTATCTTGTCATTCTTTCTCACTCTCTCTGCTGTTGTATGTGTATGTTTGTAGGCCATGTCCAAGCTGGGTCTGAAGCCGGTCCACGGTGTGACCAGAATCACCATTCGGAAGTCCAAGAGTATCTTATTTGTCATCAGCAGACCAGATGTGTTCAAAAGCCCTGCGTCAGACATTTATATTGTCTTTGGAGAGGCAAAAGTAAGACTGTGTTTCATTTTTTTTCTTTCTTTCTTTCTTTCTTTCTTTCTCTGAGGACATGTATTATTTTGCCTCACAATCTCTACTCTCCTCTCAGATCGAGGACCTGTCTCAGCAGGCTCACAAAGCAGCTGCAGAGAAATTCAAGGTGCCTGTGACCTCTTCTCCCTTGGCCCCACCTGTCCCACCCAGCCTCACCATCAAAGAGGAGAGTGAAGAGGAGGAAGAAGAGGTATTTACTGTCCAAACAGTTGTTTCTGAACACGTGATGTTAGTACAGTACATTGTAGTGTCCTGTAAAGTCTTGTATGATGTCATTAACTTCACATTCCCCTTCGTCATTCTCTCTCTCTCTGCATCAGGTGGATGAGGGAGGTCTTGAGCAGAGGGACATCGAGCTGGTGATGGCTCAGGCCAATGTGTCACGAGCCAAGGCCGTCCGTGCGCTGAAACACAACAAGAATGACATTGTGAATGCTATCATGGTGAGGAGGAAGGAGGGGGAAGGAGGGAGCGAGAGGGTAGAGGGAGGGCAGATGGTGAACAAAATAATGAGTCATAGCCAGTGAGCAGGGGAGTGCATGGAGGCGAGGGGGGGTGGGGGGTTGTTGAGTAGAGGAGAAAGAGCAGAGGACAAATGACAAGTAGGATTTCTCCCCAGTAACTGAGCAACCTCTATAGTTCTGTAGGTCATCAGTGCAGTTTGATGCCCACTAGATGGCAGCAACAACACACACTGAGATAACAGAGTTGTTAAAGTGACGCAGATTGATTTTTTTGGGGCTGCCTTAAGATCATGAGCAAAAGTTGGCTAATAGTCATACAGCGTGTACCGTTCTTATTTGAATCTCTTTTCCCTTTCTGTGTCTTCTCTCCCTTTCTCTCTCTCTCTCTCCTCCATATAGGAGCTAACCATGTGAGCGGTGAGGATGATTCGACTCCTGACCCCCTCCTCCAGCCTATAAAGCCTAAACGCCACTGACTCTTCTGTATCGCTGCTACTGTATGTTGCATCCCCAATATCTGCTAAATAAAGTCTGTTCCAACGTGGGCTGCAGGATTGATTTCACTGAAGAGGCTGCAGAAGGTTTTGTGTAACATGCTCTAACAGGAGGAGCAGCACTGTCCATAACATTGTGCAGAATGACAAGGCCTATATTTAAAAACATGTTTCCTTACCCCATTTGCAGAATTTCCTTCAATCTTTTTTCTTTGTACCACTGCCAAAAATGGTCTAAAATGAACAAATCTACGATAAAGTCTATTAATTGTTGTTTCAATCTGATAGATTGCATGTGGTCCAAATCAAAGACCACATTTGAACAGAGACTTAGGACCTGCTAACACATAAAAGGCTTAATTTTAATGCATATCTCAAAGTCCTCATGTGAAAAAAATCTGTTATTTGCTTGAAAATATCCACTTGGCATTTAATGTGAACATTGTAATGTACTATATCATTACATGCTGTTAATGTGTGGCAAAAGCAAAGGGCTTGGTCTAGGCAAGACACAAACACAATTTCTTGTAACGGCTTCTTAAAAGAAACATTGCAAGTATGCTGCATTGTAATATAACCAGGGCAGAGGAACAGAAGTCAACAGATATTAAAGAAATACTATACTTAGTGCCGCTTAATTGGTTTTTGGACCCAGAAGATTTATGCAAGTCTCACTATTATTTTGACCTTTAATACCAACTTTTGGGGGAAAATGCTCATTAATCACTGTATATACATAGTACTTCATAGAGTTACACATTTTTCTAAAAAAGAAAAAAACCTGGATGAGCCATTATGAAATTAAACTCTCATTTTCTTCTGTTTCTCACTCTCTTATAATGTCACACAGCACAGATGACACGAGCGTGCACAGACAGATGCCAAAGGAATTTCTGACAATCTATCAACTTTATTGTACAAAACAGATTAGAGTACAAAACGAATACAAACGGGACTGCTTTGACAAGTGGCGGCAATAACACAAGCTCATACCAAGCATGTTGAGTCATCTGCCGTTAAATTACCAAGCAATGACTCCACATGTTAATGTGTGAAGCCTGTCCTGTTGACTGAGTTATTTCCCATCTGTACACAAGTATAGATGTGAGGCTGGGATGTATTTCAGTGTGTGAAATTAAACAAGTATTGGCATTAATGGAACTACTGTCACAGGCAATGTAAACTACCATCAAAATCAAGATTATACAATCCAAATGGTCACTGAAAGTGTTTTGTTAGCTGTCAAACAGAAGTACCTCTCTCATTCTTAACCCTGCATCATACACAGGTCCATTTTCAAACACAGGACTTAAAGCCTGAGTGCATTTCATCTCATAAAACCCATTAAAGATACTAGTATGGTTCTTTATTAGGTAGCTGCTCTCCTGAGTATCCCCTATAGCAGTGCAGGCAGATAACTTCAGACTCTCCTGGAAGATGAAATTAATGCCTTTGGGCTTGAGTCGAGTGCTGCTGATCTATTGTAGACATCTTTAGGTGGTGGTTTTTGCCGGGAGGACGTTGTTCTCGAAGTGCCCCTGGTTAGTGACGTTCCCAGCTGGAAAGTATCTGGCCACCACGAAAGAGGAGCCGTCTGAAGCAGTGGCCTTGCCGACACCCAGCTTTTTAGTGCTCTTCCACACCATCGCTGTGAAATGGCCTAGGTGGTGGGTGAAATGGGACATGATGAACAGAGAGAAGTCAAAAGCAGAAAAGGACAGGCTGTAGAGTGAGAGAGATGAAATATAACAGTGTTAGGACGTAGTTGAAGCTTTGTGCACACACACTTAAAGTCCCTCTAAATATTTACAGACGTAGGAATCTTAATCGTCTCTCGCTCATCTGTTCCGAACCCCTGCTTTCGCCCTGTGTGCTTCATTCCTTTCTTTCTCTATCGGGCAGATTTACATGAATCAGTGTGAATCACTGTAATACGCTCCTAGGAGTGATCTGCTTCATGTGTGATTAAGTTAAACAGTCTGAGGCAATGGGAAACCATCTGGAGGAATTAGGGCAGACTGGAAATGGCATGTGGGCTTAGGAGTGATACAGAGGACAGTGATTTTTTCCCTCAGTTTCCCCATGGCCGGTCACTGAGTCAGGCAGTCACACGCTGACTGAGGTGTGACATCAGCACCCGTGCCTGGATAAATGTGCCACTGACACAGAGAAACTGACAGCAAGCAAACAGAAAATGACAAAGAGAATCAGAGCAGGAAATAGGCATGGTGAGATAAATGCACTGAAAGAAAGATGCGAAATAAGATGAGACCAGACAAGGAAATGGTTTCACATATGGTGATACACAACAGATGTCTAAATTAATGTTTGTATACTCAATTTGAAAAGTGACTCTTGAAATATATGACAGAATATTCCATTTTTAATGTCAAGAGCAAAAAGATTATTTCAGGCCCTCTAATGGTTATTTTCAGCACTGAGTGACCTATTCCCTTAATTAAATGATTCATCTCTGGCATAGGAAACGCCAGGTAATACTGTCCCCAATGCCCAATATTTAAAAATTCAAAGTTCAAGTTCAAAATCCATTTTTTTGTGATATTTACTATAATTCATTGCACTTTCCAGAAAAGGGGACCTAAAAGTACCATCAAAACATCTAATAATACATTTTCTGCCAATCAGTTATTTGCTTAATCAACTAACTATTCTAACTCAAAATCATTTGATTTGTGATTCTGTGTGTGTATAAGACCTGCTGTTAACTGTATACCTTATATTAACATCACATAAGTTCTCATGATTACTTACTGTGTAGTTATCCTGATATTTCATTTTGTCATTTTGCCAAATTAGTTGTTATTATCGTACAGGTCAGAGGAGGTTTGTCAGTTCTCACCAGTTCCAGATGAGAATCCAGGACGGTTGAAGTTGTACTGTTTCACTTCATCATACCAGCGGTCTGCCACATCCTTTCCTGCACATGCACAGGAGAGTGCAACCTCAACTTTAAGGACAATGCAATCAGTCTTGTGTTATACATATTGATCGGGAATGACAGCAGTGTAAGGAGAGCGCACCCCGGAGCTGTAAATCCCTTCTGGGCACATGTTGTTTACGGTGCTGCACTTTCTGTCACCCAGTGCTGCACCGTAGGAGATGTTTTATGAATCACACTGTCCTGAGCTGACATATTTCCGCAGTGAGTCATGGTGTCTGAGCTCTCAGAGACGGTGCGAAGTGGAGGGGAAATAGATCCCAGCTGTTCACTTTCAGGGTAGAGCAGTTTGCTTTAAGCCCCCTAGTCTGAGCTGTTGTATCTACAGAGGGATGTGTCTTATTAGATCCATCCCATCACGAAGATGACGTAGACACAAAGTCATATTCGTGGGGTTTACACACTGAGTTTAAACACTATATGGAGGATGTGTGTATGCATATGAATGTATATGTACCTGATTGGTCATAGGAGGCCCATGCCAGGTTCTCTCCACAGCTCCCTCTACTGGACTCCACACTGTGTTTCAGGATCCGTGTGCTGGCCAGACTTTCAGCATAGCTGTGGACGGAGACAAATGACAAGTTGTGGATAGCGCTGCTGAAATGGTCCTCTCCACTATCCTGCTACAAAACACAACCCTGCACTGGAGAGATTACCACTGTGAGTGCTGTGTACTTTAAAGCTCATCGCCTCTTAAGACTGAACCTTTCCGGAGTCTAAAAACCTTGTTGCAATTGGCTGTCCTCCATAAACAGAGAAAAACTCTTACCCTGGAGGTTTAATCTAGTGTAAATCTGCAATGTAGGCACGGAAACCAATCCATCTAAATAAGTGCTTTTGGTAATTGGGTTGATATTATTACTGGTTAAAAGACCATCTGGAGCTTTTATGATATTTCCATGGACTAATGAGATGTTGTAAAGTTCACTTTCCACAATGACAAAGGAGTTTATGCTAACCTCAGTGGTGAAATGTACCTAAGTGCTTGTATGCCAGTACTGCTGCATATAAGTAAATTTACATGCACGTCACTTGATTACCTCCATTTTATACAGCTTCATACTTTCACTACGTCTTTTCATACATGTCCTGTGAAAACCATGTATCTCCAAAATAGGTGATTTTGAATGTTTGTCTGAAAATAGGCTGGTTTTCTGAACTCATGAGAAGTTGAATTTTTAGAGAGAAGTGGATCACAGGACAGAGATGCTACAAACACGACTATCTTGTAGAATATGATGAGTTGCTGTAGTTTAAACTATACAACAATATATCATGTGTTTAAACACAACACTGAAATGGAACATACACATTAATGCACCAGGGATATCAATCCAAAAACATCATCTAGTGAAACACTGACAGTCTTACTGATAATCATGTGACTGCTACAGTATGTGGCCTACACAGTGTGGATGAACCACAGACGTTGAATACCAGAGTGTCCCTCATCACGCAATTTGATGATGCTGTTTGGATGACAAGGGGAATGTTAGTTCTTCTTTTTAAGTCACTTTGGTGGATTATGTTCCAAATCTAAACTTTAAAGCAAAGTGAGAGCACGGTCAGGGTGCATGCAGGTAAGCAGGCCAGTCACAGACAGATACACCAGTGAATTATTTCAGTAGGTTATTTTTCTTCCAGACAACTTTTATTTATTGATGACTTTTGGGACTAGAAGAGAATTTCAACAAATATGGTAAAAAGTTACCAACCCTAGCTTTTCACGACAAATCTTTCCTAAGACATGCAGCTGTAAATGAGCAAAAGATGCCTTAATCTTCCTCCTGAACAGGGCGAGGAACAATTATGAGTGCATGATGTGCATTAAGTGCCTTTACAGACGCAGTGGACACAGACCTAGAGTATAGAATTAAAAGCACTATTCATTATGCTGCTCATTAAATAGTAGTTTATCTGCAAACTCAAATATTTGCCATCATTTGCAGTATACAGTGTTTACACCTACATTAACAGGGACACTGCTCTTGTTATTGCACCATCAAACACGCTCAAGGAAATGGACTGAAAGTCGATTACCCAAGGCAGTTACCTCTATCCTTCCTGACAGCACTGATCAAGTTTGCGTTTACTCAACAGAGTAATAATGCTATGAAAAGTTAATATAGCTGCAATTAGTGACAACAAATTGTCAACATAACTTGTAATCACAAGGGAAACAAACCCAGACCCTGTGTTATATTTTGCTGTTATTTTATTTGACAGGCCAGGCTGGAACTGTCACTGTTATCCACAGCAGTTTGACAATGACTGGTATGCGTAATCCTTGCTAATTAGGTTTCTAATTTGATTTGTGCGTGCATTAACCCACCGGCCAGCCTCTCTGCTCAACTTGCTGTCCAGCTTCAGCGGAGGGGCCTGGTGCTTCCTCCTGTACTCATTGTGGCACTGAAGCACCTCCTCAGCAAACTGCTTCGAGGCTGAGAGACAGAGAGGACAGAGACAGGAAGAGTTAGGCAGCCACAGACACAAATCTGACGAGAGAGACGAGATGATGCCACGTGAAGGTTCACGCTTGACTGCAGAGTACAAACCCGAGCTGAGATGTGAGAGTTGGAGTCTCACCACCTGAAGACCGACTGACCTCAGACAGGGAGCACAACTCGATGACAGATGATGGAGTAGAGAACGTCATCCGCATCACCCCCCATCTGCCTGGTGCCTATCACTCACTGGCCTTTTCATAAGTCCCACAATCTCCCGAGAGGCCACACAATAGGCACATTGAAATAGCCACACACAAACAATACAAATACCAATGCCGGCTAGCAGCTAGTATCTACTCAGCAAGCTGCAAGAATCTTAACTAAGGATCAGTAAAAGCTGTTTTGAAATCTCCCCGGAGGCACCACCAAAAAGCAAAAGAAATTAGTCATTTCTTTTGCAATTTTGGATGTTCTCGGGCTCGGCCCTATTTCTGAAAGATAGATAAGCCTGCATTCACATGAAATAAACAAGCAAACAGCCACACATGCACACACACCCTTTTATGGGGGCAAAGTTCTAACTCAGGCCAAACAGACACAAAATCAAAGTTAAAATCCTTAAGGTGCAGATTCCACTTACCTGACTTTCCCATGGTGCTGACACAGGAAGCCTTCAGTAAGATCACTAACACACTTAGTGCTGAGTGAGAGCAGCCTCTCCTCTGTCCTGTTTTCTGCTTCTGCTCTCTTTCCCTCTGCCTCTTTCTCTGCTGCTTGCGTCCACTCCCCCCCGCTTCCTTTACTGCTAATGCTGATGCTTTGAAACAGCTGCTAATGCCTTAAACTTCCTACAACTCCAATTCCTCTCATTCCACGTTAGAGCAGTAGTGCAGAGTTCCTCTTTAGCCTTCTGTTCATCTGAGTGTAGTGATCATTGCGCAACGCGGCTCTTCCTCCAATTTTGTTTCACTTCATTGAACATAACCTGCCTGCCTCTGTGCTATCTACCAGCCCAGCGCCTATCTTTATGGCTCAGGCAAGCACACACCCACTATTTGTCTTTACATTCCTACAAATGAAAGGGGAGCCCCTGCAGTCATTGATGACATCATCTCTGTGAGACACATGCCCATATAAGGCTCTGAGGTTCTTGTATTCTGTCAGTTGGTCGTCAATGTCTACTCCAGCAACTGTGAGCGCAACTGTGGCTTTCCCCACAATCCATGCTGTCATGATGCAGCGTTTCGCTTTCATGTGCCACTGAAGACAAACTCTGTCTGTGAGATAAGGTCACACACAGTGCATAGTGTACATGATGCCCATTCCTATTTCTGGTCTGACACATCTCACCTTTCAAAAGATAGTTTCACTTTCACTAATGCTGATAGCTTCAAAGTGCTTTGGTTGTAAAACTTCATTGGGGGCTTCCCACCTTCATCTTTTTTCCAGTAACTCCTGGATCAATACCTCCAATACATGCAATTGTAAATGAGTGATTCCTTCGCCTCCAGCATGGATGAAAAAGCAATGATTGAGCAATTTGCTTACTGCAGTTGACACACAGGGAGAGGCAGAATCACCATTCATCATCCTGTAGACAGGTTTCTACTATTTGTTTTGTCTGTACGAAGTATGCTACCGTCTGTGCTTTAATGGTGTTTCCGAACTCAGATATTTATCATTCAGAAAAAAAATAAATGACACCTGCTTTAACAAAGGCTGGAACAGTGTGCAACGCAAACTCAAAATGAATTACTTCATATTTTACTGTGCATCTCATAACTCATCTTTTGAAATTGTCTCTTCACTTCTTGGACAGGCCAGAGCTTATATAAAGAATGACTAGAAAAATGTCCCTTTCTTACACCCTCTGAAAAAATAGAGCTCTGATGAAGGTGCTTAATGTGTAGCAGGAGAATACTGAGACTTGGTTGCTAATCTCCAGACTGTGAATGTGATTTGAACTTTTTTTTGGGCTTGAACAAATGAATACACACACACACACACACACACACACACACACACACACGCACACACACACTATATTTACCGTATTAATATCATTGGAAATTGTAATGGAGTTTTGTTCAGGCATTCATGAACCCAAGAGGATGAATCGGTGTGACTTTGGTGATCTCTTATTGTTTCCTCTAGCGCCATCATGTGGTTAGGATTTGAACTTGTCCAGTATTTTAGTTCATAATCACATGCCTGCAAAACGAATCATACTATACATAATAAACATTACCTGTTAAATATCAGCATGATATCATTGAGGGCATGCTGCTGTGCTAGCATCACTGAACTCTTTGTCTTGTGGCGTCTTTTTCCCTTGCCACATTCTGTAATTTTGCTGTCTTGGCAACTGATGCAGCAATTCACGCTGTGAATACAATAAATCATAATTCCAAAGACATCTTTATAAATGAGTCACATTAAGCTGAATGCCAGTTTGCAGCAGATGTGTCAGCTTTAAAAGAGGCCTTACAATCATCATTTTCTTGTGACTTCTATAAGCCATCATAAGTCAACTTAAAACCCCCACAAAGAAGCCAGATAATCACTGTCTGAACTGCTGATGCATCATCACAAACACCACAGCGTAGCAAGAAGCAAAAGTCTAAGAACCTGATATGAAACAGAGAAACACACTGTGGCCACATGTAGACATTCGTCACCACCGACTGAAAGACTTGTGTGTGTGTGTGTGTGTGTGTGTGTGTGCAATCAAGTGATCAAATCTTAATTATATCTTGGTAGATTCTGGTAGAGAAACCTAATGATGGGCACCTTGAGACATCATGCACTGTATACATGCATCTCCTGATGAATATAGGCCATAAAGTATTCATATTCATACTCGATATTTCTGTACATCACATTCCTGAGGTAATTAACAGCTAAAAAAAGGAGCTCTTCTTTTCTCACTGACCTTCACTAAGACTAATTCATCAATCATTATATGAAGGTATATTATCAGGAACAATGGGAATATGGCCTCCAATCATGTCAGATAACACCTCTGCCTCTTCACATCTGCATAATCTGACACATTTGTGCATACAAGTTCCCACATCGTACTCATGAGTAGGGGCATATGGTTGTGTAATAGTGCAGCAGCTGTTCATATGTAGGGTCAACAAAATAATCACATTTTCTGATCTGAAATTACTTTTTAAAGCAGGACTTCTGTTTTTCAGTCACCTCGCCCCCTGTCTGTGATCCTGTTACATGTAATTACATAATTTGCCACAAGGTGGGACTGTCAGCAAAGACACTGAGCAAGGACGCGGTTGGACTATTAGTCACACTAAGTGCAACTAATGACATCTTAGTTTCATAATATGAGTGGACATGATGGGATTCATGTGAAAAGTCAAGCCACTTGATTTCTCATTAGCTGGATAGTGCTATCTTAACAAATTGATTTCCTCCTTGCCTCCTCCTACCATCTGCGTAGTGATGGGACCGGACAGCTGGAAGAAGACATTTACATAGTGGTCTCGAGACACTGAGACTTTACAGCCATACATCTTTATTCATACTAATTGTGATCGCCGTGGAGTGTGCATATATGTGTGTATCTGTGGTGTGAATGTGTGTATTGGAGTGTGCACGCGTGCACGTGCGGTGGGAGGGATGGTGATGTAATTTATAGAGAGAGCCCCTTTTAGAGGGACAGTACAGACATCGATCCATGCAGATATTACATCATTTATCTCTGCACATTGGCTATATCTGCTGTACTTATTGCTTGGCTCCCCTCCCTGTCAGCTGCGACATCATTCCTTCGCTTCTCCTCTCCTCCCCATCACTTTCCCTCTGTCTCTCGTCCCCTCCCTCATTCCCTCCAATCTGTAATTTTCATTTTTTCTTCACCTGAAGCCCCTTAATGAAAATCTACCAGCAGATCCCTTATAAAAAAGAAAGGAACAGCAAATTCTCTCTGCGCCGGAAATAATTTTGCACTCCTGTTGTGACTGAAGTGAATGTGGATTTATGGCAACAGAAATGTGAAATAACTCTTACTGGGGCTGAAAGTGCACTTAGTTGCATATAATTCCTCTTTAGCGGTCCCAGGGGGAAGGTGAGGACTTTTTAATAACTCCTTCCATTCACCTCCATCCTCATTAAGAGGTCTAGTTGACTGAAAATGGAGAGATCTACTGAGGGGGTGTTGAGAGGATTGATCTCAACTGAGAGAAAGAGAAGTGAGGGGGCTGCACTTTTTTCGAAGGAGTTGTTGGAAGCTCTCTCTCCAGAGCTCCGCTCCAGAATTTGACACATCAAGAAGCCTTTTATGGTGTCATTAGTGTAACTGTTCCACCGAGGACAAATGATTCTGCGGGTTAAGAGGAGTTAATCACCTGCCAATCAAACCTCATCAAGCCGCCTCTACGGATGAGACGCTATACAAATCTCATCGTATTTATGGAGCCTTCAATTAAGCAGATACAGGCAGGCAGACACATGCAGAGAGGAGAGAGTGACAGGGCGAGCAGAGGGCAAGCTGGGAGGGTAGGAAGGGAAGAAAGACAGAGATAGAGGGAGACAGAGACAGTAAGCAGAGCTGGACGACTCCTGTCTGACACTAAGCAGCAGAAATGTAATGTCTTAAAAGGCCATCGCAGTCAATAAAGTTCCTAATGTGCTTAAAGCAATTACTGTGTCCGGAGAGGAGCAGAGTGCATGCAGGATATTAACCTCAGTAACCCACTCTATCTGGTCCATAATTAAATTATCCTCACATCCTCATTCTAATACAGACACACATGCGTACACCCAGACACACACACACACACACACTCATGCAAGCATGCATTTACGCATGTTCACATAAAGTACGCGTTGAACCGCGTCCTGACCCGACGAGAGAGGAAGGGAGGAGGCAAAACAAGAATTAAAATGAAATTAAAAAACTGGTCATGTGAGATTTCATTGCTGGGAACAGTATGAGCGTTGTTTGACCTTGACATTGATTGACATGGTATGTTTGGATGGCTGTTGTTGTAGTCTCGGATCATACTGTTGGCTTCTCTGCATGAGCAACTCTCTGACAGTGCCATGGGCCTCTCTCAGCAACAATTATTTTTTCAGTTTCCAATAATTTCCTTTAAAAGAACTGATGTGTACGTGTAAAGGTTCATGGGAAGGGCTATGTAATTAACCAATTCTACGAAAAATGACTATCTTCAACAGTTATCAAGAGAGTTAATCAATTCAATTAATCACTTCAGTATAGATGAGTAAAATTACATTTCCAGTAATAGATAAACAAGGATATTTACTTCAGGTTTTAAAATGAGCATTTCCTTCAAGACAATTCCTCCTGAAATGCAACATAACTACATGAACTTCTCTATTGTCCCTATAATTTGCAGTTACAGAATTCTTTCTAAGATAGTGCTGAGTAAATAAAGGCTTATCCAAATGTAATTGTGCTCTTCCATTTGTACATAATGTCCATTTTCTTCTTCTTTGCTCCCCCCTGCTGCGTGCATAGGTCCTGTAATCATTTGCTTACATTTGCATGTGCTGCCTGTTTCTTCTACCCGTCTATGTCCTCCCTCACTCTGCATTATGTATATTCAAATTTAAATAGCTATGTCCAAGTGGTATAACTAATAAGCTCTTCAAGCTGATTTAATGCTGTTTAATAGTTGTCATACAAATTGTTATTTGCAGAGCCGGGGAGAAATCTTGACACTATGGGTGCTAATTACTGCTTCTGAAAATAACTAACCACCCTTGAGCATTATGCATGGGCCCCCCGATGGCAGTTTCCTCAGCATCTGGGACAGCTTCTGTGGCTGGACTGGGCAGCAGGCTAATTTAGTATTTCTGGATCTTGCCTCTTTGGCTTATGTTGCTGTTGTGTTCCTAACCTTGCCTTGGGAATGCTAAGCCTCTGCGTTGGGTCAACATATAATTGTAAGCATGATTGTGTTTGTGAATATGTGTGAATATGTGTGTGTGTGTGTGTGTGTGTGTGTGCGTGTGCGTGTGCGTGCATGTGCCTTTGTCTAGGTGTACACTGTTTGCCATGCTGAGGAGGACTCCATTGTTCTGGCGAGACGATACAGGAGGATAGGCTGTCTGGGGAAAAACGTGTAAGCCCATCAGCAGACTGTCAACCACCCATACACCCACACACACACACACACACACACACACCCACAAGAATAAAATACAGCCATCAACAACTGACTAATACAGAGATGGGGATAGGAACGATATTTTTTGCCTGTGGTCACCGGCAGTCTGTTACATCCACAGGTTTGCATGCCTGTGCGCTTTGTCATATGAACAATTTGTCACCCTGTAATGTTTAAGGTGTCGTGATGAACAGAGTGTGAATATGATGAACTGGGCCCAAGCGCAAAATTTCATCAAATCAACTGCTGCTAAGCCAGCAGGAATTACATTATAAACCACATTACGACAAGTAAGCACTTTTGGAAATTCATACATTATGTCCCAGAGGTATTTGAATATCACGTGTTAATGAATATTTAATGATATAAATAGTAACCTCTGAGCAGACTTGATTTTCCAACATGCATCACTGCACATTTAAGGAAATATCTCGGTGTGTTAACTGGAAGAAAGCAATGATTTTCATCAGCGCAGGCGAAACCGAAACTGTGCTTCACTCTGCCGAACGCTGTCAAGTGACAGCCTCCTCATGGCGCTGAGGAGGATTAAGCAGGTAGAGAAAGTGAATGAATTAAGTTGTGGCATTAACAGCTTGTTGCCGTCATTTACACAAGAGTTGCGATCGTAACTGGCAGGATGTGATCTCTGGCACTCCGTGTGTGATGTGAAGTGCAATAACTGATGAGCAGAGTTACTGAGATCTAGCTATTGCAGCTGGATTTCTATACACCTTAGTTACAGCATTTTCTATGTACTGTGTTCATATGACTCCAGTATCACTATCATCTGTATTCAGCCTTAGGAGTCTATGTATATGATCAAATATGTAGTCAACATTATATTGTCTAAACGAAGGGTATGGGCAAGATCCAAGTGAACAGTTTCCATAGGGGAATCATGTGGCTCACATCAATTCAGTGTAAGTGTGTATTCATGAGGACAATCAAGTTACAGTGCAAACGTGTATGTCTACAAGGACACAGAGCAAGTACAAAAGAGCAGAAATTAAGCATTTCTTTGTTTGCCCTGAGAAAATCTGGCTAGTATTTCAGTCCGGGATAAAGCCACTGGACAGCTCAATACTGCATGTCTGTACTGCTAATATCCGTTTTATTTGCTCCCACTGTGTGCTCTCCCTCCCGTTTTGTGGTCATGGATCATCGAAGGCCAGGGAGAACAAACAAAAAAATTTAATATGAAGCGAAAATGCATGACCATAGCCTTGGGGACTAAAAGGACAGCACGATAGGGACCATTTATGTGTGTGTGTGTGTGTGTGTGTGTGTGTGTACATGTGTGAGAGACATAAAGAAAAGGACCATTTCTCTCAGAGCCAAAATGAGGTTGGGGAATTGGATAGAACACTTTCGTTCCCCCCCATGAAAGTGGCTCTCTCATATTCGCAGGAGGACATATGGGGTGTGAAGCAAAGCCATCGGGTGACGACAGGGGGAGAGGAATGCGTGCGAGTCTGAAGAGATGACAAGGAAAATAAAATTGAAACCGAGTTAAGGGGGAATCAGTCGCAGAGATTGCTTGGGAAACCTCGGGACTGGCACCACTGTAAACTTTAATGAAGAAACTTCCCGAGTCTCTCCGGTGGGACTGAGTGCCCGCGTTTCGACCATCCAAACACAACGCGGGGATTCTGTCAAACGCTGATGGGCTGCACAGCATGTTCGAACACCGCCGAGCACAATATACGGCGTCCACCTCACCCCACTCCATCACTGTGAATGTGCTGATACACTTAGGCTCGCACATGTACAGACATACCCACACAGCACTTGCGCGCACCTCCGATGCATGCGCACACACACACACACACACACACACACAATAGCAGATACACACACAGGCAAGACAAGGTGGTAGACAGTCAGCGTGGAGATAGATGGGGGAGGTAAATAGGGGTGTCATGGCGGTGTGATGGAATGAGGCAGAGGAGAATTCATCCTGTGTTTCCTCTAGCCTCTGTCCCCCTGCTGACAGCATCCTGAAATAGGGCCCACTGTGTCTGTATATATACCTGTGTGTGTGTGTGTGGGTGTGTGTGTGCATTTCTCTTTTGTATGTGCTCCCTCCATTTCTTTGTGTGTGTGTGTGTGTGTTTTAACTTCTGTGTGCCTGTGTGTGCTTCTAACTTTGTGTGTTGTGTACCTCCTCAGCTCTGGGAGCAGGATGAAAGCAGCCAATGTGGAGAAAGATAGAGATAACATGAGAGAGAGAGAGAGAGAGGTGGGGTGGGGTAGGGGCCCTCTGGGGAAAATGAAACATCCTTCCTGTTTCGTTTTTAATGTTCAGATCTGGTTTGAACTGGAATCCCATTGGGCCCATGGTCAGTAAAGTGTTATTAGATCCCGCGGAGCATCTGTCTGTGTTCTGCACAGGTTGGCAATACCTGGGGGTAATCATTCAAATGTTGCTGCTGCTAAAGGTAGCAGAGACGCAGAGTAGCTGTGAATGTGTTTGGAGGTATTTAGCGCGTGTTTTCCCACGTCCGTGCACTCGTGGGACTGGTTTGGGTCATTCAAACGGTGTCTTTGTGAGGAGAAGAAAAAACAAAAGAAAACATCTGTTGGGTGTGGGAGAATGTTGCCATCCCGCGTGGCGAACCCAAACTTCTGCTGCTTTTTTTTATTTTAAAGACTATTAAATATAATAATAACAATAATTCTGCACAGTTTTATGTTTCCACAGTAAAATTCGAATTTCATGGTCAGGCAGTAAATAATATTTTTTTGCCATCTGTCTGCCACCTCTTTGGATCAAGGCTAACAGTTGTGCTAAATAACTTCTGTCTGGCAGACATGACTAAGCCCTCTTGGTACATACAAACCAAATATCTATATGCCAGAAACATGCTTTCATAGAGGATGGTGAAAACTACACAAAGCACAGGAAGATTAGTAGGGGAAATTGCTTGGGAATGAATGACAGTCCATTTTGTTCCACATACTGTATTTTAATACATATAAATTTAGATTTTGGGTGCTTCATCAACAGGTAACAATAACATTGTAATTCTGGTCTACAGAGCATTGCTATTTATAAAGGTTTGTACAGGCAGGCTTTTGTTCGGTGGATGGCTGCTGCAACCTGACCTGCTGGTTTTTAAGTGGCATGCTTGTAATTTTGCTGCCATGTACCTCATGGAATAAAATGTCCCTTTAACTCTGTTTGTGGAGCCCCGTGAGCCTGTCTGCTCCTGTCGTTCAGAAAACTCACCACTTTAAAAGTGGCCATCAGTGAAATAGTGTTGAGCAGGGAAATATTGTTCAGCTTTACCTTTCTCTTTCCACTTTCAACTCCCTTTTTTTTTATGTTTCTTACTGTCTTTTCCTCTCTTTTTGGCTCTGTCTGTCTGCCTTTGTCTCTTACAGTCTCTTTCTCTCCAGGGGATAAAGACCCTCCCAGCCTTCAGCTCGCTGAAGCCTGTGTGGAGTAATTAGAATTAAAGTATTAGACTTAAAAAGGAGGATTTGAGTCTGATTATGATGAAGGAAAAACTATAATCCAAACACTCCCTCGTGGGTTTTATAAAAATTCGGCGCAATCCACTCAAAAAACACAAAGCTAAACAGACCAAACATTATTTGCTATTAATGTTTGCAGCTGAGAACGGGTGTGTGTTTGCTTGCTCAAGGTGCGCATGGTCCTCGGAGGTGTGCGCGCGTGAGAGCGTAAGTGGTGAACGGGCCTCATCTATCTGCCTTTCTCTTTGCGGTGAAGCTGACTTTTCCTCTCGATTAAAAATTAATGTCTCCCCTTCTGCTCTCTGTCACTTCCCCTCGCTTCTGTCGCTTTTCCTGCTCCGGCTCCCTCTCTTTTTCACCGTTGTTCCCTCTATATCCTCTCTATTTTCTTCAAGCCATCTCTATATATCAGGAGGG
>JBCAUF010000343.1:19057060-19067908 GCA_038406115.1 Haemulon aurolineatum
CCATATTATGCTGTGTAAATATTAGCTAATAATATAGTTTAGTGTTCCATGAAATGAATTAATGCACCACTGCCAGTTGGTCCAAACAAAGCATCGTTATTACTCCATGATTAACTGACATTTCAATTTTGAAACCACTTGACAGAGGTGCCAGAGCTATATAGCTGATGTGAACATCATATATGACTACCTCCTCATTTGTTACCTGTAATTACTACCTTACTGTTACAGATTCAACATTCACCTTTCCTTCAAGATGAGGTGCAAGTGTCTCCAGGAATTGATAATGTTCTCTGTGAACACAAATGAAGATCAGACTGGCCGTCTTGGCTGCTTCTGCGTGGCTCATCACCTGAACAAAACAAATTGTAATACATAAAGACACATTTAACCAAAAGCACCAGCGTTTTTGGTCACATTTTGACAAACTCTGTGTGCAATGTTATGCCATGTGCTGTACCTGAGCTCCCTGAGGCAAGGGGCCACAGCTGTGAGGTCTGCGGCTGCCATACACCACCCTGTAGCCAGACTGGAGCAGACGCAGGCCCAGTGAGCGCCCCAAGTCCCCCGTCCCGAAGATACACAGCAGCTCTGGCACAGGGGCAGCTGCTGTGCCCAGAGGATGCAGCGACACGCTCTCTGGCTTCATCTCACTCGCCACTGTCATGTTCGCAGACTGACTCTGGATGGTTATCGTTCCCTGTTGTGTAGTTATATTGCTGTGGAATCTGACCTGTACGTTGCCTCTCCCTGTTTGTCTTTGCGTGTGACTTTTAACTCTTTTCTGCCCACTGCCCACTGAGTGTGTGAGTGTGAGGGAGGTGGTGGTATACTTGTTTATTACACCTGTAGGCTAATCAATCTGATCTAATCTGGTGTCACATGTACCAGCACCTTGTCATATGACTCCGTATTTCTCACAGTGAGTCATCATCCAATAATTTGAGAGTGCATTTATATCATTTTATTACTGCATGTGCTTTCCACAGATTGATTGATACTGCAGAACTTTGAACTGTAAATCACTTGTATAGGGAACCCTTTGCTCTGTTGATGTAACATTAACCTCTGTTTCACATTTCCTTTTAACATTTTATCACTTCTTAGAAACACAGACGGCTTTAAAGGCGATATCTAGTTCAACCAGAATTTGACTTTCACATTTGACAGAAGAAAAAAAATCTTATTCCACTGCTTTCCAGGGCTGCCTTATTCTATTTCTTCTGTTTCCACACTAGACATGGTGCCACGTGGGAGAGCCTTGCCCACAGATTCATTATCATTTCAAAACCCACTGTTCCAACCAAACGACTGGGAAGAGAATTTGTGCAAATTTAGTGTTCATGTCCCCATGGCTAAAACATCTGCAAAGTTGTGACACGAACAGACTCAACAGAGCAGAAATGAAGCTTGGCACATATGTAAGTGTTTTGTGTGTGGCTGTTTTACTTTGTACGAGCGCATGGTTTTGCTTGCAAGTGTTCGGTTGGTGTATGTATGTGCGTGCCCGTGCAAGCTGAGTGTGTGTGTGTGTGAAAGAGAGAGAGAGAGACGGAGAGAGAGATAGATAGATAGAGAGAGAGAGAGAGAGAGAGAGAGGGTGCCCTGAAATGGGTCAGGATGATCAGAGCTGAACAGAGTCTCAGCTGTGATGTGCAGCACCTGGGGATTTGGCTCTGCAGACAGGGTGACTACCTGGCTGTAGAAATGACACATCGCATCACATCAACTTTACTGACTATTTGTGCAAAAATACGCTCGTCACCATAAAAGCAGCCTCATTGAAATCACAATGTGCACATACATAGCCAGCGATATTTATGGCAGACAAGCAGCGCGTTACCTCAGGAGCTTTTACAGTCAAGTCCATAACTAAAGCATTAATGTCTACCTGG
Organism: Haemulon aurolineatum; assembly: GCA_038406115.1. Classification (NCBI taxonomy): domain Eukaryota; kingdom Metazoa; phylum Chordata; class Actinopteri; order Lutjaniformes; family Haemulidae; genus Haemulon; species Haemulon aurolineatum. Next base: position 19,058,956 of record JBCAUF010000343.1, read on the forward strand.
GGGGATATCGCAGCAAAATGAGAAATCATTTTATGCCTAACCTTTAAGGCATCCATTCACTTGTAGCGCTGTTAGAATAGACCTGATAGCAGATCCACTCCGATGACTCATTTACTAGCTCTGCCTCCGGGAAATCTCTCTTTTCTTCTCCTCTTCCCTCTCTCTCTTCCTAAAAACAGCCTCTCTCTCCTCACATCACCACTCTCCTACAGTATCAGCCTTTCTCTTGTTCTCTATACTCTCTCACTCTGGCCCTAGTGCTCTCCCACCTCTCTTTTCCCCTAAATTGACAGCCATTGACCTCAGTGAGCAAATTCCACGCAGAGCTGACCATAATGATGTCATCAGAGGCCATGTCCTCTGTCTGTTTAAAGGAATGGCCTCATTGAACTCCAGGTTATCAAGCTTGATAACCTTATCAACCCCTTCGGCCATAAACACATTAACTCCTCCATAGTATTGGTTCAAGAAAATGATGCCTGTCAGTCAGTGGGGCCAGCAAACACACCGTCACAACATGGCTATAGTCACAACAGAAGTGCAACTTACAGCATCTATCTGTTTGCAGTCAGTGTAGCAGAACTGTGGGCTGAGAAGCTCCACTTCCGCATTTTCCTCAATATCTTCTGACACCGTCTTCTACATCCAGTATGTGCATGGTTTGTTACTTATAAATCCCTTGTGTTTGAGTATGCAATTTTAATCCCGTGCAAGAGAGGCAGACAAAAAAGCTAGAAATGAAAGCTTTACAGAATGCAGACACACTGAATGTCTATTGCTGAGAAAACCTGACAGTAGATAGGATTTGGTTTGATTTAATGGCATTTTACTGTAACTAATACATGTCAAGCTCTGAAAGTGGCCATAATGTAACCCAAACAAACTTTGCCCGGTGGGGGCTGTTGATGACGATGCACCGCCTGGGACAAGGCATCGCTTGAGGGGGGTGAATTCAGAGGAAAACCTTTTCCAGCTCTCCCTTATTTGCCAAGCTGTCCCTAATCAGTCCGAAATTTCTCTCCAAATGTGGCAACACACACACACACATACACACACACACATACACACACACACACACACACACCTCTGATCGGTTCCTCAAGACTTGAGTCCTTGAAGGTTTCCACACAAGTCCAGAGAGGATCTGAAACCTTGTGAGTATTTTGTGCTTATCCGAAAACATCTTGCGACATTTAGCAGTGATGCTCTCTGGGACATGTTTACATCAAACACATGCTGAACTGCCATTTTATAAATGCCAGGGTGGAGTTGCTCACGTGAGAAACAGAGCCCAAATTTTAGCGGCTGTGTAGGAGCCTGCAGTGCATTGCTAAAAACAACTTGCATGCAATAGTGAGCATTAAAAATTTATTCTGGCAGCTTAACAGACAAAAAAAAAGAGAAATTCTCATTTGCAACTCTCGCTGACAACACTGCACTACATGCACTGCAAGCAAGAGTGAACTGCTGCAGTGAGGTTCAGTTCCCAAGGGGCGTGATTTGGTAGTTTCCAGCTGTTTCCAGCTGCCATAAGGCACACAGAACGATATGATGCACGGTTGTTAAAGACAGTTTTGAGATCCAGCGTGCATATTGTATGTTGCGCCATGCTGATAAAATGGACAAAGAATAGCCTGCAGGATGGATGGTTTCTGAGAGATTTCTGTTATATGATGGCTACTACTTCAATGCATTAGGTACGAGGTTCAGACTGAGGTTCTGACTGAGCTCGGGTTCTGAGGTTGTCGAAAAACCAGACGAAGAGAAAGGTAGGGAGGCACAGAGAAAGATACTGTATATACAATGAGACACAAAGACAGAAACAGAGGGAGAATCACAGAGAGCGTGGGACACAGAAAGAGAGACAGAGGAAGAGATGCAACTTAGGAAAGAAGAAACTGTGCCTCAGTAGAACAGAAACACTTGATATAACCAGAGTTTCCCACAAGTATTCCCAGAAATACTCTATAAATATTCCATTACCAGCTTTCCAGACAGACACGCCTGGGATGTTCATTATGAAACACTTAGAATAGGTTTAAGAAGAATCAGAAACAGTTTGGATGAAAGTGTAACCTATTTCTGCAAATGTTTGTCTTTGATGCTTTTGCCGCTTTGTGCTGATGATTTAAATGAATAGTTATTATGCATACTGTATGTATAGTATGTACACATGCTTTTCTCAATGTTCTGGGATTTATTGCTGTACGTTTGTGTGGCTTTCCGCGCGTGTCATCGTGTATGCTTGGTATAACATTATCGGCATCCACAGCAGGCCTACGTACCATATAGAAACATCTCCGAGCTCAGAGAGCCTCATCCCCTATCTCTGCTTTAACAGGATGAGCATTGACTGCATGTTTGAAGTTCTTATCTGGCAAGCCAAGCGGCAGAAATCAGAGGCGGGGAGGAGCTGCACGGAACTGCAGATTTAGAGATTTTCCTCTTTCGTCCGACACACATCGCTGCTGAATTATATGGCCTTGCTTATTTCAGAATTTAGCCTTTTTTAACAGCGGAGGGGACTGTGGCGCTTTGAAAATATCTGCACAAAGACAATGCTTGCACGGGATTGTCTCATCTCTCTCCTTGGAAAGCAAGCTTTTATAATCTTTTTGCTTCATCTAACTTCTTCCTTCCTCCTTCCACCCCTTGTCACTCTTTGTATGATCTAAGACAGATGAAACCGAACAGAGCCATTTTGGTTGCAATGCTGTGAGAGTTGAAAATGAAATCTCTGATGTATCTGTGTCATTCTATATAATCATATCTTTGACAAACAGCTGTGGTCTGCAAATAACATGCACACAGCTCCTCCTTAGTGGCTGCAGGGAAATCGGCAGCCCATTATAAGGCTGAAATAGGCCTTAAGAATTTTTCGCCTCATCTCCTCAGCCTTACCTCCAGTGGAGTGAAAGAGCTGACAAGGTAGGAAAAAGCTGACACAGAAGTCTAATTCTATAAGGATGAAAACCTCATACTCATCAGAGGTGCAATTTCCCTGCTCTGTATTTTTACAGCAGGAGGGGTGAAGGAAGAATTCAGTGGGCTAGGAAGCGTGCAATTTGCACAGCGTTAATGAGCGGTATGGTGATTAATGATGATTAGGTAAATTGTTGTTGTTCTATGTACATTTTCACAGCAAATCTATAGTTAACAAGGGGGAAATTTCGACTAACAAGGGAGGATGCCATTTGTTCTCACTCCCCTTCAAACTGCCTTGTGGGATACAATGCCCAAATGAGTCTCTTCACAGACCCATGATTGGTGAAAATAATTACGAGCCTGCAGCAGGCCTGTTAGATCAGTAGCATGGTAAGTAAGTTTAATTGAGGTCTTGTCTGTCATGACGGTCTAGTGGTCTATGTGCCTGTCTCTCTGTCTCTCTGCATTTTATCTGAAGGTTTCATTTGCAAAAACAGATATCTTTATTTATTTTCATAATTCATGTTTTTTGTGCACTCCGGGGAATATCATCAAACTGGCATTGGGTTGTTTTGATAAGATCGCTCAATTTTTCTTTTTCCACAAATTGTGAATTTTTGTCCACCCAAGGGAATATCAATCAAACTGATGTGGGTTTATTCGTTTTAAGAATGGTCTTAATCTATTTTTGCAAATGAACTATTCATCTGTTTGCTTTGAAGTTTCACTTGAAATTATCATCCTCAAGGTTTTCAAATAAAACTCCTTTTTTTACATTATTTATGGTTGGCATTTCTCCTACAATGTCCATTCAATGTATTTGCATTTAGTGGTTATCTCCCTGTATATGCTTTTCATTGTTAGTGGCTGAGTCCACTATTCCCACACTGGATTTAAATTGCCTTCAGACACACAAATTCACAGAAAATTATGCAGCATGTAATCCCGTAATAACAGCCTGACTGTTTACCATTCACTCATTTTATACCATATTAGGGCTATATTAAGATACTGCTAATGCAAACAGAACTACCTACTCCTGCTGGTTCACATTAAAGATGCTCAAATGGGGAAACTCAGGGTTGCTTTTATTATAAAGCAGCCCCCAGGAAATAACATGCATTTGTAAGTCCATTTAGCAGTCGAAAAAAAATGTCATCAAATATGTGTCCACAAAACAAGACAACGGTCATTTTCATTAATTTTTAAACAACAGATCCGTTTTAAATGTTGCAGGAAGTAATGAAACAAGAAGGAGCAGCCACATTGAGCTGCCAGATGTAGAGCTGCAGGTGACGGGCTGCACACCTAATGTGTGGAAAACTACTCATGCCGTGTGCAGCATGAAATCAGTTGGTGGTTTCAATTATTACTGACTGAATGCTTTATTAGCAAAACATGGCTGTGCTGTAAACAGACACACCAGTTGCTCCTCTGTTGTTTTTCTGACAAAGATGCTGCTCAAGGAGCATTTGCCATCGTACTTAACTGCACTTGACGTCACTATAGGCACAGATGCCGCTTACTCATCCAAGACTTAAAACTGTAAAGGATTAATCAACATTTGATAACGTTCATAAACCCTCACACAATGATGTTAAGGAAACTGATAAAGGATGTTTTATTAGAAAGTGGTACCATGGATTTTGGTAAGTCTGAATCTTGTGATTGTACAGTAATTTAAGCAAAGAATGATGGGTTTGACTGAAATTGCCCTCCCCGCTCTTTACCTTTGATTTTAAGAATATATGAAGTAATATGAATACATGAAATATAAATGTGAACATCACTTCATTCTGTGGTTTCTTTTATATGAGTAACTGGCAGCTTGGTGTTGATAATATCAGTGCAGACATCTCTCTCCTGACTCCCATAAAACAGGTGCTTTGTGGTGATTTTGTGGTAAACAAAACCGCAATAAAGTTAACGTGAAATATGGTGGCAACCAGCGTTTCCTTCTTGTTCTGCAGTTATTTGATGCCACCTCAAACCACATGGAATTTAAATAAACCTCTTGAGACACGTTGAATATGAAAATACAGTTTGATGTATATCTTGGGCTGTCTCTCTGTATGTGTGCCTGGCCACCTGTCTATCTCTGCATCGCCAGTGGATGTGGTGATTCAGAGAGAAAACATGATTTCCAGGGATTTGCTTTGAATTGAGGTGTATTGTGATGTTAATGTAGGAGCTTTGTTACTTAAATTTCTCTGTAATTGCAAAAAAAAAAAAAAAGAAAGAAAAAAGAAAACACATTTTCCGCAATACAGAACCATCCAGCACTTCCATGCCTCATGCTTCCCCGGAGAAAATATGACTATACATACTGTCAGCGCTGATAAGACACACCAGTTTTCTGGTGCATTCTGCTGTCTCATGTAGGATTTTAATAGAGAAAGAGAATTATTCATTGTTTTCTACAGTACACTAATCTGTTAGGTCTGTACTTCTGTTTGCCATTCTATGTGATTCTATTATGTTCTATTGTGCTGAACATTCCTGCGCTTTCATTCAACATTGTGTTTCGAAATAGCAGATGGCTTGCTAGTAGCGATAAGAAACAGACATTTAGCAGATAAATGAATAAATAAAAATGATGATTGGGTGTAAGATGTAATATTCATATAGTGCCAAGATGCCATAAAAAACTCTCTCTCTCTTACTGTGTGTGTGTGTGTGTGCAAGGGAGAGAGAGAGAGAGAGAGAGAGAGAGAGAGAGAGAGAGAGAGACTGTTCAATTGTGAAGCATTTCACCCGCAGTACGTTGCATTTGAGCACATCACATTTTAATAGGAAAAATGTTTTTGAATAATTAGTCTTGAATATGTGCATGAGTTTAAAGTGCTTGCCAAATTTTGAACTGGAAATCAGTTGTAACTCAGTGTTTTGTGGAGGGATATCTATTCTAACATCTTGTATTAAAGCAGCAGAGAGACTCAGAATTGGTCAGATGTGTGATGAATACTGTTTCCAGTGTGTGTGTGTGTGTGTGTGTGTGTGTGTGTGTGTGCGTGCGTGAGTGCGTGAACATGTGTAGGTCTGAGTTAGAAAGAGTGAGACAGAAAGATGAAGCTGATATGTCTGCGTATGCCCTTGTCGTTCAGGAAAATATATTTTGAGAGAGGCACAAATAATTAATGACTTGCGGCAATCACATATTAGAGAATTAAAGCATGAATGATGCGTGTGTGTGTGTGTGTGTGTGTGTGTGTGTGTGTGTATGAGGGTTTGTGTGTCATGAGGCAGTGTCCTTGCACGGGAAGCTGGCTGAAAAATGCAACGCATGCAAACCTGAAATGGCAGGTGTCGGCAAGAACAGGTGAAAATCCCACACTAGATGATGCATCATGCCTCTGTGTGAAAGTGTGCGTGCATGTGTGTGTGCATGTGTGTGTACGAGATAGAGAGTGTTTGACAGAAAAGAAAGAGAGTGACTTTATATTATACAGTGAATATATTTGAAAAAGGTTAGCATAAAACTTACACATAAGTTTACATTAGATTATATTTCCTCCAAATCTAGCCAATTTAACATGCAAATGACTGTTAAAGTATTCCATTTGATAAGAATGACCCCATTTAGAAGGGCACAGATGGAAAAGGAGTGGAGAGGGAGACATGTAATTCAAATTTGCATCAGTTGCAGTTTATGCATGTGTATAAGAGAGACAGGAGTCAGGAGGAGAGACAGTTTGTACAGTACGTGTGAGGGTTAATTGCTGTGTGACCATGCTGAGAGCAGTGACCTCTGACCTGTCACGAGGTCAGGCGTAGCCTTTTCTTATTGGCTTGCGGAGGAGAAAACGTATAATTACCCAGAATATCCTTGCTAATGACCTTCATATTCAGCAAAACACATTCGAGGCACATGTGTGTCGACTCAGGCGCAGATAGACGCAGTGGGTCTCATTCATGAAACATTAGTAAATTTGTCTGTAGATTTGCACATAAAAGCCTATGCTACTGAAAACCTACTTTGGGTTCATGAACACCACGGGAATCTCCGATCTGAGCGTAAACACGTGTGTATGATCATGAATGATAGCACGCTCCCGGTAATCTGCTACTAGCATAAATCCCCGCCCATGAATTGCCAATGACCACCATATAAAGAGGTCATGGGCGCCACTTCCACGGGTGCTCCGGTGTCGGAGTGTGTGTTTATTCATTGCGGTCGCTGCTGTTAATTGATGTGTGTTTTACTGTGAGGCGAATGTGCACGCGTGTCAGAATAGCAATGAGTCATGCCAACACTGTGACTAACATAACTAAACGTGTTATATTTGTAATCATTTGTCATGTTGTGTCACCACGTGTTTCAGAGGCATGTATTGTGTACATAACAGAGCACAATATGAATTAAAATTGTAATTTCCAATAGTGACAAGCATTATTTATATGCATTCTTAAATTTACACAAGCATTACGCGTGGTCAGCAGCATGTGCAGATTTTGTTAGTAGCTGTGAAAAGATCGGAGTGACTAAAATATTGATGAATGCGGAGATGCACGTAAATTTCCGTCTGCGAAGAAGTCACACACAAATTCTTTCTGCTCACGTTTCATGAAAGAGACCCAGTGTTGCCACTGGTCCACTGGTTCTCAATTTTGTCACCATAGAAGTGTTTTGTACTAAACTCATTGGTACAATCATGACATTTTTTCTAGAGATGTTCCTGACCTTTGATTGAGAAGAGAAAGAAAACTCAGACATTCAGAGAATAGCTAAAGCTTCAACTCCAAAATGTCAAATGATCTTGTGTGGCGTGTTCATACACACCATGGTGATCTCTATAGCAGTGAACGATGACAAAACAGAGTCCAAAGTAGCAACAAACTTCCTGCCTGAATGTGTACATGAGTGTGAAGGCGATCATTTCATGTAAGAAAGTTTCTCCAAGAACGTATGGTTCTCTATGACTGTGTCTGTCAATTCGAGTGTGCGCCTTTGTCCGTGTGTGTGTGTGTGTGTCTGTGAGGACACTAATCCCTCTGGTTTTGTCCAGGTCACGTATCCCGTCAGGTAGCTGTGGAGATTCAAAGAAAGAACCAATGGAACGTCTTGGTGTCAGCAGAGGGGTATAATTAGTCTCTGACTTCCTGAGCCAGAGACTGACATTTAAGTGTCATTCGCACTCCTCTGTCTTGGTGTCTGTGTGTCACTGCACACATGTGTGTGTCTGTTGAATTTGTGCCAGATTTCAGTATTACATATACACACATGCACACACACTGTACGAAAGCCTCAGGATGTGATCCCCCCTCTCTATGTCATGTCTGAAGCTGGCCATAATCTTACTTGACACGTTATGACATGATATCATCTCATCATGGCTGGCAGACCCCTAACAGAGACAGCCTGACTGCACTCAATACTAAATGGATGAGGAATATGCATTATGCAGTGAATCTTATTGTAATGTATGGTGATGTTTGGCATTGAGCAGAATTGTATTGTATTGTATGGTAATGTTGTGTATTGTGTGTGGTAATGCACGGTGCCTCTTGGAAAGACCGTCTTGTATTGTGCTGTATTTCATTGTGTCTGTCTGGAGGCACATTTACACAAGTGCAGCTGACATGTCCTGAGGACCTGTGGACTGTCTGTAAATGTTAACATTAACGTGAGACTCAATATTCCTTTATGCACAAGTGCATGATTTTCCTCATAGTGTGTGTGTGTCGGTGCGTCGGTGTGTTTGTGTGCATCTCTCTCAGCGTTAATGCCATGAAAGCAATGTGTGAAAGCTGTCAGAGACCATCAGGTTCCTAAAATAGACAGTCCCCATGGGAAAGAAAGGGGAAGAGAGAGAGTGTGTGTGTGTGTGAGAGAGAGAGAGAGAGAGAGAGAGGGAGAAAGAGAGAGAGAGAGAGTAGGTATTCACATTTACGAGACAAAAAGCCCAGATTCTAGGACAGTGACAATGATTAATTATAGATTAGAGATTACGGTAAACAGCACACAAGCACACATTCACTCCGCTACACACGTGTGCACACACATACACCCACGAATCGACAAACACAA
>JBCAUF010000343.1:19085652-19097035 GCA_038406115.1 Haemulon aurolineatum
GCTGCATACACTTTACAGACTGGACCAGTGGACTGTAAAGAAAAGAGAGGAAACAGAGGAAGAGAGAGAGAGAGAGAGATAGAGAGAAAGAGAGAGAGGAGGGGTGAGCCACACAGAGAGTGAGGAGAGAGAGGGAGAACGAGAGAGCGTGTGTGTGTGTGTGTGAGAGAGAGAGAGAGAGAGAGAGAGAGAGAGAGAGAGAAACAGAGACTGGATGGATCCCTCTCTTCCTCTGGCACTCCACAGGCGCTCATTCATTTATTTAAGCCCGACCGACGACAGCATGCCAAGCGCAGACTCCAGCGGCAGAGCTTGGTCAGTATAACACCCCTGTCTCTCTCAGTCTGTCTCTCATTCCCTCTCTGTCTGTCTCTTTCTGTTTGTAGTTCTATCTCTCCCACTCTCTCACACACACATACACACACACGCGCGCGCATCGACACACACTCATCACACAGGCAGGTACACGCTCTCACCCGCTCTCCCTCTTCAAATGCAGGCGCAGACTTCCCAACAGAGGACAGGCGTGAGACGTCCTCCGTCTCACCTGCGCAACATCCGCGCGGGACCCGACTTCGGCGCCCTCCCGGGAAACCGCCGTCAGCCAGGACCCGACGAAGAAGAAGAAGAGGAGCCCGCCGTGAGAGCAGCTATACATGGGCCCGAAGCCCCGCGGCGAGGCCCCTGGGATGGCGTGCAGCGCGTGTTACTACCTGGTCATCAGCTCCACGCACCTGAGCAATGGACACTTTCGGCGCGTCAAGGGAGTCTTCAGAGGACCGCTGTGTCCAACCGCAACCAGTGATTCACCGGTAGGTCTAGATTTCCCCAGGTGTGTGTCTGTGAGAGAGAGAGAGAGAGAGAGAAAGAGAGAGAGTGTTAGTTTGAGTAATTGAGCTTTTAAGAGTACCTGTATATTGTCCACTTATGATCACTTTTTCACAGGGCTTGAAGTTCCTTATAAAGGTTAGAAAATTAAAGTAGTAAGTTCCTCAATCCTGACACATATAGACAATAAGACAACAAAAAGAAGTGTATTGCAGGATACAAGACAGAAAGAGAGACCCTGTAACTCTCTCACAGGTGGATATTTATTTTTATATCCAAGGAATAATCTTTTTCTTTTTGTGAGTCATAAAAGAAAGCTAATAAAAGCTATATTTTTCAGCAGAGGACAGTAGATGTGAATAGTGTAAGGGGAGGAGAAATTAGGAATCCAACCATGAAGCCATTGTCCCCCCACCCATGCCTCCTTCTCTCACTCGCGGCTGTGGGAATTAAACGAATCGAATTACATTAGTGCTTTCAGGAGGAGATGAGTTGCCCAGCCGAAAATAGCACTAATTACCTGGGGAGTATTTGTTAGGTGTGTGTTGGTCTTTCTGTGTGTGAGAGACTATGTGTGTGTGTGTCTGTGTGTGTGTGACCTGTCCTGCCTAGTAGGGTAACTCCCTGACCTTTCCCAGGTGCCCATGGTTCCTTTGAGCCACCGAAGTGGCATTTAGTTGCAAACTGACTCTCGGTCTGTGTGCACTTGCTGGCTGTGTTTTTTGGGATGTGTGTGTGTGTGTGTGTGTGTGTGTGTGTGCACTTTCAGAGACAAAGAAAGAATGTGTGACAGAGAGAAAAGCAAGGAAAATGACATTATATGTAAATATGTACATGATATTTTGGACTATGTGAATTAGCATGAGTGTGTGTGTGTGTGTGCCGCAGATTCAGGAGCTGCTCTGAGGGTCTCTGGTAATCACACATTATTCATGAGCTCTTAATGTGAGACGAGACAAACTGGCAGAGCTGATGACAAGTTTGATGAGAAAGGAGGAAAGGAGCAGCTGGTATGTGTGTGTGCGAGTGTGTCTGTGTGAGCGCGCGCACGTGTGTGTGTGTGTGGTGCGTGTGTTTGTACTCAAGTCATTACCAGTCTGTCATGTTCGGCCCGCGCTCACTATGTGATGGGAATGAGCGAACAGTGTTGAGCAGACACAGTCAGGCTCGAGACTAGAGACGCTGCAAAGAGTCGTATTAACAAATTAGCTTGCAAAGTTACACACACACACACACTCAAATACACACACATATTACTTCCAGATGGGCTAAAACACCACCAGTAAGTGAGATAATGACTGTGTATACACTCTCTCTCTCTCTCTTTATATATAGTATGCATATATCCCAGTTTCTACAAATTAGGGCTCCTCTTTTAAATTTCTGATGTGAATGATCTCTCTCAGAGCCCATTGATCTCCGTGTAAAATCATCAAATGCTATTTTTTTCTAGTTTAGTCTCCGAAACGAGTCAGATTTCTCAGAAAGACTAATTTGGATGCACTCGACTGATTATGTTAAGCATCTACTTTTTTAGGCTGATGAATGCACTGGCTTATTTTTCAGGCGGGCGAATTTCTGTTCATTTTAGTGTGTTATGAAAATCAGTTTGAGGAGACCTGACATTTCAACTGTACAGCTGAAACAATTAGGTATGATTGACAGAAAATCAGTCAGCAACTGCTTCGATAATCAATTGAATACCTTTTGCCAGAGTTTATTTATGTCATTGTAAATGCGTCTCATGGTTTTGGTTGCCTGTCGGACAAAATGTGCCGTTTGGGGACCTCACCTCAGACTGGAAATTGTGATTGTAGCAAGTCACTGTCATTTTATAGACAAAACAATTAATCAACAAAATCGTGAGCAGGCTAACTGATAAGGATCGTTAGTTGCAGCCCCAATTAAATGCTGGATGAATCTTAGGCTTGTTTATTTGTTATTTGATATATTCATGGATTTTAATGAGAAAACTCTCAACTTCACACTGGATTTTATAAAGGCAAAGTTCTTCCTTTAGTACACAGAGAGAAATTTGGCGCATTTTGTTAATATTCCCCAAACTAAAGTATCTAAAAAAGTGCTGTTTTAGTATCATAACCAAAACTCATGTATCCCATCAGCAGACATTTCAGATGGTTCGTGGTTTATACAGTATGTACAGCTGTTGCGAGCTGGGACCGTTTGAAAATCCTTGCTGAAAGATTGTAACACTGCATTTGATAGTATAAACCAATGTTATCTCAACTCTAGTTTTGCAGTCCAGTATCCCGATGGGCCTTTTTCACAGTAGAACTTTTAACTTGTCACAGTGGGGAGAGCACAGGAATTAACAGTAACGTTGGGTCTGCTCTATTCAAACGTCCCAGTAAGCCGTGACAGTGTGACAGTGGGCCAGCATGAACAATACTAGGACCCTGAAACTGAAGCAGCTATTAAGCCATCATTCATTTTATAATTTATACCTTCGTTATTTCTCCTGCGACACGTCCCCTGTGAAAAAGGAGCATGATTACAGCGAGAACGGTCTCATTTCTCATATTGAACGGTCAACATTCATGCGCATTCATAATCCATATCTACCGCATAATCCTGCAAAAATTATACACGAGTAGAAATACCATTAAACGAAACCCATTCAGGCAAACAGAATGAGCAGAGGAAACTCAACAGGAATGTCTACCTTCACCCCGAGGTGTCCCTGACCCGATGCTTTTATCCACAAAAGCATCGGGACGTTACGAGCTCAGGTTCCTGACCTCCATGAGGCAAGAAGAAATAGGAGTTCACATTATGGTGAATACATGTCATTTTCCCCAAGCTGCAGCGTACAGTAAAAGGTGCCAGTCACAGCAGGGAGGACATCGTTTACCTCCACGGTCATGTCAATGCTAACTAATGTAGATAAATCTATATCTGGAATATTTCGGTATTGGAAAATGCTGCCTAAGTGGGTATGGAAGGTCATACAAAAAAAAAAAAGAAAGATGTGCTATCAGATTTATCCATATTAGTTTAGACATGGCCCAATTTATAGGCCTGTCAGCATGATAAACAGGCAGCGCTTGTGGTCAAGTAGTTCAAAAGTGACCTCTTGTGTTAGGCGAAACAATGTCCTTCAGCCAAGAGCGCGCGTGTTTAACACCCCTCCTCAAGACATGCTGAGCGGCAGCATCTTTTGCTCCTGTCCGTTCCATTGTAGGCGATGCCGTGCCAGCCGGCACAACAGCTCGCTGCTCTTTGATTCAGCTTAGATCGGTGAAGTACAAAGGAAATTACAGGCGGGATTTGTCAGGGGTAACTTCTCGTGTCTTCACTTTGATAAGGCATCTCAGCCTTAAGAAAACACTGGGCGCCTGTGAGGGGCGAAGAACAGCCGTCTCGACACAGAACCCCCCCCCCCTTCCTCCTCCTCCTCTTCCTCCATAGCAAATCCTCTTGTGTTTGTTAAGAGTTCTCTGCTTTGTTGTTTGGTTTGCCTCCCTGCGGAGTGCTGCGGTACGTCTAGATTAGGATTTCGCTCATTACTACTTTATCATCACTAATTAGTCATTGTGATAGGTCTCTCGGACGTGTCTAAATTTTGGTTCCCGTATGTATATTAGTGCTTAATCACCAGTAGTGAGTCATTCTTCAAATTCTCATTAACACTTCAAAGGTTTTTTTTTTTTTTCTTGGGTGGAGGTGGGGGGGGGCGACAGGAGCAGAGATGTACCAACAGAGAGGTGTGTGCACAGAGGACAGATACAGCCCTAATGCATCCCTCAGTTTGGACAGAACCGAACCGAGCGGCGCCTCCCGTTTGCTTTGCCGTCAGATCCTGTTCCCTCCGTCTCCCCATTTCCCCTCAGAATCCCCTCCCCCCTGCAGGATATTATAGCACACTTAGCCGCTCATCTGCCGAGGACCCACTTTGATGTATATTTCACTGCCGTTGCAGAAAACAGATGAATCGTGGCTATATGGCGCAGTGTCAAAGTGAGTGCAGCGCGTGTGTGCGTGCGTGCGTGCGCCTGCGTGGATGTGACTCCCCGTGTGAACCCCTGTGTTTTCACTGATTCCGCGGGGAGCTGAACAGTGTTTATGCAAATGAGGTGGCATTTAAACATATGCCCGGAACAATTATCTTGAAACAAGTATTTAGCCGCACAAAAACACGCCCGTGTTCGGAGCGAGGCGAGTACTTAGCCGCAAATATTAAACCATCATGAGGGGACAGAGGTGAGACGAGCCAACTGGTTTGCCATTTGGTGTGCCAGTTTGCTCGCGGCTGTAAACACGATACCTAGGCATCTCTTTGCACTTTTAATGACGATCATAATAATAAGCAATACGGGCTCAGTATCAAAGAACTCCCAGGGGACGATCAAGCTGGTAATAGCATCTTGACATTTATGAAGTTCAAAAAATGTCAGAAAGAAAGAGATTAGTTAAATGTGAGTTTAAGATGTAAAAAAAAAAAAAAAGGTTGTGATTCAAGCTTGAAAGGTGGCTATAGACTTGTTGAGTCTCGAGTCGTCAGAAAAGCTATTTCTGAGTCAAGGCCCTTAATGCTGCAGTCACTCACATTCATAAAGTGCACCGTTAATGCTGACAAACACACACACCGGCTCAGCCATCAGGCCCTGGTGGAGCAGTTTGAGAGTGAGCAGGTGAGTGCTGCTGAATACTAAAGTCCTGTATGACTGGGCCATTCCTGCTGACCGCTGCAAAGTGCTCCCACTGATCACCGCTAATGTCCTCCATCACGGTTTACACTCAACACTCCGAGGAGAGGGAGTGAGCGGGCGCGGGTGTGTGTTGGGGAGAAAGGTGGATAATTGGGACAGATGGGTGAGATAGGATGAAGAGAAAGAGGAGGGAGAAGGGGAGAGCGAGACAGTTGGCATCGATTTTAACACTCTCTCAAGCCTTTATTGACATTTCATTTAGCTAATGAATTCATTAGTGCTTCATAGCGTAATAACCTCTACTTGATAACCAGGATGGTTCCCCGGAGGAAATGCAATTTCTTTACTCTGTTGCCTCAGTACTTTCTGACTTTTCCAAACTCCTTCTCAGCGTTCTTTGATTCCGCCTCTTTTTCACTCTCGCCGAGCAGGTCTGCTGCCTGCCTGTTTGTGCTGCATTGTGTAACTTGTAAATGAACCCCGATGTTTGAGGTGACATAACCTGCCAGTCTCTCAACAACAGCGCAGCACGCCCTCAGCAATGATGGAGAAAACGAAGGGAGGCGCACGGTGTACAAGCGCATTCATCCCCACCTATGCATAGGCGTCTTTGTGCCTCTGCTCGAGCATGCCTTTCTGGTTTTGTGGAGATGATCTTAATTCAATTTACGTACGACTGACTCATTCTCTGTGTGCCTCTTTGACCAGCCATTTACTGGGAACACTCACACACACACGCATAGCCCTGACTGTTTAAACTTACACAAAAAACTATTTTTCACCTCAAAAAGGATGTTTCACCCACAGGACTTTAGTCTGCGCACATTTACAACCCTCCATTTGGACTAAAATTTCTGTCAGACCTAAGCTGCTGGTTCATGAATCGGAAAGGATTTATTTATTTGTGTGCGGTTCTGATGCCTGAGATGTAAAACCAGCTCCTGTGGCACGACTGTATGGATGTCTGTGGGGCCGAGTTGACCCTGCGTGTGCTCCGCGTGGGTGCTTTGCAAGCACGTTCGGAGGATATCGTGTGGGCTGAGAGTGTTTGGTAATAGATTGTCTGTTATTACAAAAATAGCATGGGCTGCTTCTGTTGATTTAACATTTTGAACACAAAGAGTACAAAACATCTTCAGAGTGCACATGCTGGCCCTAGAAGTATGGTTCGGGTGACACACAAGTTATCATACATTCATGCATGCATGCATGCGCACTTACACACACACACACACACACACACACACAGGCACAACAGATGGCCAACCTCTCATTTAGTATATTACCTTGGGACAGATGTTTGTCTGTGTGGTCATTAGTGATCGCAGCATCAGATAATTACCTGGAGACACACCAGCACATAAACACACACACACTCACATACAATTAGAGAGTGTTTGATAATTACAGGATGTTTGATGAACCATCTGGATTAGCAGCTCAGGTAGAAGCCGAAAAAGACACGTTCCAAACAAAATCGTGCACACAAAAACCTCAAATTAGTTATCAAAAGAGTATCATTATCCAAGTTCTAGAAGAAAGAGAAAAAAAAACCTGGTTAGCAAGACGACAGGTGAGAGATGAAGAGATGAAAGGATTTTTGTTTCACAGTCATTAGGATGTCATGTCTCATTCACGGTTTGATCATATCCTCTTTCACTCTCCCAGACTCGGCAACCTCTGTCTCTTCTTTCTTTCTTTTTTTTTAAACTACAATTTGCCACTGCCTTCTGTCTCGTCCTCCATCCATTCCTCTTGCCAACAGCTTTGCTCTCATCCCCCTCTCCCTGACACTCCTCTTATCTCCCTCTTCTATTGCTTCTCATCTCATCTCTGCTGCCCATTCATTTTTTAGCAGGTCAAGGGTTCAACTGTTCAGCTCTTTGAATCTGGGTGTGTGTGTAGGTTTCTGTTTGTGTGCATATGTGTGCACAGTATACCTGTATGGGCGTTTTTTGTGCGTGTAGGCGATGGGAGTAATATTGCAGAAGTAATATTGCTGAAAACTCCTTGAAGGAATGAAGGAAAAGAGAGGGTGAGCTTTATTTGGTGGTCACTATTTCTGTTCTTCAATAACCCCCATTTTACTCTCAGACCGGATTCCTGCTTTCTTGTAGGAGCAGGTGTGCGGATACAATTATAGCTCCATTAACTTGGCATGCATACAGTACGTGCCTGCATGCACATGTGGGTGTGCATGTTACATGTATTTGCACCTGTGTGTGTGTGTCTGTGTGTCTGTGTGTGCTTCTCCACCACTGAGACACAGGCCCGGGTTAAGAGCTGCGCAGACAAATTAATTATCTCTTCTCTGGAGGAGAGATGACTCACTGAAAGAGAGGCTGTGAACCAGCACCTCCTGGTTGAGCAGAGGCCCAGGAATCACTCCCAGCCTAGCCGAGACCGTGGGGCTTCCGCCTGAATAAAGCGACTTGAATTTCATCTTCAGCTTGATCTTCAGATCATTTCTTTTTTTTTTCACTTTTCATGTGCATAAGGCCAATTTATAAAAATAACTGCGACTGAAAGAAGTCGAGCAGGCACGTTGCATTTATAGATCAAAGTGGCAGAGGAATTTTAATGCATATGAACAAGTTTCACTTCCCTGAAATCATTGACATAAGATCAAGGCTTTCATGTTTTGCACTGCTGTGTCGGCTTGCACAGAATAGGCTGTTCTGGTGCACACTCACAGCTGGGTACACCAATAACACTCACACAGACCACTTTAAGTCATAGCCTGAATTAGGAGAACGTAAGGACTGAAATAATTCTTTAAAACCTATTATATAACATATAAGCTGGTAATTTGTGTGTTGAAATTTTCATTTGGATTTCTGCTGTCTCAAGAAAACTTTGAATGTATTTTTAATGGTCATGAAGGCACTTTGTGTTACAATAAATCTTTCACTTCAGATTTTGGAACTTGCAGAGTCTCGTCCAGTCAATATTGATGTGAAATTTCATTGAAAGGAGTTTTTTTTTTTTTTTTTTTTATCATTGAATCTCGAGGCAAGGCTTTCAAGTTTCTGCTGTCTCAGCTACAACCTCTTACCCCCGACCTTTCACCTTTCCCTCTGACCTCTGACAGGTAGCCCTGGGGGAAAAATAATCCTCGAAAAGGTCAATGTTAGGGTCAAGGATTCAGGGAGATGAAAAGGGTATTACTGAACTATTACCTCATTATATCTGGGAATAAATTGCTTGTATGTGTGCACACATCATACGGTAGAATGCATTTGTGCATACACACATATGTGAGGGGGAACAAAAAAGCGGAGAAAAAAATGGAGAAAAATGCATGTAGCATTATAATAACATGGTATGTGCTTTCATGTGTGTTCATTCTGATGTGCTCTCATGTTTATGTATCAGAGCAGATAGGACCTGCTAGGACATTCTGATAGTGCAGGGTCGGTCATGCATCAGTAACAATGCATCAAATTATATCAGACTTACCTCCACCAGCAGCGCAGGCCGCGATGCACACACTAATAATTCATGCCGTTTGCTTCAACCTGCCTTCACATCAGCCGTGATGGAGAGAACAACCCACTGCAATTATCATGAGCAGCAGCATTCCTATGTTTAGCAGGTTGGAGATGCCAGGCGCTCAGCTTAGCGCTGTGCAGAAATGTCCTGGCTGCGTGCTGCCAGGATGGCAGGATCACAGTGGTCTGCGAGCAGCCTCCAGCTAGCCAGCCACAAGGCCTTGGCTACCTCCTTTATATGGGCAGGGTGCCGCTTTTCCTCTGTCTGTCTGTTTGTGTATGTGTGCGTGGCGTTGTTTTGCATGAGTCTGCTATGGGGCCATCGTACCCTTGCTGTGAGGTATATTCTTACCCTGTGGTACGGGATTAGTCACAACACTGAATGGGAAGACATGGAAACAGCAGGAGGGGAGGAGAATATCAGGAGAGGAGAGGAGAGTTGAGGAGAGGAGAGGAAGGGAAACCCCCACAAAGATGAGAAGAAATGTGTGGGCGGATTGTGAGAGTGCATATGTGCCTGCATGCCATGGGTATTCATCAATTTCCCTAAGATTCTCCACTTCTTCCTCTGCCATAAAACCCAGAGGCAAGAAGCACACAGAAACTCTGTAAGATCTGCCTCTCTCTGTCTCTCCCTCTTTGTGTTTCACTCACTGTCATTCCTCCCGTTTCAGTCGCTTCTCCCCGCATGTAAAGTTAGCTGTGCATGCTTGTTTGGATATGTGAAACATGCCCGCCGTCTTGTGAAGGGAAGCCGACATAAAGCGAGGTCCGGAGGATGTGGGACATATTGTCTTTCATCTCCGAGCATGCAGGTGCTGCAGCTGCCGAGCGTTTGTTTTTGCGAGCAGGATAAGCCCCGTTCTAAATTTCGTGTGTGCAGCTCGAGTTAACTCGTCTCTTCCAGGTACGACGGAGACGTGTGTTTTCATGAAAGCTGCGGGAAAAAAAAAAAAAAGGAGAGAAAAAGCGTGAGCCATGCACATCGCATAGCGAGCCAAAATCAATGAACTTTGTGTGTGTGGCTGCGTGTGGGTGTGTGTTTGTGTTTATGTGTGAGCGTGTGAAAAATGGCAGCGTGTGATTTATGTAAATGAGTGTCATCGGCCGAGGAGGAGGCAGAATTCCCAGGCCTGATGAGTGGCTTAATGATTCATCAGCCTGGCTCAGGCAGGCATCAATAATGGATGACAGAGTGGGTCATGCAGGATTGCTCGCCCCTTGATTAAAGTGCTCCACAGCTAAACGCCTCACTTCCTCCCTCTTCTCACCCTACCTTCTGCGAGGATAAATACAGAAATGTGCCATACGCGCACATGCCCCCCCACACACACACACACACACATCGGCACACATGGTCACATACACCTTTTACTCAATCTCTTTCTGTGCAGCTTTATGTCATCTCACCTCTCACATGCTTAATAAGCCCTCATCCCTTCCTCATCTCCTCACTCTGTTTCTTTGGTCTTAATCCAATCACGGCGAGTGAAAGAGGGAGAGAAAGGGGTATAGAGCAGCAGGAGAAGGGGGGAAAGAAGGAGATGGGAGGCGTGGGAGAAAAGAGGAGAAAGCCACAAATGAATGCCTTATAATTTGTCTGTGCAGAAATGAAACCTTTCTCTCCGGAGATAAGACAGGAACATAAACGTGTTTCCTCTCCCCTGCACCCCTCGCTCTCCTCTCTCTCTCTCTTTAAGCTGTATGTGGGTGTCGGTGTGACAGGACAAATCTCTGTCTATTAGGAGACATAAACCGCTAAACCCCGAGCTACACGGCCATACATACTAATGCAGCCATACAGAGGGCTGGATAGAAGTTGGGAACGATAGCGAGGAGGACACACAGACGGAGACGAGAGGAGGAGATGTGGAGAGCAGAGAGATGGTAGGAGGCAGAGCGGGATGTTGAAAGCAGAGAGAGTCCTGGCGGGATTTCAATCCCCGGCCAGCACTGGGTCTTAACTGATACACAATCTTTGAGCACGGCAGCACCGGCTTTAACAAAGTTGGACTGATGTGCACCACGGAGTGAGTTCAGCGTGCTTGTGTGTGTGTGAGTGTGTGTGTGTGCATGCCCCCTCCTGTACTGAGTGCGATGATGTTGAAGTGAACGGTTCCTTTCAGCCCCCTCGTCTGTAGTATCATTAAGCATCCATGCGCTCACGCTCTAATGTGCCAGAGAAAAGATCACTCATTCTTATTGGACATCGTTGTGCTATCCCCTGATGGCACAAATGAGCCACACAGAGCGAACACGCACACACACGCACACCGCACACACACACACGCCCACCCGCTCGTCAAGGCTTCAAAAGAAACTGCAATCATAAATGCCTGAAAGAGAGCAATCATTCCTCAATTCACCGACAACAGCGACCCATCGTTACCCCTC
>JBCAUF010000343.1:19110811-19126764 GCA_038406115.1 Haemulon aurolineatum
ACATACAATGGTGTTTTTCTAACTGAAACCTTTAGCCTTTACTGTGACTCACAAGGTTACTTAGCCAATTATAAGAGGGTGCGACTTGTGTTTGGTGATGTGTAATTTTTTCCTTTGGTCTCCTCCAGCTTAAAAGCAGATGCTATTGATCAGAAGTTCTCCCAGACTAAGCTGTGATGACTGACTAAGGGTCGAACATTTTGAATTTCAGCGGCGAGCGCATCATCATCATTAAATCACTCGTGTCAGTCATCTCAACTCCGTCTGTAATCTACTATTCACCAGTTGGGCCGTGTTTGCTCTCAAGCTGTGTGTTGAAGGAAAGATGCTTTCTTCCAGGCTGAATGGAGTTAATTGGACATGAGCTTTGGAGGAGAACATCTGCAAACGCTGCTGACTGATGTGTATGGTTTGAAAGACAGCTGCCTGCAGAGAGCTTCCTAAAACTAATCTCTCGCTCTCTCCTCTCTCTCTCGCTCTCTTCTTTGTCCCACTCTTGTGCCTTCCTCACTTCTCCCTGCCCTCCACATACTTGTCTCTGCCCCTCCCTCCTGCAGAGGCTGAAGGAGCTCAAGCACAGGGAGTTTGCTCGCAACGTGGCCTCAAAGTCATGGAAGGACCAGCGCAAACAGGAGAAGGCTCTCAGACGCCTGCACCAGCTTGCACAGCTGCAACAGGATACACAGCGGTGAGCGGGAAGAGCGTGCACCCGTGTGTGTCCGTGGCTTTGCATGCGTGCGTATGTGTGCGTGCGTAATGAGAGGGGCAGGGGTCCACAGGGGTTAGAGTGCGTCACCTCCAGTCAACATTTCTTAGATGTGATGGATGCGTCCACAGATGTGAGAGCACTCAGTTGTCCTAGACAGGCCACAGGTGAAGTAAATATAACATGGAGACACATTCGTGCTGGCACTTTGAGAGTAGATGATTTGTAGGAAGTGGAGGTGGCGTTTAAGATAAGAATAGCAGCGAAAAAACTGTGTGTTTTTCTTCCTTTTTTTAAAGAAGTAAATAAAATGAGAAAGATTAAACTTGCCTCCGGGTTCGCACACCTAAAGCAATCAAAACAACTGATAAAAAAAAAAAATACATCACATAATAATCAACTTGATTGCACCTATTCCCTGTGCAATTAAATGTGTTTTCCTATAATCAGGCAATGATATGTGAACAGCATTACTATGACTACCAATATCACGTCTCTTTTTTTCTTTGCTTCTTTGTCTTGAAGAGGTTCTTTGTCCTTTTATTTCTTTCTTTGTTTTTTCTCTCAATAGCATAAATATTATGTTATTTACCATGTCTATAACAGTCTCACTAAAAATAATCATAACAATATCCCTGTATTGTTACAAAGCACTGTACATTTAATTAAGTGAATAATTAATGTAATGAATAACTGTAACAATTAACTATTAATTAACTTGAAAGTTGATCAATTATTTAAACTTTTGATTGGTTTTCTGTCTGACTAATTACTTTATTACTGACTAATTAGTGAACAAAAGTATCATTATATCTTATATTGTAGATGGTTATTTATGGCTTTTTTTGTATTTTGTTCTGTCAATTTACCTGATCTTGCTGCTCATATTAATTTGAAATTACTTTCATGATGACATTAGCTTTGCTTTTAAATTCATGCACCAATTCTGAGAATCTAATTTTAAAGATCTAAGTGTAATCAAAATAAGCCAAACTTGAGTGAAGTCAACTTAAAATCAATTACAGTCCAGAACATTTCTATTACTTTCTGTTGCAGAGTCCCAGGGAGGAGTCACGGACTGAGAAGTGCAGTCAGGGCTGTGAGCCAGCAGCAAGACAGAGACATGGACCAGCGAGACCACAGTCCTGAAGACAAACCTGAATCCTTCAACCACACCCAGAGACCCCCTCCTACGCAACCCAGGACAGTTCCTTTCAGCCAGCCGCCAGAAGATCCGTACCAATCTCCTTCCCAAATACCGCTGGCCACCGCTCTGACAGAGTCCCCAGTAATCACACACTCGGCATCCAATACAGGCCCTCCTGCGGTGAACCCCCAGTCTTGCTTGGGCCTGTATCCTCAGCTGCCTCTCCCTGGGCGGGGGAGGGTGGGAGGCAGGCTTGGGGTGTCCTTCTGCTTCTCACGCAGGGGGCCCAGGCTGGAGCCTTCTGCCTCCGTCTTCTCGGACTTGGAGGAGGAGGAGAGGGAGAAGCGGGAACAGATGAAAGAGAGGATAAAGGGAATAATGGAAGATATTGACAGGGAAATCGGGGAAGTGGAGGACAGGAAACACGGCGAGAGCGAAAAGCTTAAGTCCGGCTCTGACAGCGGCGGGCCGAGCGACGTGGTGCCAATCCCCGGAGAGGCTGCCAGAGAAGAGGAAGAGATTGAAAGAAGAGAGACGGCGAAAGTGCACTCTCCTATTTCCACAGCGGCACCGGATAATCAGAGCCACGATTCGCTGTTCTTGCCAGCGCAGACCCAGGTGACCATATGGGGCGCAGCACTTGCGGGGGCACACATGGACACCGAACAAACGGACAGCGATACGGAGCGGAAGCAGGACGCGGAGGAGGAGAGTCAGTACATGTGTGTGCTGGGGAGAGACGGCTCTACCTGTCTGCGGTGGCCCGTCGGTTTGCTCAAGTTCACCAAGTCTCAGCCGCACGTCTGCTACAGCCACAACCGGCTCTGCTCGAACCCCCGCCAGCCGGAGCGACTCGCGGAGGAGCCGCGGCAGAATCAGCCGCGCGCTCCCTCAGATGAATCGAATCCACGTGTGCCAGCTATTCTTACACCAGACGCTCATTCCTGTTTACAAAGACAGACAAGGCAAGAGCCGAGAGCACACAGACAGGAAAAAGCTGGGGAGAATTTCAAGGCAGAGCAACATATCGATGTGCAGACAGAAGAACACCTGTTCCTAAAGAACAAAAACCTTTCATCATCAGAAACGAGACCGGAACGGGGAAGATGCACACTAAGTATGGAGAACTGTGTGCGGGCAGACCCCCATCCATTTGACCCCGCTCACAGTGACAGCTCTGACACAAACTCCCAGAATCCTCAGGGAGGCAGATTAAGGGGTGCGAGAGGGATCAGGGAGAGAGCCATCACAGCCCTGAGCTGTAAATCAGAGTTTGTCATCCAGCCTGGCACACGAGGGACGTGCATCAGCCCGTCCAGGTGTGAGTGTGGGAGTGAGACAATGTGCGAGTGTGCCAGAGCGCCGCGGCCGCCCGTGGGTGTCGCAGAAGTGTCACGCAAAAAGAGAAAAGCCAGCACAAAGAAACACAAGCTGGGGAAGAAGAAGAAGAAGCGGGGAAGCGGCAAGGAGAAGGCTCCAAACAGGCGGCAAGCGGCGAGGTGCAAAGTGAGGAGCGTCGTCTCCACGGTCTCCGCCACCGGCAGAGAGGGGCGAGGAGACACCGGGGGGAGCTGGGGGAAGAGGAGGAGGCAAGGGGAGACGGGGAGGAGGAGGGTGCAGGGAGCAGGGGGCAGCTGTCTCCTGGGGAGATGCGAGGCTGAGCCAGTATCTGTCTCTGTCAGGAGGAGGAGGCCTCGCAGGAGCCACAGTGCCGAGTCCCAGTCACACCCAGACAGGGAGCAGGCGGAGCACCGCGGCGCCTACTCCCAGCTCGCCAGACACACGGCAGACAGAGACGCGGGGAATTTTCCCTGGCGGTCTCACTTCTCCGTGCACTCCTTCTCGCCAGGATGCAACTCGAAGCTGTTTTGGGAAAGGGGTCACCATAGCAACCCCAGGAGTTTCATTGACTGCTGTTACCCTGACAACAGCTGTGGTTGCAGCCCGGCGACGACGAGGAAGAGAAAACTCCTCCACAGGGACAGGAAATTCATTCATGGTAAGAGGAAGAGTCTGAGGCGTCGCGAGGTCTGGGAGGAGACGGAGAGGGGCAGGATAGTGGGGGGCCATGCGGGTTGCAGAGACAGGGGCCCGATTTCAGACACGGACCAGTGGGAGTGGATGAGAAGGGGCGACGAGGGCAGGTCGAGGCCAGGGTGGAGATCGAGAAACAGAGCCGTCGAGTGGGATCGCGTGGCGAGGTTTAGCCCCAGTCCCAGCGGCTGGGGCCGGAGGAGCAGGCATCTCAGCACGGAGGACGTAGACTGGGACAGGTGCAGCGTGGACAGGTGGACGTGGGGCAGCAGCGACAGCTGGGAAGACAGGGGGACGCACAGATCCACATCAGGCTCCAGGACGGGGCCAGACAGCAGGGACAGCCCCGGCTGCGCCTGGAAATGCGCGAGCACCAAGAACTCGAGCTCGAGACGCTTCTCCAGTCCCGAGTGGTGGACGAGTCGGCAGTCGACGTACAGCCCCCCGAGTGTGATCAACGCGCGGGCCAGCAGATGCCGCAGCCCGCGCTCCTGCAGCCCCTGCAGCAGCAATATGTCCGAGCTCAGCTGGGAGTGGAGCAGGAGCAGCACCTGCTCGGGAGTCACGGTGGACGGACTGACAGTCGGCTCCTGCAGGACGTCCTCGGGAGCTCCAGGACTCCCATTCGAAGCTCCCCAGGACACGTCCGCTCCACCCAGCCTTACCTCGAGTTCCCTGTCTTCACCTCACAGGTCGTCTTATCCTCCCGCCGGCCCGAGCCTCAACCCGCAAGACTGTGGCACAAGTCCCTCTCAGCTAAAGGAGCCCAGTTCCCAGTCGGATCCGGACCACGGGCCCTCTGCCTCGACAGGCAGGCCAGGACTCACACCCAATAAGTCTCTGCCTCAGAAACCATCCAGGATGTTGCTTCTCCCTCTCATAGGAAAACTACCTGCAATCCAAAGAAAGGCCAGGAGGAAAAAGGGGCTGCTGGAGAAGAGTCAGGAGAAGGATGGAGAGGACGAGGAGGACGCCAAGGGCAGTGGAGGAGATCCTGGAGCAATCATCAGCAGTCAGAAATGTCCCCTGGACATGAATGAGTCAAACCCCAGCAGCACGCCAAATCTCTGCCCGTCACAGATTAGGACCGATGACAAACAGACAGGTGGAGAGACGGCTCCGCCAATCAGCTTTACCGCTGAGGAGATGGACAAATATCGCCTCCTGCAAGAGCAGGCGAGAGAGCACATGCAGAAAGTCCTGGAGCAGACGCAGGAGAGCGCGGACACACACGCAGAGACGAGCTACACACACACAGCACAGGCCGACAGCTGCGGGACTTCTTCGGAGGAACCGTACGCAGCCGCACCCCTGCACAACCCCTCACAGCCTCAGACCCCGTCCGTCCACACAGACACGATGCAAACACAAGCACAGCACACGCTCCGGGTCAGCCTCCCGCTCCCACACGTGACCCCGCAGGAGAACTTCACCCAGCCCATGGCCCTGGGCGTCCCCAACCTCCCCCCTCTCCCGCCCTCTCCCCCTCTCTCCAACCTCCATCATATCATTTTACAGCACACGGCCCTCTCCATGCCCCCCTCCTCCTCCTCCTCCTCGTCCTCCTCGGCCTCGCACCCGGCTCAGCTCCCCCCCCACCCCCTGCCCCCTCTCCACCCGTCGCTCCCTCCCCATCACCTTCACCTCTCTCCCTTCTCCATATCCTCCCTGTTTCCCTCCATCCTCCTCTCCCATCACCCCATCCCTCTGCTCCCGCAGTCACACGCGTTTCACGCGACCCCGCTCGCTCCGCTCTCCCCGGTCGCCCTGCAGCCCTTGAACCCGCAGCCTTTCATGGACAGAGTGTGGCCGGTGAGGTTTCAACAGAAGGCGTTGTGATTTTCACAGAGTGGCTGCCTTGTTTATTAATCTTCCTTGGCAACGCAGAGAGCGGGAGAGAGAGAGAGAGAGAGACCGGGGAGAAAGGAGGGAGGGGAGGGATTTTTAGTTTGGATAAAAGCCTGTTATTTGAAATGGGATGTGTCAGTGCTTTTACTAGCATCAACTCCAACTCTCACTCACATATGCCCTCGCTCGCACACACACACACACACACACACACACACGCATGCATACAGTACATACACACAAACAGCCCAGCTATTGACTGTTTTTCGAACGAAAATTTGTTTCTGCATCGAGCCGCTGCTGTGTTGTAGCAGGCAGTGAGAAAACAGACTTTGATCCTTTGCTTTTTCCATCATTCCTCATTGGGGCCCAGAATAAAAGGGAAAGGTGCACCTGCTATTCAAAGACAAGCTGGGCTCGTGTCATCCTCTCTCTTTCCTTCTGAACCACAGACGGACCAGCTGCCTTTTGAAGTATCCCTCATGCTAGGGACAGAGGGGCAAGAGAGAGTGATAATACCCAGCCCTTATCTCCATTTCATACAGGTTATCTGAGTTAGAGTGTGACTTTCAACAGACATAAATAACCGCTCCAGGGGGGCCACAGCAAAGCCATTTTAGCCCTGGTGTATACTGTATTGGTGCGTTTGTGTGTGAAAGATGGGCCAACACACACACACACACACAAATAGTAGGAAGGACAACTAATTTCCACATCTGACACATGTTAAGACCTGTTTTGTCTCTATAGTGTAAATATTCTGACACCAAGTGATAATATTAGAATCATGGAAAAACGATAAAATAAAAGGTGAATTTAACCTTGACCAGTAGTACAATGCTTATTCCGCACACAATGGCTTCAGTGATACACTTCAAACTGAAAAACCTTTCATATTCATATGTGACAGAGATCTTTTTTTTTTTTTTCCCCACAGCATTGAAACAAGTCAGTTGTTGAGACAGCAATGAACGAATCGGATCTGTTAACATTAAAAACGTGGGTGAAAGTAAATGGGCTTTAATGCTTTTTCTTATTCTGTCTGATTCGTGTTGATCGTGCAACATGTTGCAACACATTCCACATGAAAAATTTATAATGTTGTGTGGTTTACCACTTCTCAAAGTGAGGCCCAATTCCAGAGAGTCTTTCAAAAGATTGTGGAGCAGTGGTCTCAAACCTCTCTTGCTCATGACCCCCTTAAATTGAAGCAATGTCTACTTGTCACAGGGTGCATGTCTATGAATTGTGAGCATGTCAATTGTGAATTGGGATTTTCCCTTATTAGGCTGTTGGAATAAGTTTCAGATGCAGAGAAGGTAAATCGATTCAATATTTCACAGACAAAGCAAAGATCAGAGAACATTTTTGTTTGTTTGGTTGTTTTAAACTGTGTATTTTTGTGTAGCAGAAGTTTGATTTTCTTATTTCCTCCACAACCCCTTTAATTCACCTCGAGATGGCTCTTCCCTTGTGATGGTGTTGATCCCCAGATTGAAAACCACCGTCCCAGAGGCTCTGTAGGAAAAGAAATGGTGACAGTTAATATATTTATCTACCAAGTGTAGCAATTTATTGAATAAAAAGAAAGTTCAGCGTGACAGTGTTTTTGTTGTGTCAGTCTCAAAGTTAGATGCTGCCCTTTGAAAAATACCATATTTTGCTTTGATATTATGCCATTAGTCCTTTTTATTACCAAACAGATAACAGATTTTTTTTCCAAATACGCACATTTATTTAACCACATTTCATCTCATGTCCAGCCTGACCTTTGGCTCAGTGTACCGGGGATGCCCAAAGCCAAACAAATAAAAAAAGTCTGCTCACTTTCAAGACACTTAATCCGCAGTAGATCGTTTTGAAGTGCATGTTGTGCTTTAATATCATACATGCGAGGCAAAACAAAAACCTTTTTACATCATTAATGAAACATCAATGGGCTTCTTCCTTGCATGTCTTGCCAAAGGTGGTGGTCGGTAACTGTTGCTATATATGCATCCGTGCCTGGTGATTGGTGAGGGCCACTTGCCAAACAGTTGATCACTGCAGCGGCCGGCACTCGGGGAGCAGAACACAGAGGAGAACAGAGCGGAGTCCAGATGGTCTATGGACTTGGACTACCCAGAGTGCTTTGAGAGATTGGATTGATTTGCCCTCCGTGATATCAGTGAACACAGCCCAGCACACTAGGAGGGCTACAGCAAGGGGTGACATAAATACAGACACAAAAAACAAGATACGTGCGCTACCACTCCTGAGGTGTTGGCTAGAAATATAAGTCAACCCCTGCAGAGATTCAGTAATTAGAGCACAATTCCTCTTTCTCCTCCTTCTGACCCCTGAGCTTGTCTGAATGTGTGTACGTATGTGTGTGTGCGGGTGTGCGTGTGTGTGTGAGTGAGAGAGAGAGTTTGTGAGAAACAGAGACAGAGAATCCCTATCTCTCTCCACAGGACGGGAGATCAAACAGACTGTGTGAAATATAGAGCAGCAATAATTAGCAGCTGTTACAGCATCAAACCTCTCTATCTCTACCTCTCCCTCTCTGACACACACACACACACACACACACACAACTTGCTCTGTTCTTATCCCAGAGTTTAATTTAGAGATACTCAAATGTGCTGCAACTTCTCAGTCCTCCAATACTGATAATCAGGGGGGGATGATACAAAATCACTGCACTCCAGATTTTCCTCCATCTTCTCTCCAGTTCATAAGCATTAAAATTACTCGCACAGCCTAAAGGGGTGATGCATAAAAGCAGTCACATACAAAACAAACGAAAAAGCTTAAACGCAATTACAGAACTTGGGGGAAAAAAAAACATTAAAAAAATGTTAGTTTAAAAGCAAACTTACCCATGAATATGGAGTGCTTGGGACCTTCACTTTATTATAATGCGAAATTGTGAGTCTCACACACACACACACACACACAAAGTTTTCCACACAGGGGTCATGTGGAAATTAGTAATCACAATATCACTGTACTTTCTGTCAGTGACTGATTAAATCATTACCTAAGCCCTGAGATTCTCCCCCCGGTGTGGTTATGTTTTGCTGTTGTGTGAGCGCGCGCACATGTGCGTGCACGTGTGTGTGCGCGAGTGTGTGTTTGCGTGCTCACGCGGGAGTGTGAGTTGATTTATGATCGAGAAGAAGCGGTTTCCTCAGTCAATCGCTCCTGTGAATTAATGAGGTATAAAAACTAAAGCTGGCGCTCAGTCAAATACGCCAGCAGTCACAGAGAGCACACTGCTGGGGCAAGATCACCTCTATTGGCACCACATTTGATTGTTAGATTGTGGGTATAGATCGCATTGAGCCAAAAAAAAAAAAAAAGAAAAAAAAAAAGAAGAGAGCCCTGAAGCTACTGAAGCAATCCATCGACCCAAATTGTAATGCTGTATAAATGAGACACTTCCCATCTCCTGCTCTCTGCCTTTCTTTTCCTTTTTTGTGGTCTCGCCTCCTACCCTTTCCTTTGATTCAACCAGGTCAGTGGGGCTGCGTTCAGCTCCCCTCGGCTGTTCTCTGACTGCGCAGAAGAAAAGCCAACCATTACACTTTGTCCGCCCAATTCCCATCATTCAGAGTCTACACCGTTCACATGTTTGAATGCTGTTGTACCACACACACACACACACACACGCCGCAGAATTATAACACACAGAAACCCCCCCACCCACAGCTTTTCTCTCGCAGTGACATTCATTAAAAGTTTTCCTGAGTCGTGAAAGAATGTGACATACAGCACCAGGTTGTTCCACTCCACTTACATCTCTTTTTCCTACTAAATCTCAATGCCTCTTAAATAGTCTCTCTGTGGAATACAGTAGGAGTTGTACTAACAGCAAGGATGATATTTTAACCATTCTATTAAGCTGCCAAATGACATTCAAAAGCTTCCAGTCAAAAAGAATCAAAGAGCTCAAGATAACAATGCACTAAAAACTGAACAGACATTTTAGTATCGACTATTTAAATAGTCTGGTGTCCTCTTCGCCTCCATATCATTCGACTACAGTAGTTCCCCCTATACGTTTGTTGGGACATGTGTCTTCATGTTGGTCCTCTGTAAAATATATCGCACTATAAACCATAATAAAAGAAAAAGGATGAAAATATCATCTGATCATACAGCATTCTGCATTTTTGATGATTTTCGGTTGGTGCGGCACGTTGTTAACTTTTCGGAGCTTTTGAACTCTGATAAAGGTGCAGTTCAAAGAGTGATCTGTCACCACACACGCATCAAGAGACACTGCTGTTGCTGCAGGTGCAATATATGGAAAGCTAAGTGGCTTCAGGCTGTTTAGAGCTTTTACATCAAAAAGATATTACGGTATAAATCTGAACCATATAAGCGCTTATAAAACACCAGTCTATTTTTTTATTTTTTTCATTCTATCCACTCACTGTTTGCTTGGCTCTCTTGTTGAGGGACTTGTTTGTGTAGGACTTGCATTATGCACAAATAACTATGTGAATTCTGTTCTACGGTGGATTTAAGGCTTAGAGGACATAGTGGGCTCGATGATACTCTTAAACTTGGCACGGTCGCCCAAGGACATGACACTGTCAGCACATTGCTTACACTCCTCTGCACACACACAGGCGCATACACAGGTGCCTGTGTGTACGTACACACACACACACAGAGGTGTAATAGTATAATTTAGGAGGCTGTAATAGTGAGATGTGATGCTCTGTTGTAAGACAGCATGGCTAATTCCCCGGTTATGTTATCTCTGAGAGACAGATGTTCCCACCAAAGATTACTATGCGCGCACACACAAAACAAAAACAACACAAACACACACACACACACACACAAACTGTGTGCATGCAGAGATGCATGCACACATTCAATCCTCAGACAATAGGAGCAGCAGGATGGTCTAAAATAGCCTTATTGACCAAAAACACAGATCAATGAGAGACGACTTTCCTGAGAGTCAATTATGAGATGCAATAAGTTCCTGCACCATACAATAAAGAGAAAAACACCAGCTCTCACAGAAACTTTCCCTCAGCAAACATTTCATTTAAAACATTCAACTAAATCATATAATGGATGTTGACCTCTTGCCATATTGATTAGAGGACAAACACACATTTTCTTTCCAATAGAAGCACTCTAAGATAAACCATATTGGCTTTTAATGATCATATTAAGGCCCACAAAACTGTAACCATTAACCCTTTGCGTCAATCCATCAGCTGCAGAGCTTCTCCCGGGTCAGATGCACTGCATCCATTACCCAGGAAATCCATCCAATGCAGGAAATGGCTTCACTACAGAGGAAAAGGTCAGTTGATTCATGGCTTCTCACAGTGGCTGTCAAGAAAACCCTTGGGTCAGATAACCATCGCTCCCATTATGTCGTTAAATCATAGTGTGAATGCACGGCCACGGCGTGAGGAGACCGATGCAGATGAGTGACATGCAGCTCTGGTCTGTCAGTGGAGTCGATTTCGTCCTTGGTTTTCTTTGTCCTAGCCGCTTGTCTGAATTTCTGTCACTTACAGTATCATGAAATATCAATGACACCTCTCCAGCGCCCGAACCCAAAGCGTCCATGATTCAAAAACATCCCAACAGTGGCTTTGAGAGGTTGAAAGAATTGCTGGCACACCTTGAAGTGAATTTGAGTGCTTGAGCATGACTTCAAGAGGACAATATACACAAATGAACATGCGAACGTGTGTGTAAACAGCCGAGCTGCCTCTCAAACTCTTTTCTCCTCCGAGTCCTGATCTCCCTCCTCCTGTTTCCGTTTAACTGGCTTCAGCTCTAAGTCTCCAGATTCTGATAATTTCCCCCCTAATCCCTTCAGAGGAGCACCCTGCTTAACTCTCTAATTAAGTCAACGATACACACATACACCAACACGGGATAAACAGCGCATGCACACACAGCTTGTAGCATTCAGCTATCTGATGCACGGACAATTGGCGGGTGCTGTGTGTTGACGTGTGTGTGTGTGCTGATGTGTGTGTGTGCATGGTTACCGAGTGTCTGTGTGTCTGTATTTCAATGATTAAGTCCCAATCAGGATGTTGTTATGACGACACATGCATTTTTAAGCTGTTAATCCAGGATTATTGTCCCCTTCGCTCATCTCATTACCGTCGATTATTAAAAAAACACATACTGGCACACGCACGCGCACACTAATACTAATTATGGGTTGGTTTCCCTGGAGACTGAACACATGCTGCTGCTGGGGCCGCCATCGATTGACATACCTACAGGTAACAACAAATACGAATGAACGCGCCTCAGGCATTAACCAGGTATACAATGTAATGATTTTTTGGTTCATACATACATATATTTGTGAATTGAAGCAAAAAAGATGAGAGATCACACCTTGCCCATCTGTGGCGCCACAATATATTTATACGTGTCTGATTATTTCTGTGCTTTGGCCGCTCAGAGAGCAATTTTGGCCTTTCAGAGAGCGATTTTCAGCATTGAGTGGGAAAGAATGAGAGTAAACAGTGAGTGTCCTTTCCC
This sequence comes from Haemulon aurolineatum, assembly GCA_038406115.1. Lineage (NCBI taxonomy): Eukaryota > Metazoa > Chordata > Actinopteri > Lutjaniformes > Haemulidae > Haemulon > Haemulon aurolineatum. The sequence goes on from JBCAUF010000343.1 coordinate 19,123,072, forward strand.
GGTGATTGAATGTGTGTCCTTGTGTAGAAACCGCACTCCCCTTTCACAGCAAGTGGAAATATTTCCTGCAGTGCCGGGGCTGATGCACAGGTGAGAGAATAGCCAAGGATTTTGAGATCACCTGAGGCTTTGTGTCCACTGTGACCCGCTCACACTAGGTCAGCTCAGAATAACCAGAAAGGGCTGACCGCCGATGTTCACTCACCCCCGGAGTCATTAATCACACAGCACCAGCAGATGAACCACATGGACACACGCACGCACGGAGGCATGTAGAAACACACATACACACCAGAGCCCATTTTAATTATAAAGCCAAATGCTAGATGACAGATCGCTCCAGGTAGTCAGTCCTCCAGGCCTGTACTCTGGTGCATTATCATACACTAAACATCACAGACATGAATATTTCTGAGCAGCGCTCAGTCCACAAATAACAACACATCATATCACATTAAGCTATCCATATCTGCGGCGTACATACACGCACACACACACACACACCATATCATATTGGTAACTTTTCTCTAGAGCTTTATTTTCCGCTCTTTAAACACAAACACACACAATCAGATCGTGGTATCTGAACCCCTGTATTCCCAAACAGGCCTCTCAGCTTGCAGCTGGGTCTCTATCAGGAGCAGAATCTCAGATAACGTTCCCATTTACCGGTTATGAAATTCTTCAAAGGGGCCACGCAGCAGTGAGTGCCTGTGGTGTGTTGTGTTTGTTAACAGGCATGGTGCATGGAGAAATACTCAGTGGTGGATGTGTGTTGCGGCGTGCACATGTACCAGTCCCCCTTCAAAAAGGTATCAGAGGAAAATGTCAGTTTATGAAAAAAATATTTATCAGGGCTTCAGAAAAGTGTTTTGCATGTCTAAACTGTGTTTTGAACTCCTGTCTGAGGCAAAAATCAACAAGCAAAAGGACGAGAGAGACCCATTGATGGACTATGTTTGTGTTTGTTTGCAAGACTTTCATATATTAGGTATGAGTATTCATTGCGGTCACGAAGCAGGTTATTTTTTTTTTTTTTAATTCTCAGTCTGGCATCTCTGACCTGAAGCATCAGTTTGCCATGCTCTGAATATCTTACCTTTCGAGTTTATTGCTGCTACATAAAAAAGTTCAAATGCAATAATCTTTTTTTTTGTCCACAGAAAGTAGCTGCATGTCTAGCAGTCTACCACCCAACTGTAGGCTACAAACTCTGCTTCTTCACCTGCTGCTCTCACTTGTTAGAGAAAAAAAAAAAGAAAAGTGGAAAGTGTCGATCCATTATTGTGCCGTGCCATTACCCTAACCCATGCCATTATGCTACGTAACCCTGTCTGAGAATTTTAAAAAGCTGCAATGTGAAAACTGGGAGGAAAAAAAGAGAAGAAGTCAGAGTTGCCCGTTTCTCCTTTATGAAAGGCTTTGTGCCAGACTCTTTGAACAGTCTCGCAGAGAGAGAAACGCATGCTGCATAAGTTAATGTCAGATTCTCTCTTTTGTGTCTCGTCTTGTTGAATCCAATGAGTTAACAAAAAAAAAGAAGGGGGGGGATCCAAAGCGGGAGAATAAACTGAATCACATAAACACTCAAGAGCTGCACATAAATTTGGAATATTACAAACGTTACATGTAAAGATAGCATTAACTGTTTGTGGCCAGACACAGTTTTCTAATAATGCTCACACCCTGATAGAGATTTCACTCTATTCAGAGAGGGAAGCGCTGCTGCTGCTGCAGGCTGATGCAGCAGCGGCGACGGCGGCGGTGCTTCGACAGAGGAAGAGGTGAAGTAATTAACGTGCAGCCTTTGTGCCATTTTGTGCGAACCCGTGTGTTGTGTGTGTTTGCTTGTAGGAATCAATGCGTGGGTTTGTATGAGAAAGTAATAGCATTCAAAGGTGTTTTGCTATTGCGACTGGTGAGAAGAAAAGCTCTAAAGCAAATTTCTTTCATCAACGTCTGTCAAAGAGATTAAGGGAAGCATTACTCAAGTATGCACTTAATTCACCAAAAGCATTAAACAACCGACTGAAAGATACTGAATAGACCGCAAATTTAATGCCTCTCTTTTTTTGCTTGAATATTCCGTCTTTGATTACCAGGTGTGAAAAGGTAACGAGTGAAAAAAAACAAAAACACAAAGGCACTTTTAAACTAGAAGGAAGCATGATGATGGGTAGGAGTGAAATCACAGAGTACGGCAGCAAGGGGCTGCGGTCAGTGTTCCATGGGCGCGTCGGCATCGCCCCCCTCCTCATCACTACAGGGTTCATAATCGTCGTCCAGGGCTGGGTCTCCCTCCTCTTCCTCCTCTCCCTCCAGCTCTCCACCCAACTCGCCTAGCAGCTGCTCCACATGCTCCAACATCGGCTGGTCATCACATCGCAGCTTACTGTACAGCTGGAGAGAGAGAGGGGCAAAAAAAAAAAGAAAAAAAAAGACAAAAGAGATGATGCAAGTGTGCAACGGGCTAGCAAGCAGACTGGAAAAATGGAAAACATTTTAAATAGAAAGTAGGTTACACAACAGAAATGTTGAGACCGAACACAAAGTGCAAAATTATACTGCGGAGGCAACACGAGAAATGAGACACGGAGAGCGAGAAGCCTCTCGACTGAGGCTCTTCCGTTGTGTCGCCGGGGATAACTGTGCATCTCTCCAGCATCGGCGAGCGGTAGCTTGGTGTTGAGGGAAGTGCGCAGCCCCGAGGTTTCAAGTCTCTAAGTGCTGGTTAGGCCCGCCTGAGATATCCAACAGCAGCTGCATTCTGTCAGCAAGGCAGTCACGGCTCACAAAACGCTGGTAAACAGTTTTTGTCTTTCATTTGGCAAATCAGCACATTTGATACACCGTTCAGCCACACAGGAGACAAAAAGACCATTTATCTTCCCCTTGCTGTTGCAACATGCATGCGCACAGACACACATACACACACACACGTATGGAGATGCATCCTGAAGCACATATGGTTATGCGGCGTACATGTACGCGTGCGCGCACACAATCAAAGTTGTTATCTCGGTGAAATATGCCGTGAAAGAGCAAGATAAAAAAGTCCTGTTCTCAAAGCAGGCAGCAGATTTATCTCTGTAAAATACTCTGCTTGTGTGTAATTACTGAACTCAAAGTGGAGCTTGGTGATAAAACTACTGGCGCTACCACTAAGGACAGCAAGCATATCACTGCATATACAGAGCTGGGTTGGAGGGAGGGAGGGTGGGGGGACTGATATAGCGATTCATATTTATGCTTTTCTTTCCAGAAACAAAACTAGAGAGAGAAAAAAAAAAGAGGACGATTGGGGAATAGTTTATATGATCTAGGAATATCATTCTATTTCATCTATCAAACACACGCGCACGCAGTCACTTGAGCTTACGGACAATAAGCAGCTGAGTGTCATCATTCTCACTAAAAGTGTAACGAGGCCAGGAAGAGTGAAGAAGAGTGTGTGTGACTGCTTTGCCCCGGGACCAGTCTCTAAGCAACAGCAGGTCCTGACAGGAGACACGTAGTCCCATGGGAACTCATTTGGAGTATAAGAATGTGTAGTGTGTGTGTGTGTGTGTGTGTGTGTGCTTCTGTGTGTGTGTGCGTGCGTGCATGTGTGTGTGTATATTTAAGTGGATGCTGTCTCCGCAGGTTGGAGCTCCAGGGAGGTGGAGCGTGACCCAGGCCCAGGCACAGGGTCTG
>JBCAUF010000343.1:19141871-19157667 GCA_038406115.1 Haemulon aurolineatum
CACACACACACACACACACACACACACACACACACACACACACACACACACACACACACACACACACACACAGTAATTCGAGCCAAGCGCTAGATATAAGAGATAGGAGTAAAGATCTGTCTGGGTATTAAACAACTGATAGAACAGGCAGTTTTGGAGCAACAAAAATAGAACAAGAGATATCTGGGAGCCAAGATAAGTGTGCAACGAACCATTATATCGTCTCCAACTGTACTCCTTCCTAACTACACTGGTCAACCCAGGGGCGAGTGATTAAAGATTCAGAGATTCTTAAGCCGCTTCACGCTCTAAACAACAACAAGATTAATATTCCCGTGAAGATAAGGGGAAGAGAGGGTATACTCCGAAGGAAAAAGTGAGAAAATTGGAAGGAAGGGTACAGAAAAAAAAAAAAAAGTATCTTAATAAACAATGCAAAAACTGGTCCACGAACAACTGTGGTGCACCGCAAAGACACAAACACACACGCCAAAGACACTATGTACATGCTGTCCTCTTTATTTCAAGACCCGTTAAAAAAAAAAAAAAAAAATTGCAGCACTCCGGGGAGGAACTCATTTATAACAGCCATTGTGTGCGTGTGCAGTTGGCGTGCGCGCGTGCACGTCCGTATGTGTATGTGTGTGTAATCTTCAGGCAATTTTGTTTAACAGAATCATTTTACCGGAGCGCACAGCAGAGACAGGAGAAAGACAAATCACTTTACAAGCGAGGGCAAGCCGTATCTCTAACACACAGAAACCCATACAAACACACACACACACACACACACACACACACACACACACACAGACACACAAACAGGGACGTCTACACTTAAGTAAATAAATCTCAGGATGTCAGTGCTAACTGTACTTGCAAGCAACATTGTAGAGTACAAGCTGCACTCCGTCGTGAGCTAAATTTAAGAACAGAAAACGTTCAATGAATAACATGAAAGGGAACAAGAGCGACAATGACAAGTAACTAACCATCAGCCGCTGTGACAGCTACACCAAACAGACACCTTAATGGCTGTCAGGGGAGCGTGTCTGTCTGTCTGTCTGACTGACTGTCTGTCTGCTATGTGGCAAGTGAATTAGCGGCGGTGATGGGTGATGATGATGGTAATATGGACGTCTGTGTGCTCTCTGGGGGCCAAACTGTTCCCACGAAGCACTTTTGTTTCCCATTAAAACATGAAGTAAAATGTCGTGTAAAAAGAGTAAAAAGACGCTGGCATGAAAGCAGCGTCTTTATTATTTTGTTGATTAAGTGATTGATTGTTTAGCTAGTAACATTTAAGAACAAATTGGAAATTGTACAATCCGTACAGTACAACAAACAGGCCTAAAGATATTCTGTTTTCAAATAAACAAAGCAAACCTGAACAAATCAGAAAAGATGGAAGCAGAGAACGGTTGGTGTTTTTGCTTGATGATTAACAGATGAAAACTGTTAGTGACTAATCGATCTCTGTAGTCTATAAAATATCAGCAGGTCAAAATTGCCCATAACAATACCATCAGATTGTTTATTTTCTCCAACCAACACTACAAAAACTCGAAAATATTCTCTTTACAGTGATACAGAACAAAAAACAGCAGCGCACTCTCTCATATTTGAGCAAACATTAGGCGTTTCTGAAAGATGAATGAGCAATTAATCGGTTCTGAAAACTGTCAATTAATCCTCTTTAAGCACAAATACTTACAAAACCATCTAGCTGCGGTACAATGATAACTACACAGTCGTCTCACTTACAGTATGCTGCTTTCAAGCATCCCTCATGCGCTTCTACTCAATTTGCATTACAGCTACGGAAATCACAAACACATTTGGCATGCATTCAAGTGTTTCTCCTCAAAAACAATCAAGAAGGGGAAAAAAAGACCTTGAAAAGTGACTTTCTTCCCTTCTAAATTAAGTGTCACAGATCCCAGTCTTGCTGAAACAGAAGACTGAGGGGAGGAGCAGCAATCATGAAATTGATGTTTTCAAGAATTAATTAGCCCACAGTTTTTTTTTCTCCCCCCCCATGCCAAATTATTTACAAAGAGCATGAGACAATTACGCAGCGCTATGCTTTAATCACCGGTTGATGTCATGGCTCCCGTGCTCTTGATCCTAACTCAAGCATCAGAAAATAGCCACTTTCTCAGCCGCACTTTACTTTCATGTCGGGCTTTTCATGTGCACTCGTCTTAAAAATTAAAAGGAAAGCTCCCTTTTAAAAAGATTTTCTCCAAAACTGTTCTGAAAAGTCGTGGCACACTTTTCCCGCTTTGAGTTTAGCATTACTATTGCAGACACTTCACACTGCCGCTGAAACGGTGACCACCTCTATTAATGTCATAGGATATTAATTCACCTAAATTAAATAAAGCTTAAGAGACCTTCAAGGGAAAAAGGGCAGAGGTGCCATTTCAGGCAGCAAAGGTCATACGTTTTAATGTGTGATGTTCTTGTTTAGACTGTGATCACAACTGATGAGACGCCATCTACCTTCCATTAACAGCCTTTGGGGGGGAAAAAAACACTAATTGCGATTTTTTTGTGATTAAATCCATCACCATCATGCACTCAGTGATTTTTTTTCTCCATTAGCTAGCCAACTCATATCAGACATACACGCAGAATTATTTGGCCAGATTAATCACAGTATGATATTTTTATTTTGTTATTTTGTTGTAATGCCTAATTTACTCCAACTCAAACTCAAGCCACATAATAGAATGACTGTACAATGGCAAACTGCATTCATCAGACAAAGAGCTCGGTCTCCAGCAGAGACACACAAGTGCTTTTGGCATCAAACATTTTATATTTATAACTATTATTCACCAGAAATAGCTGAATGAAAAATTGAATATGTTTCTTTGGCAAATATATTATTTACGTTTTCAAAGCCTTGGCTCAGTTTGGACCAAACAAAATATTCAACGGGGAGAAAATACAGACAAATAGTCACATTCTGGCTCCCTGCTAAGAAGGTAGTCTTCAAACCGATAAGTCTACAGAGTGGAGGCACGCAACTTTACACAAGAGTTATAGAGACGTGAATAGATTTACAGTCCACGGGGAGAGATAGAGCGCACGAAAATGAGCGTGTGTGTCTGTGTGCGTGACGGAAGAGTAAAAGAAGGAAACGGAAGGGAGGACGAAATCCGGCTGAGTCCCAGTCTGGGAGAGATGGACAGAAAATGGCTTGCTTCTAACACTACTTTCACCCTTAAGCTCAATTTCCGTCAGAAACTTTCATTTTGCTGATGGCTAAAAGCAAAATAAGACCAAACTCGTGCACGGCGGCGGACAAAGTTCACGTTGCCGAGGCACTCGGGATGCGTGCAGTTTGCATTTCCGGCTTGACGACGCCAACAGGACGATGAAGACAAACGACATGTCAGAAACTGTGGACCGAGACGTTGTCATTTCACTGATACACCTGACAGCCCATCTCCCCCTGCATGCGCGAACACACATACACAGAGATATAACTGCAGCTGAGTCATTTGGGAGTGACGAGGGGGTAGAGGGAGAGGGTGTGGGGGTGGGGGGGCCACTGTTCTCATTTCCTGTCAGTGATAACCATAAACCGCTCAACAAGAATGACTACAAATTAATCACTGGATCACAACAGAAAATAGCTGAACTGCTGTTGATGTGGCAGTAATCACAGAAAATGACTTGGCGCATTAATGACTGTTAGGGGTTTTAGCGCTGAACCGAAGGCGTTCAGCCACTAAAATCAAGGCCATTAATACTGGAAATTGATGAGTGATTTAGAAGTGCACTGTATCACAGATATGGCAGCAATTCATCAGACTAGGGCTTCCTTCTTTCCTTTTTTTAACCTTCCTCACATCCCTCCTCCCCTGTGCGCCCCCCTTTACCCCTGTCCCTCTCTGTAAATACCACTCTTCAATTATTGACACTGAAGTCTGGAGGGGATAAAGACCAGGCATGGCCTTCGCACCTTCACTGCTATTCACTAGAAAGGAAAACACACACACGCATGCACGCACACATACAAATGCCAGGCCGCCCTCCCACCACGAAACACACACACACACACACACACAGGCAGCGCATTTTACCTCGTATTCCTCGGACTCGATGAGTAGTTTGGCCGTGGTGATGCGAGACTCGTATGGAGGGATCTCGTTCTGTGGGAGAGGGGGGGGGAGAAAAAAAAAGGACAACAACGCCACCTCTGCAGTGAGTATGTTTACACGGGCATCCACAAACACGCTTCCTCCTTTGTCTGATAATAACGTGATCCAATTTCAAGGTATAAAACACTCTGCAACCGTTTGGCTGTTAATCACAGCCAAAGTGTCGGCGGGCTGAGTTCAGATCAGCCTGCTCCTGGAGATAAGAGTCATAACAGTGGTGCCACTGGGATTCTTGTCTCAAATCATCGCCCCAACCCCTCTTATATCACGTTTTCTCGGTGTTTGAGCGCAAACTCACATATAATTTATTTGGTGTCATTTAGCATTCAAACTGACATTACAGCCATTTCTTTCTCTCTGTCAAATCCCCTGTAGTAATTGGCTTACTTATCCTTGATGCACTTTCCTGGTGTAGCCTTGTGCGCATCTGCTCACTCCTCACACTTACTCTCACACACACAAACGTACACACACAGGTTTGTGAAGTATTTGTTCCATCTTTTAGTTTTTATTACCCCTCGTTTCATTATCGCTTACTTTTTATCTCCTCTGGTGTCCTCGTGTTTGTGCTTGCTGCAAAGCGCACTGTGACAATCCCGTTAGTTGAAAGTGCTTTATAAATAAACTGGGATCTTATGAGGGCTGGTTGCTGTCAGAAAAAAAAAAAAAAAACCAACAACACCAAAAAAAAAAAAAAAAAAAAAAAAGAAAGAAAACAAGCACAGCTCCAACTCACCTGCGTGTCTTCGTCTATGCTGGAAGAGGCTGCAGTCTGTTTCTGGGCAGGTAGCCACACTCCGACACTCTTCAACAGGTATTCTCTGCCTTCCTGAAAGCCAGCAAAATGTATTTATGTGTAAATTCACAGGCATATGTGTGACTGATTCATTTGAGGTCAATTTTACAATTTTCTTTTCCATGATGATCACCAGAGTATTCCAAAATGGGCTGTTGCAGGGTGTGGGACGCCATGAAGTGTGACTGGAGCCAGCCTGACCCCTACAGTTCATCGGTGGTATTACACATCCACTTAAGCTCTACAGAGCCTTTACGTTTTTTTCCTCTGATAGTTTTGCAATCAGCCGCTCAGGCTTTGAGATATCCACATCTCGAATTGTGATCATCGCAGACACAGCGTTGAAAGATTTGATGAAAAACTCAAAAGTGAAAAGCGTCCAGACTTCAATGCCAGACTGCCAGACTTCAGAATCATTACTTGCGCTGTAGTGTACATTCCCACGCAACATACTCAGGTCGAAATCTTGTATTCAAAGATACATTAGTGCCCTGAATAACTAAAAGGTATTTCAAAGACATTTACCACTTTTATGGTGCTAACAAAACCAAAATGATCCACGTCTTTAAGCATGCTGCACATTTGTTTCTCACAGAAAGGTTTTGCCTTGAATGTTGTCGTTGGTAAAGCAGCAATACTTCGAAAATATGCAGAATCAAAAACATTTTAAAAATGTCTCCAAAGTCACTGTCAGATGCTTCAAACAGCAAAGTTCTCTGAGCTTCTTTTCTAACGGGCTGCTCATCTTGTCTCTTTTTATCTGATGACTATATGACCTCAATGATCTGCCCAGTAATTAACATTCCTATCGGCATGACCTGTCTGTGTGTGTGCGTGTTAATGTACGTGTCCATCTGCTGATTAATGGCATACAATTCAATTTGCCCAGAATAATTAACTCAGCAGATTCCAGCTTTAATGTGGTGATAACTCATCCTTAGTGCGTGTGTGTGTGTGTGTACACTGACCTGGATTCTCTCTGTGCTGAACAGGTAACTGGCCATGAGCTGCAGAGCCTCTGGGTTGTCATAGTGATACTGTAATGCTCTCTCAATGAACTCTCTACACTTGTCTGCAGCTCCCTCTTCCATGCTACACACACAGAGAGGAAGAAAGACAAACCGCTACTCATTATCAAAGCCGTAACATGAAATGGGGTTATAAGTGTCAAGAGAATAAGTCTAGGTGCTCAAGTACCAGAGGTCTGAGAGGTAAATCTCAGCGATGGAGCAGTAGGCAACGCAAACATCTTTCGCAGTGGGGAGCGCAGGGTCCTCCTCTGGTGGGGCAGCAGCTCCGGCCTGAGCCTGCTTAAAGAGCAAAGGGCAGATATCTTGAAAAGTTCTGTCAACACTGTACATCAAAAGATAGTAACATGGCAGGCAGATTTAAGTGATCCGATTAAAGTAAGCACTGCATAACTTTACTATATTCCCAGAAGACTCACTCTGATGTGGCTGAATTTTGTTCAGCCACATCAGTTTCAGGGTCGTCGTGCATGCTGGCTCACTGTCACAGAGTCATGGCTTACTGGGATGCTTGAATAGAACAGAGCCATTGTTAATGTTATGAGTAATTTTTTAGCTTTTCCCACTACGACAAGTCAAAATTGCCTGCTGTGAAAAAGGACTATGAAGATTGCAATTATACAGAAAATCTCATGTCTCTTCTTCCATCCATGGATGGATGGATGGATGGATGGAGAAAATCTCATGTCTCTTCCTTGTCATATATAACATTTGTTAAGTCAAACATTTTTATTCTATTTCTTATAAATACGGTAAGGACTCTTATTTAGCTTGACACAAATGACAAACAATAATGTAGGTTAAACAACATTCTTAGATTAAAGCCAAGCGATTCTTATTAATATACTCTTTTATATTTTCTACTTTGCCTTGCGCTTTCCTGTGATTAATTTTTAGCTTAATATTACACTTTGATTACATGAAACATTATTCTTATGTTATGCGTATGCTTGAGTATTCCAATGATGCCTACTTAAAGAGTAAATTGAGCAAAATCATTTTCTACAACAAAAAGTAGCCAAAAGTTAGGGGCTTTCAAATCTGTCATGAGACACCATCTGTCCATAGACCCCAAGTTTGGTTTAGGAGACACTCGTCCCAAAAAATCATTGTTGTTCACTCCTCTCCCAGGATGAACGGACATATTGTGTGTCCAGAATAAGCTCGTGTGTTGATAGTTGGATCCTTTTTCAACAGTATCTAAAGCACCATTGCCATAAAAAGGGATCTACAATTATATTTTTAATCTAGTTATTAGCATTGTGTCAGTATTTGTTCTGTGTTTTTTTTGTTTGTTTGTTGGTTTTTGTACCAGCACTGTTTGCGGTTTGTTGATAATAAGAAGAAGGGAGAAAAAAAACGAATTTGTGTGCCTTGGACTATTTCTTACACACTACTCCAAAATGTAAGATGCTTTTATGATGATTCTTTGAATGCATAAGGATTCAAGTAAACCCCAGACTGCCCAACAGCAACTCCTGTCCCATGTCATAATTAATGCAAAAGAACTTGACATTCTAGGAAAAACAAAGAAAACAATGTCACTCATGCAATGACTGACTGCATTAACAGATACTTTGGAGAGGATCAGATATGTCCTCAAGGACAAGCTTAAAGAATTTGAAAAAATCTGGCAGCAGACGGCTGAGTCAGGTTGTGCAGATTAGAGGACTTGGACAGCACACATACCGAGAGAGGCTTGAGGGTTTCTTTTTTTCCTACTTATGTTGGTACATCAAAACAAAAACATCTAAAACAAGACGCGCAGTGAATTCCTAAGCAACATCAGCTTTACATTCAAAGTACAAAATACAGGTCAGAGCAGGTTTACCCCCCAATGTAACAAGGTTTTCTAATGACCTGCCATTTATATGTAATTAGTGACAGTTGAATAAATGAAAGAGTCATGAATGACATGCCGCTGACATCACTTTAGAATATAATGTCATTCGGTTAGACTGTCACTGCTCTTTAAACCTCTGTCATAACAAGGTAACATATATATTAGATATACAGACAGACAGACAGGCAGACAGACAGATATTTCGTACATTATCCAACAGCACCCTCTTGTGAAGATAAATTACATTACACTAACATTAACCCTCTGGTGTGACAGCATTTCTCCCAATTTGATGTGGAATATCTTTGAGTAAATCATAAATCGAATGCGTGTGTATGTGTGTACAGGAGTGCACTAACTGTGGTTTGTGCTTGTTTCTCCAACGCAGACAGCAGGACTTGTATCCCTCTTGTGTAGTAGTCCACAGCCTCCTGGCCTGTGTGGATTTGTCCCAGGTACATGTACTTACTGTGGCCTACATCTGGACTCAGCTCCACTGCATGCAGAAAAACTTGAAGAGAGTTGGTCAAGGAGGCTACAGACATCACTGCTCCCAAAGAGCATGACAAAATAACAATGTTTCAATAAAATGACTTGAATGACTGATGTGCCCAAAACAACAAAGGGAAAACCTGTATAAAAGGATATTGCTTTGGCTCTCTGTGTGTCTCCTAGTTCAGAGCAGATGTGTCCCAGCATGTCTAGAGCTTGCAGGTTGTTGGAGTCCACATCAAGGGCTCTTTGGCAGAAAAGGCGAGCCATCTCAAAGTCAAAAGTGTCCATGCATTCCTCTGTCTGTACAACAGATGATCACATGATATATCAAAACAGGCAGTGTATGATCAGAAATGAGAAATACATTTCAAAAACATGACAGATCTCGGTCGTGTCTTTGTTAGACATCTTGTCACTGTCACCTTTTCTAGTAGCTGTTGCACAGAGTACTTCTCGGCAGACTTCTTCTTGGCTTTTTCATGCATTCTTACTTTCATTCTTTCCTGGGGTGACAATCCAACAATTCCTGCATCTCCTGGGATTAGATTAGTGGAGAGTCAACATTAGTTTGATCTCGTAAAGTCAAGAGGTGAAATCAAAGCATAACACGTCAGTTTCGGCGAAGTGCTTTCTGAGAGGTTAGCGGTATAACATAATACTGTAAATAACTGAAATGTTGAGAAACTGATGAAAATTACCTCTGTTGGAGCAGTTGTCTTTTCTCTTCGGCTTGTTTTTCTTTTTGCCCTTTGCCTGTCCTCCCATTGTGCCGAAAAATATGTCTTATACAGACAATATCTGTCTTCAAAACACACTTTTTCCAAAGTGTGGACCTTACACACGCGTGGAAGGCAAATTCAGTAGAGCTGAAAGAATGCATTGCGCATGCGCAAAGCGGTGGCTGGGTGTCAGCTACGGAGAGCGGTAGAGGACATAATATTAACGGTGCACTTTTTTACCCTGAAATTACTGGAAAGGAAACCTTCATGCAATCCTACACTGTTATCCGTTGCGTTTTAAACATATGCTTCAACAGTGAAGTTACTATACGCTTCAACAATTTACATTTTCCTTTGGCAAGGCGCTGATTACTTAGGGCGGGCTTTAAATGAATTAAACGGCTCTATTTGTGGGCGGGTGCTCACATTGATTGACAAGTCCGTAGACCAATAAGGTAGCGCGTTACAGCTGTACCCCTTGACGCATCTGAAACTTTCTGGATTTCCACCAATGGACAGTCACGTCAAATGTACGCCAGTTTTTTTCCTTTTACATTTCTCTTGTAAATAAACGAATGACAGAGACGCTGGTGATAGTGAATTTGCCACCAAAATATCTTATCAACACGGAATCCAGTTACTCGACTGTCTATTAAGGTAATTATGCTTAAATGTTATCTCGCTATCGGCAAGCAATATTAAATCATACAGCAACTATCGTCATCGCTATAGAGTGAGAAGTAATTGAATGACAAAGCAATGAAAGATTAGCTGCTAGTAGTAAAGCTAATGCTAACTGCTGACATTACCAAGCCAACTCAGCTCTCTAAACCTGCCATTGTCACAGCTTTCGAACAACAATATGACAAGATAACAACACCGCTACACAAACAGCTAACCGTTATCCTGCTGTCAGTACTTTTATTTCTATTATCCGCTGTAACTATTTGACGTTAGCGGTTAGCTTTAACGTTATCGCTTGTCACGAGCGAGTGTGACGTCAGCTATCGGTGTATAGATCAGCTGTATCGCGCCTTAGACTTGCAATGAAGTTATGTGCTTAACATCGTCCTGTAGACGGCAACCTTAGCGTTGTGTTTCAAGTGTTTCTGTCTCATTACTTTGCAGGCTGTTGTGGCTACGTTGATGTCATTCCTACCCGCCAGTTTGCTGCCAGCCAGTGGAGTCAGACTGTATCGTGCCACACAGGTAGCTTGTGGCCAATGCCACAGGCTCGACCTGCCGAGAGCAGTGGACTGTCAACCTCGAAAAGAGCTGGCAAGTTGGCCTCAAGAGAGCTGTCCTGTCACCCCGTGGCTGTTGGACTGAAGACGGAGTGCCTGTGGATTCACCGGCAATAAGAAGTTGTGTCATGTCGGAGTTAAATAAAGAGGTGGTGGATTTGGTTTGGGGAAGACCCTCCAGTGGAGGAGTCTCTGCCTCCATCTTCCGTAGATGGACCCAAGGTAGGAAGCTTTATACAGTGATGATATGAATGGGAGTGTTATTGAAAGTGATTATTTTCATTATCAATTAATCTGTCTATTATTGTCTTGATTCATTGGTTAGTTGTGTAGTCCATAAAATTGTGAAAAATGTTGATCAGTGTCTCCCAAAGCCCCAAAGTGTCGTCCTCAAAATGTGTTGGCTGTATTCAAAAATCTATTTTCTTTCTAAAAAAATTACTCAATTAATCTATTATCAAATTAGATGCCAATGAACGAAATGGCCCAAGACGAGCAGTAACAGGTTAATTGGTGACTCCAGTGTCAATTGTTGTTTGTCTCTATGTGCCTTGTCATGAACTGGCTACTTGGCAGCCCTCCCCTCCCCCCCACCCCCCCCAAAGGTGTGTCCACTGCAAGGTGCAAGTGCCTAAAAACTCTCTTTTAAGATTGCTCTGTTGTTGACACAAGGCTGTATTTTATCTTCATCACAGGACTTGTTTTTAGTGAGAATGAGCACACAGCACTGGAGCAGTTTGAAGGAGGACCGTGTGCTGTCATCGCACCTGTCCAGGTATGGTCTAGTTCAGCCTCCTCATTGTATGAGCTCAACCTCAATGTCCAGCATGCTCTTCAAGTACTGAACATAACGACCTCCTACATGATCCATGTGTGGAAGCGCTTATGCTTAAAATTGTGTTGTGAACAATGGAACAGTTTGGGGAATCATTTGGAGATTTCACAGTGGGGCACCTGCATGACTGTTAGTCTTAAAGATATATGCATAGTTGGCAATGTTTAACTGGCATATATATTAAAAAGGTCAAAGTCTATTAGTCTGTGAGGGTGGACTATGGAGCAACAATACATAACAAGTATATTGCACCATGAAATATTATTTGCAAAATTGGAGACTAAGTTTCTTTGTGTGTCTTGCAGGCTTTCCTCTTAAAGAACATTCTCTTCAGCAGAGAAAGCTCCAACTGGAGACAGATGTCAGGTACATTATCCACAGAAGAATCCACACCATTGTTTTTTTTTTTTACATAGTTGTATGAGTTTTTAAATCATGCGTGTTTTATTCTTGTATCTGGTAGAGGAGGAACAGAAAACAGCATTGTGTTCCACCCTGAGTGAAATCTTGGAGTCCGCCTGCTCCAGCCCCTCCACAGGGTTCTGCCTGGTGACCTGGGCCAAGGGACAGAGCCCGCATACAAGCACGCATACTAACACACAGACACAGACACAGACACAGTCACAGTCGCAAACACAAACACAGGACATGCCAGAGCCAGAGAGCAGCCAGCCACCACAGGAACAGCAACCCAGTGAGTCCCGCGTCTGTCATTTTCCCATGCGAGATGCGCTTTGGAAATAAGAGTGCGCAAACAAATGAATGCTCTCTTTTTCCCCAAGCCTAGTTTTTACAATTAATCACAAAAATAGTAACTTTTAATGACTAACTGTTTGACAGTGTGGAGTGTTTATATGTCTTGCTCTTATACCAGAGTGTACATGTGTTTTTCTTGTGCCTAGCTGCTTTGGCTGCTGAGGACCTTGGCTTTGAGCGATTTCACAGTGTTCTCCAGTAAGTGGCACTTAATCTTCTCACCACACCTAACACCTCGGGGGGCTCCAGACTGCGACCATTTAGCCGCATTTTTAGCTAGAACGTGGGCCTAGCTATGCACATTCAGTACGCACCGGATCCGCTCATGAGTCATCTGTCTCTCTGTTTATCTGTTCAGTGAGAAGAGTCTCCAGTTTTTGTTCATACACTTAACTGGTAAACCAAAGAATTGTAGAGAAAGCCCCACTTTTAAAACTTTAAGTAGGGAGCACCAGTGCTACTTGTGGAAGAAGTTTGTTTGCCTTGACTTTGCATCTCATAGTCATGACTGTCTCTTCCTCAATGCAGATAACCTTGACTTTAATGAAGCTGTGAGTTTCTGGAGAGATTAAGACCACATAATTCCTTGCTTTACAATTGCCAATATGCAACAGTGGGATAGAGAACTGCATATTTCTCAGAAGATAGTATCGGTGGCAGGGAGGTTTGGTGATATTTTATTCATCTAGTCTGCAAGAATTGGCTTTCACATTGAATTAGCTACTTCACTGTGCCCACAAGTTGCCGACTCAACACTTTCTCTGATTGCCTAATAATAAAAAAAAAAAAAAAGTACCTCTCACTACTTTTCTTGCGCACACACTGTCTGTCACAGGCGCAAACTAAATGAATGCAAGGCTGCGTTTGCCAGAGGAATATTGAAATTTCATCACACAGCACACTGGCAGCTGAGACCGCAGTCAGCAAAAAGCAATGCTGACTCACAGTGAAGAAGTGCATGCTAACTAAGATGGACAACTCCACTAGCAAGCTTTGCCAAGGTGGAGTGAAAGAGAGTAGTGACTCCAAGTAGACAAGAACATATTTTTCTTTGTCCTCTGATGCGGGTTATTGATTTCTGCCCTGTTGCGAAAGTTAGCTTTACCAACCTGGCGTGATGAATACAGTTAGTTTGTCGGTCTTGATGATGATCCGAAAACCCAACAAATCTCCTGCCTTTTGAGTGTTTCATAAATCAATGTGACGTTTGCTTCTGTCCTGCAGCAAGCGGACTGTAATGTCAGTGTCCGGTCTCAGAGAGGAGGTGCTGTCTCTCTACCACACCTGGAGGGGGTGCTGTGGAGTTTTGCTTTTCCTCTACTCTGTCATCCTCACCAAGGTAAAGGAAAGAAATAGCCAAGGAGATGGGTACAAATTGCAAACAGTCACTGGAATTAGTGATGCTGTCTCTGTCTTATCTATTACTACTCGTACTATTTGAATTAAGTCATAATTAAATTAAGCTTGTTTAAACCTCAAACTTTATGTTAATGAACTTAGAATCATTGTGCTCTGTGATTAGAAATTCTTCTTCTTGTGTGTGTGTTAATATTTGAATACACAGAAATTAAATGCAGACTTGTCTCTCATGTCTCTCTGTGTGCAGGGCATAGAGAATATAAGAAATGAGATCCAGGACACGATGGAGCCTCTCATAGACCCTGTGCATGGCCATGGCAGGTATAAAAACACATCTCTTTTTCCTGCTCTTAATAGTTGGGGCTAATGTAGGACGTTTATACGTGACCTCGATGTCTCCTTTTTGGTATTTTCAGTCAGAGTCTTGTGAACCTCCTCGTAACTGGCCATGCTGTGTCTAACGTCTGGGATGGAGACAGGGAGTGCTCTGGCATGAGTAAGACTTGCACGCAATCACTGCGCTCGCAAACACGCCATGTTCACACAACACACACATGCACACATACCACACTCCGAGAACCCAGTTTTGTGGCCTCATATTTAAACCACATCCACCAGAGGGCAATAATTCTTATATAACACGGCAATGCAGAAAAGGCACAAATGAATACCAGTTTGACATAATTGAACAAATTCTCACTTTGTTGCTCTTTTTTTCCCCCCCGTCTTTTAGAACTACATGGAATTCATAAACAGGCATCAGTCGGCTTCCTCACGCTTATGGAATCGCTACGCTACTGCAAGGTACACACACGCACAGGTTCCCACAACAAACACATTGTCCAGTGGTTCTTTATTTTTTCACGATTAATTGAGATGGACACCCACTGTACACAGTAAGATGAGAGAGTGCCAGGAGTACAAATATACACACAAATCTGGACCGTAACTTCTGACTCTGAGATGCTGGACATCCAGTATGTGAACACAAACCAAAGTGAGGACTCCCGTGTGAAAATATGTGTTCGGAAGGAACAGGCTCTGCAGACTAACTGTAAACTCTCCACTCTCACTTTGTTTTTATTTTCTGGCACACGTCTGCTGAAAGACTCGTTTGCTAAAAATAGACCACAAAAGAGATGTATAAATATGTTATGACGCGACAAATTTTAATCATCTTGAAAAACAGGAATCTTGGCTATTTATTTATCAGTGCCAACATAAGCAAGCCCCCAAAAAAGCTGGAGCTGAGACATGAACTTGGCAAAGTAAGCAGCTATAATAAGATAATAGCGAGTAGATGGGTGCCAAAGGGCTGTTAAGAGTGATCTAAGAGACCAACTCATATCGAGTAAGTAGAGGTCTGCTCACGTATGCGCTGTTTGTTTATCGTTCTTGTATGGCAATCAAGATAAAGCTGGATATGATGCAGCTCGATCAGGAGAGCAAGTGACTAATAGGAGATGAATCAAGTGAGAATGAGCTGACTGTCAACACTGATTATATCCATTTCACTACATAGTACTATGTGTTGAGGATCTAAAGGACACATGCGGCTCATACCCTGCGTTATGTAATCTCTGTTCAAATATTAATGTACTTCAGAATAAGTGTATGTTAAACTTTAAACAGTTAAAAAAGACTGAAAAGCGGCACTGATCTGTTGCGCATTCCTTTTTTCTGTGTGTGTGTGTGTGTGTGTGTGTGTGTTTCAGGTCGGGGCATTCCTCAAGTCTCCAAAGTTCCCTATTTGGATCCTTGGCAGTGAGACTCACCTCTCAGTGTTTTTCACCAAGGCAAGTTCAGCACACTCATCTATAAGCGACCAAACACATATTTCATTCGCACAGACACACGGCGTGTAACATAAGCCAGTCTCCTCAGCAGGTTAGATAAACCAAAATATGGAATGTGCTTAAAAGATTTAATGTAGTGCAGGTCAGATATCAGTGTGGGGGGGGAAAAAAGAGAGGGAGAAGGGGAGGGGAGGGAAAAATGAGAGCTGGAGATAGTCATATATGGCCAGTGCTGTTTCTTGGCTTTTCACCTATCCAGTATTAAGCGGGGAAAAAAAGCTCAGTTTCCAAAAAAGATCTCAACAAGTGCACACACACACATACAGTCACACACACACAAAAGCACATGAGTTTAGTTTCTCAGCCATCTGTGATGAACTAAACAATGTGTGGTTTATAATATATGAGCATGATGTAAACTGCTGATTTTGGACTCCCAACGACAGCCTCCATTAACAGCATACTCCTGTCTACCTTCACTGTCAGGTTAATTTCAACAATGTGGATCGCACATTTTTCTGCTCTCTGGCTTGTTCAGAAGAACATGTTTTTTGTTGTATGAAGTTGTCCCAGGAACTAAGGAGTCCCAGGAGAAAAACACTCGGGAGCTAAATTAGAAACGGTTTTCACTGCATCTCAAGAATGGTTAGGAACGGGCAAACGAGGCTAAGATGTAAAAGTAACATCTTGGTTTGAGAAAGTAATTTTCAGTGAGCCTGCTTCACTTTAATGTGCTGGTGAAAAGCAAAA
>JBCAUF010000343.1:19284611-19300105 GCA_038406115.1 Haemulon aurolineatum
CATGCAGCCCGAATTCAGAAACTGTTTAAAACAGCCATCAGGACTGCCTGGGGTTTGTGACGTCACAAGTATGCAGTTACCATAGATACGGAACACCAGATATGTGACATTCCATTAAATGTCCCTGCGTGTCAGATGACTGTTGATACTAGATCAAAATCCACATGCATCTTCAAATGTATATTAAAACAAGACTGAATAGGCTGCTTAGTCCACCACAAATATGATCTATTGCATCATAGTGTAAAATGAGATTTATTTATGACAGACATGTTTGGTTTAAGGGGTTTATGGTGAGAATTACCGCATTACGTGGTGGCGGAGTGGTATGGTGTAAGATGACACATCACTTGTACTGGGAGTTGTGTTTTCCGACGGTTGTTCAAGGACATTGTTGTAAACCAAGCTGCTTGACACTAATCATAGTTAACTGAGATTTAAATGTTTACCAGTCGAAGGATCTATTTAAGGTATTGTTGTTGCTGTTATTTATTGTTAAGCAGTAACGAGTCTTACAATGTATCTTATAAAGGCTGATACAAAGTGTGGGATCAGATGAATGTATGACTTCATAAGGCGTAACATAGTATATATTAATAATAATAATAATAATAATAATAATAATAATAATAAAAATAATAATGTCTTTATTAGTCCCCTGAAATACAACAGGAAAAAAAAAAACATGAAAACTGTAGGACTAACTGACCGGCAATCAGTCTCATTTGATTTGGTTAACGGTGTTGGTTGTGTCTACGGTGGCCGTCCTGGCCCAAACGTCGCAGCCCCACCGTTTGCTAAACTCTGCGCTCTTGTCTGTTTACTTCATTTGAAACGATGATGTGAGACAAGAGACCCGCTAGCTAGCTAGCCTAGCCTAGCTAAAGTAAAGAAGAACCGGTGACGAGATGGAAGAAAACACAGTCGCGGCGGGGGCACGACAAAGTGACGGGCCTCCTTCTACTTTTCATCTCATGATAGCTATTTCTTCTCACCTGTTTGCTGCTAAAACCGTTAAATTCTCACCTGTTAGCCTGTTAGCGTGCTAGACTAGACTGCAAGCGAGGCTAGCTGCAGCGGGCTTGTGTTTCGGTGTGATTTTGACGACCATTTCAGTGATTTTATTATCTAACTCCCGCTGGATAAACAATCAGTTGTCGTTAACATAATTTGGGGCATTTTAGGTCTTGATTATTTAGTTTGCTAGCGCTGCTTGCTAGCGTTAGCAGGAATGGAGCCGGGTGACTTGCGGGAGAGCCCCGCCGGCTCCGGGGAGTCAGACGCGGGGGATTGGAGGGAGGTTATCCCCGGTGGTGCGGATGAGGAGGAGGAGGTCAAAGCTGCTGAAACCAGTGGAAACACACAAGAGACGGCGCTCAGGGATACCTGCGAGGAAGGAGCGAGTGAGAAACAGAAAGGCGTGGGAGAGCAATTACACAGCCCCTACGAGGAGGAACTTGACCCCAGAATCCAGGTATGAGAGCTGGACTTGCAACTGATGTTTGTCATTTAACCTCCATCCAGCTAGGGTGCC
Organism: Haemulon aurolineatum; assembly: GCA_038406115.1. Taxonomy (NCBI): domain Eukaryota; kingdom Metazoa; phylum Chordata; class Actinopteri; order Lutjaniformes; family Haemulidae; genus Haemulon; species Haemulon aurolineatum. The sequence goes on from JBCAUF010000343.1 coordinate 19,286,146, forward strand.
AATAATAATAATAATAACAATAATAATAATGAGAAGAAAAATACCTTTGATAGTCCCTCCAATTGGTAAATTGGGTACATTTTGCAGCAGCAACAATCCACATAAACACATACACGACACAGCATACGAAAAGGAGATGCAAATGGGATTGAATGAAGATTTCTTTGTTGTATTCTCTGTTAATTGCAAAATTCTATAATCTCCTTAAATCCCAAAGGCAAAGATTTATATAAGAGATTATAGTAAAGTGATTGGTTTGTAAATCGACTCAGAATAGCATTGACTGTCCATGTCACCATAGGAACCTACCGATAAACCCACATTTCATTCAATGAACAGATGCCCAGATATCACATTTAAATTTAATGATAATATATGAGACACAGCCTGGAGCTAATTTACCACAGATTGTATGTAGAGGAATATTTGTGATTTTTCTCTAGTCGCTAATAAGGTGCCTAAAGCAGCACATTATTTTTCTTTCCCCCACAGGAAGAGTTGGAGCATCTAAATGAGGCCAGCGCAGAGATCAACCGACTAGAACTCCAGTTGGATGTAAGTAAAAGTGCACTTTCCACCCAATTAGGGGCATTTGTTCAGTTTGCTCACACATGACTGAAAATATGGAGAAAAGATTGAATAAAGACGCTTTGATTTTTACTAAATAAAACTCTTGAGAAATGTGAAAAGAACATTCACTACCATCCTGGGAATTGCTTGAGAGTCTGTCTCTGTTGTTGAATATTTTAGTAGTCTAACCAGAATGTGCTAATCAATGTGATAATTTTGTTTTCAATATCTCTTAAGCATAAAGTCTGGAACAGTCAGATCTCTTAAGATGGAAGATCTCTTAAGATTCCCCCATGGAAAAGCGTATTGGTGCCGATAGCTTGACACTCAGTGAACGGATTGCTCACTTGCAGCCATTGCAGCCATTCCCCCTGTGTGAAATGCAATCATCCCATTACAGGTAAATCTAATCTTGTCATTTTCATGCATTAACCATCCAGGATGCCAGATCAGGGTACCGGAAGATCCTCACGGAGTCTGCCAGGAAGCTAAATGCTCAGAGCTCTCAGCTTGGTGGCTGCATAGAGAAAGCAAGACCCTACTATGAAGCTCGTCGCCTTGCAAAAGAGGTACACTCATATAATGTTTGCTTAAAAGGGAAACGAGTGTCTACAGCTTTTGAGAAATCTTAAATGCTTCTAAATTGTCCAGTCCATTGGAATTTTATGCCTCTGAGCTTTTCAGTTGCAGTTGTGCACATGTTTACACTGCTGGCACCAAGAAGGACTAATGGCTGAGAGGAAGAAACAGTCCAATATGACAGTGTCAGTTGTAATGCATGTAAAAAGATAATTTAAACTAAGGGTGGACACACCAGCAAAATGCTGAATGCGGTATGTGCTAATGACGTTCAATAAAACCTTATCTGTTCCTGCCCCTCCCGGGGTAAGATAATCACAAGAGGAAAGTTCACTGGAGTGGCTCCCATAAAGCATTGTGGGAAAATTTGAGATTGTTCAGACAGCATTTGGAAATATAGTCAGGGACGCATTTGTCCTTCTCAGTAGTGTCGAGTTACTGCAGGTGCATTCCTAACTGCACCGATGAGGTGTTCGTGGTCGTCATCAGTAGTAGTCGTATCATAGTCTCAGAAATCCCCTGTACACCTGATCAGGAAAGAGAGCTCACTCATTCATTATGCATGCAAGATTCATTCTAATGCCAGATGTGAAGCGTGATCCGTGTTAAACTGGTTGTAGCCCTACACCCAAAGTGGACACAAGACACTTGTTTTGTGACTACAGGAGTGAGATTTGGTATGTGGGAAATTATATACAGTTAAATGCAAATAGAGGTCATTGTTAATTCTTTACTTGCCTTACATTTAGTGTCTTAATTTCATTAAACCTGAAACATTTTGAATCAAAAACTATTACACACTACATATATTTACAGTGTGTGACAGAGCTCTAATCGACCTGGACTGAAAACAAACAGAGCATTTTATATTTTGTTGTACTCCACTTCTGTGGGCTCTAAAAGTTCTGACTGCTCTCTGTAGGCACAGCAGGAGACCCAGAAGGCAGCCCTGAGCTACGAGAGAGCTGTTTCCATGCACACAGCTGCCAGGGAGATGGTCTATGTGGCAGAGCAGGGCCTGATGGCCGATGGAAAGAACACCCTTGATCCCACCTGGCAGGAGATGCTCAACCACGCTACCTCCAAGGTAACAAAGAGGAGGAGGGACATTTGCGATAAAACAGTTTTAAATGACACCAGGCTGAGTGTTTTCTGGTTTCTCAAATGGGATGATACATGTTGAACGTGGTAGACGGTGACACAGGAATAAATGAGGAAGCTGGTCAGTGTTGGTCCATTACCTTGTTGTTCATTTCAGCATTTTTACATGTCCTAGAAAAACGAACAGTGGTCTCCTTAATGGAGTACTCCACCGATTTAACATCATTCTCTTCAAAAATCTTTTCTTATAAACCAATGTAATAGGATCAGAGATGTCTCTTTTTTTACTTGACACATTTCTACCTGCATCCTACGTTACCCACAATGCAAGTTACCCACTGACAGTTTACTGGGAGATTTGGATGTGCTTTCTTACACTGACCTTCTTTCACACATGCAGTAGTACTCCCCAAGACATTTTGATGAAACGGTGAAGGTCCCCTTTCACTTCAACAGTTCAGCGGAGGAAATCATTTCCAATGCGCTGGCCTCGGCTTTCGTGTGCGTGTCAACACCCTGCCCCTGCGTGTCTTTCACAGGTGAACGAAGCCGAGGAGGAGCGCCTCCGCAGCGAGAGGGAGCACATGCGCGTCACGCACGCCTGTCAGGAGGCCGAGGCTCGCGTTCAGATGCTGCAAAAGTCCCTGAAAAGAGTCATCGTGAAATCCAAACCTTACTTTGAGCTCAAGGCCCAGTTCAACCACATACTGGAGGTAATGTAATGAGTAATACCTCTTTTTAGTGAAACCTGACGCGCATACAAGGTCTTCTGTGCTCTATGTTCTCTCACTCCCAGTTTGTCATTCTCACAAGAAGAAATCAGTTCTTTGTTTAGTTTGCAAAAATGCTGCAATATATGCTTTATGTTATAGATATAGAAGCGGTCACAGGTAGATTGTGGCACAAAATCAATCTTGAAATGAATGATGACAGTTGCTGTGCCCTCTGTGCGGCTCCAGGAGAACAAGGCCAAAGTGCTGGAGCTGGAACAGCACGTGGCCAAAGTGAAGACCCGCTACTCCATCGCCTTACGAAACCTGGAACAAATCAGCGAGCAGATCCACGCTCAGAGGGGGCGGGACCAGGCTGAGGGAAGTTGCCCCGCCGTCCGCGGCGGGCGGAGCTCCCCCGTCGGAGCCGAGTCCGACATCAGAGTCAAGAAAGAGGGCGGAGCCTGCAGCGGTGGCGCGACGGGCACCGACCGAGTGGACGCCGCCATCGACCTGGTGGAGAAATACAAGGAGAAGGAGAATGAAAAGGAGAGGGAGCGGGCGGGGTCGGATTCCCTCTCCGTCTTCAGCCTGCAGACCATCGCTTCCGACCTGGAGAAATATGACTCCATAGAGCACCTCGGGGACCTCAGCGATGTGGGGAGCGTAACTGGGGACGATGGGGAGAAGGAGAGAAGCGCAGTGATCGATAGAAGAGACAAGATGACGGATACATCCGCCAAAGAGCGGCAGCAGCAGTTCTACAAGCAGCACCACCGAAGCTTCAGCTTGTGAGGCCGTCATAGGTTTTAACGGCTGTAAACACTGCAAAAGTAAAATGTGAGTTATCAAAAAAGTACAAATTAGGGTTAACATCCCTAACATATAGGTACCAACCAAAGTATAAGACAGTGGATTAGCTGCAAATGTGAAACTGCAGTGATGCAGTTGTAGGTGTATGATACTTGGGTGTAAATAAGCACACGTACGTTGACTGACATTATTCTAAAGCTGACACTGATCAATAGTTAACATTGCAGACTAGATAGAACACTACAGAAATCCTAAGAGCTTTCAACCCTCCAGGACAAGCCAACTGTATATTCAGTGCCTGCGAGGGATTCTGGGTAGAATTTGTTCCTTGAGCATGAAGGAGCAGCGACGAAAGATCAAAAGCCCCGCTCGAACAGACGTATTTAGAAAGGCATCACTCCTTCCTTTCCCAGGCTAATCGTTGATCTAATTTGGTGAGACTGGTGAAAACAAATCCCTCCATTGTCCCCCCGCCGGTCGCGTCGACTCTTATCAGCGATGGCTTCGAGTTAGAGGGGGCGGCTGGGTTTCTCCATACACACCGAGATCCACACTTAATATCCACCCTCATCAAGGTAGCGCGGAGGGAAAAATGACAAAAACGGTTCTCTGTCGGTGCACAGTGAAAGCATGTCTGAATTCACATTTCATATTTATTTCCAGTAACATGCTGCAAGTAGCGCTTTGTTGTGTTTTTTGGCACGAGAGAATGCGTCTTTTGAAAATTCCTGAAACGAGGATCGAACGGAGTCTGGAGATGATGAAAGACTCCGTTCGACTCCTTCCACTCCGACAGCATGCACTCCCAGTTGGCTATTTAAACAGACTTGTATGACATGTATTCAGGGGCTATATGCTGAAGCAAACACTGACACATTAAAGTTAAGATGATGAAGCTCAGCCACGTTTTCTTTTTTTCTGTTGCGGTCTTGTTATACGGATGCCTTTCCCAAATTTGTGTTATTTGGATATTGTTTACATTTCTATAAGTGGATGTCCTTGGCATCAAATGCATTTCCTCTTTTGTTTGCCTTTAAAAAAAAAAGAAAAAAGAAAAGAAAGTCGCCCTCATTGTAATTTGAAGTGTGCCTTGACACAGAGCAAGAAACAAATTTAGCATGAGTAAGACTTTGTTGTAAGCTCATCTGTAGTTCTGTTTAGAGGAAGTGTGTGCCCTTATGATTTTTAAAAGCATTTTAATAATGTGAGTCACTCCGGCAGTTTCCGATGAGACTTGAAGAGTCATGGTTTCTTTTTTTTTTTTTTTTGATTTCTGTATTTTCTTTTACGATGTAGTACTTTGATTGTCAAAGTGTATGATGCAAAACAATGAAGTCAAGAGCTGACTTGTAAATGTATGTAATTATTACAAAGCTGGAAAATATTGACATGTACAGTTACATGTGTTGCTGATTTGAATATTTGACAAGTTTGTTGTACAGATGTTCTGGACACACCCACAGGTATGTATTTAATTCATTATTGTTGCCGTTTTATCTGAAACACCTCACCGTCACTTCTGTCTTAACAATTAGTCTTCACCCTTTTAGTGGCATTTGTGAATTAGTCAAAATGTCACTCACCAATTCCAATCCATACATTGTCATACATATAACCAATAAACCATATCATACCTCTCGGGCTTGTGTGATTACCATACTTTCATATTAATTTTGATACCTCTGTAGGACTTAATGCAGAATTATGTGTTGGGAGATAAGATGGGACGTGAATGCCTGTTTTACAGCTACAGGAAGAGGGGATGGAGAGAGACAAGAGGGAGAGGTTATGTCTTCCCCCAGCCTTCCTTCAATTATTCAGCAGATGTATAAATATGAAGCAGGATGCTGATCTCAGAATAGATGGCATGGAGAAAAGCAGAAAATGGTGGGAAAAAGACACAAAACAGGAGAAAAGGGGGAGTGGATGGGCTTTGATTTACTAGATGACCAGTGTTGTAGAAATGACAGACTGCTGCACCGTTGACTTAACTCCAAACGGCTTTGGAAAAAGGCTTAACAAAGTAGTCACTGTTAATACCACAGCGCCATATCTGCACCTCCATCCGTGTCTAGTCCTCCTGCCGTGATATAATTATCCACGGTGGGATAAACTCGCGAGCTTATCATAAACCCAAATCCGCCTCGTAAGATTCATTATGATATTTTTGCTTTTGTGGGGCCTAGATCTTAGCGTGTTTCATCTTGGAAAGGGAGGGGAGGCGGGGAGGGAGAAAATCTGATAAATGCGTGAGAGAGGGACTGTTACGCACGGTGCGTCTCCATCATGACGTCGTGAATTAGCTCAAGATCGTAGAGGGGGAGAGAGGGAGAGAAAAAAAGGAGGGGAGTGTGGTGAATCGGTGTTTCGTCGTTTAGGGGGATGCGTTTGTATATAGTGCTTGTATATTTTTTTTGTATGGGATTTTGTCATTTCTTACCTTTGCCGTGCGTAAATGCAATACGCGGAGGAAAAACACCCCGAGTGAGATGCGTTTTGTTTTTGTAACAGTCTGTTTACGAACGGAGCAGCTTGCACATTTATAGCCATACTAATATAGCCATAAAAAATAAAAGGAAATCGCTGAAAAGATGCATATTTTTACCAAATAATCCGACACTGGGCTTTCCCTGGCGGGTCCCATCCGGAGGACGCACTGTTATCTTGACTGAGCGCATCGAAACTAATAGTAAGTACACATGCTACAGCTATTGCTTCAGGGGGGGCTAGATGCTACTATTGCAGCGGGCTTCGCAATATTAGACCGCATCTGTTCAGAAAATGCTCCATCTCCTCATGTAGATAATCTAGCCAGATGCCAAATTCGCTCCTCATTTTGCATGCAAAAAAAAAGGCCATACATTTTCCATGGGCACAGGCCAGATTTGTTTTGAATTCAGCCACCACCATCCTGCCCGCATTCGCCTTTATTTATTTTTTTATTATTATGCCTCGAGACACCTTTACACCTTTATGAGCAGCATGCAGCCCCGTCTACGCAGGTGGCACGTTATTCTAAAGAGATCGGTCCATACGAAAGGGAGAGAGGGAGAGAGGGAGAGGGGGGGTTGAAGAGAGGAGGAGGAGGAGGAGGTGGGGGCTCATAATATGGTCGGCCTTCCTCTACAGGCCATCACGGATTCCCTCGTCAACAGCCGACAAGTAGCTACCGGCAGCATACGGTTGGTGGCACCCTCACTGTGACCCTCACGTCCCGATAGTTCATGCTCTGCCATGCACGAAATGCAGCATCTGAGTCCGCGCGCGCGGTGCAAAACCCTGCCCCAGAGGAGCTCGCCTTGCCTTGGACGCACAATGGCCACTCACTCACTCACTCAACGTGAAGTGAGAGCTGTCTCTTTTTTTTTTTTGGTGCTGAAATGGACCGGATCATCCCCCTTTTCCATCTCGCAGGCAGCAGCTTCCGGCATTATACACACACACACACACACACACACACACACACACACACACACACACACACAAGGAAGTAGGCAGTGTCTGTGCAGCAGTGACATGAGAGCGTGTGGATGGGGCTGTAGGTGTTTGCAGCGTTTTTTTGTTGGAGCAGTGAAGGCGCTGTCCGTGGTGCTGAAGCCTTAATTGCATTTAAAGCTTCAGGCTAGTTGAAGCCCCCCACCCACCCTCTCCACTTTCTCCTTCCCCCCACCTCCCTCCCTCCCTCCCTGTCTGCTCCGTGCTGCTGCAGCCACCGAGCTGATGGAGTTAGCTGGCTGTGTGCTGGTTCGACTGCCTCGTCTGTGCTACACTCACTCGCATAGTTTGCTTTTATCCAGCTCAGTGTGTGATCGCTGATATTAATGACTCCTGCTGGGCTGTCCTTCTATCCGTCTACCCCCCCTTTTCTCTCTTTCTCTCTCTCTCTCTCTCCACTGCCTCAACTCCCTCCTTCCCACACAGGACAAAAGCACACACTGTACGCTGCCAACACACACACACACACACACGTATCAACATACACTCTCTGGTGGTGTCTACCTCCTGCATGCTTCTTGTCAGTGAACTCTAAAAATACACTGGATAATGCTAATGAAGTATCCAGCAGAGTTTGTCTGTCTTCCACGAGCAAAGCCTCGCTGCCATCTGTCTCCCTCACTGTGGTGCTTTACTTTGTTATGCCCCCCCCCGTCTCCCCTTCTCCCCTCTAAAACCCCCACCCTCCCACTTCAACACACAGACACGTACCCTGCAACCCCCCCCCCCCCCCGACTGCCTTGTTCGGTGTGAGAGTGTACGGATGTGTTTATCTTTGTGCATGTGTGACAACCTCATAAAGCAACATTTATTATTCAAAACTGCAAATGAGCAGCTATATATAGTGTGTTTATCATTGAAACAGTCAGTGTGTGTGTGTGTGTATGGCGTGTTTGTGTCTCCCTTCCTGCCAGCACTCGAGGCGTTGTGGCTCACGGGACTCGGCGGTCTTTTGACTTTTTTTTCCGCCGGTTAACATAGCACACTCATTCTGCTCTCAGGAAATCTGCACATCAGACAGCGAGTGTGACGACTAAGTGGCCCGTTGTTTCGCCATCCGTGCGAGCCAGATGGAGCCTCTGCACAAATTCAGTTAAACTAATAGTTTTGCCCTGTTTGTTATCTGTTGATATTATTTACCGCACACCAAACTTCTGTTCTGTGTGGTGGAGTAATGCGGCGCACATGTGGAAAAAAGAAAAGCTGTGAAAAGCTTGCACCAAGCCCGACAAAATTGCCTCAAGTGATGTCACCTGAGTCAGCGTCAGCTCCGGCTGAAAAGTACGAGTTTGAAAATGAAAAACTAATCTGTGGGTGTGAAGCTTCACCGCACCTCTACAGCCGGCTCCTGGTCTCCGCTTGAGGCTAGAGTCTGCCGTAAATGTACAGTAATGTTAAAATAAAACTGTCTATCGTGAGTCTGACAGGGTTATGGGAGTGCAGAGCTAAATCGAGTCGTCTTTAAATGTATCGCAGAGTTTCCTTGCCAGAGAATACGTAGGTGGGGTTGGTCATTGTGCCTTAAAAAGCTGTCAGCACACCTAAAAATACCCCTCTGCTTCTGTAACCATCATTTTCCAAGCTGTTCCATATACCCTTCTACCACTACATGAAGACAACTCTAAAGTGTATTGAGTGTTGCCGTGGTGTGAAATGTTTCCATGGGCGGCCATCAAAACCTCAGCTGAAACCTTGTATACTGGGCCTTTTGATATTAAGCCAAGCTGGCTCTCAACTGAGCATGGGCTGTCTGCACTGTAAATACAAATAGAAGCAGAGAGAGAGAAAGAGAGAGAGAGAGAGAGAGAGAGAGAGAGAGGGAGAGAGAGAAGTGGACTCATCTTGCAGCTCATCCTCTCTGTGCACAGTCAGGCAGGCTGAAAAGGGAGTTTTTTTTTGCCAAAAAGTTGATGCATCGCTTTTAGAAGAGCAGGCAGCAGTGGACCGAAAATGACTGTATCTGAGGACTGAGCGTGTAGCATTAATACTGTAAGAATATTTTCCCAGTAACCATTTTCTTTTTGTCTCCTGTACTCTCCTGAAGCCCTCAATTTCGCCGTCACTTTCCTTTTAAAACCTCTCTCTTCCTTCTCTTTCAGATCCAGAGATGGCACGACTATTGTTTCTGATTATTCTCTATGCTCTTCCATCTCCTGTTGTGCCCATACATAATTCATCAGCTGGAGGTAATTTGTGTTTGTGTTTGTGACTGAATACGTGCGGGAATCCGCCTGTGCGTTTGTTGTGTGTGTGCGCGTGTGTTTATAATATGCATTAATGGACAGAAGTAACTCCGCAGAGATTGCTAAGTGACTTGAATGAAGCACTGTAATTTGCGCAACGAGGAAGGCATCAGTTAAGCTGACGATATATCATGTTGCTGTAATATATCTACATTATCTGGTGACAGAGCTTTCCCTCTCTGCCCTTCTTCCCTCATTCTTCTTCCTCTTTTTTTTTCTTCTCAGGCTGTGCCATCATCCGGCCTCCCAGGGATGGAGGGATCCGCTACAGAGGCCTGACACAAGAACAGGTACAGACAACGCTGTTAGTGAATCTAAACGACAGAAGTTCACTTGTCAAATCAAGCACATTAAACCACAGTTGGCTTGAAGACTTTCCAAGTAAAAAGAAAACACAGAATTGGAAGTATTGAGCAGCTTACACTGTATCTGCTAACTGTTATGTAATTTCTTCCTATTTTAAGTAAAAATATAAAACACTATGATGGTGGTGACATTACATTGATACAAATTAGCTGATGATAATTACCTCATATGATGAGGGACATTTTGGCTAATGATATAATAATCATAATATTGACTAATGATGTAACAACATCTAAAAATAATATCTTGAGTTGTCACAATATCAGCTGACATTATTATAACACCATTAGTCAAAAATAAATTGCATTAGCCTGAATAGCTATCGAATAGCCTGATATTTTGGGAAAAATGCAATTTTATTTCTTGCTGAGACGAGAGGACTGATGCCACTCTCAAGTCTACAGTATGCAGTAAAATGACGCTACAGCTGGCATAGCTTAGCATAAACAGTGACAATGATGGGAAACTAGCCTGGCTCTGTCTGAAGGTAACAAAATCTGCTTTCCAAGAACCTTTAAAACTCGACAATTAACACGTTATATCTTGTTGTTAAAAGCTAGTGTATGGGCAGCCAACAAATAGTCACACAACCTCTTGTAAAACCACAATTATAGCTTCTATGCCTCAGTTTTTTATGTGTTAATCAGAGGAGATTTAGAGGGGCTAGTAAGCAGGTTTTGTTACCCGTGGACAGAGTCAGACTAGCTGTTTCCCACCATTTCCAGCTGAGCCAACCAGCTGATGGCTGTTGCTTCATATTTCCCAGACAGAGATGAGAGTGGTATCAGTCCTGCCATACAAATCTCAGCAAGAAAGGAAATACACACATTTCCACAAATCAGTTGCTGCAGAGCAATCCCCTCGCTCCGAATGGCTCGTGCGCTTGCAAAGCAATGTCACAGGATCAGCTGCAACCTTTGACCTTTGTCACATGACAGCCAGCTCTCCCTCTAATCTTCTCATTCAGCGGCGGACCGCTCAATAAAGCAGAAATGTCAAACAGAATCTCAGAACGCCACATTAGACGCAGAGAGACTCACTAAGATATGAGCAAGCGTGCATAATGAGAATGAAATTAAAGGGAGTGAAATAAACGGGTGCTTCCCAGGCATAGATGGTGTAGTAAAGAGACAATAGTGGGTTGCATTATGGGAACTGTAGGATCAAGGCGCTTTGTTGCTTGACCCATATTTTGGACTATAAACCAGAATATCTCTGCGTCTGCTGCATCGATTTTGACCATTATTTTTTTCAATGGCTTAACATACATTGAGAGTGAAGGTTAATTCATGACCTTAGAAATTGTTGTTTCACAAAAGGCTAAATTCTTAGTTTTTCCTAGGCTTTTAACTGCATGTCACAGGCTTCCACCCACCGGTGAAGACCGTGATCTGCAGAGGCAGAAAAAGTGTCAGAAAAAGCTAGCACTGCAGTTGTTTCTCCTTTTGTTTTCCCTTGGCCTGACATATTTGCCGACTTTGGGATCTCTGTTAAAACTTTAAATAAAGCTCTGTGTGTGTTTTTAATAGTTTGGCTTTGCCCTGACTTTGAGCTGACCCAATGAGTGAGATTCAAGAGACTAACATGCCCCTTGCAAATCCCCCAACTTTACGTTTGTGAAATACTACATCATTAGACTGGATATGAGTCGTATATTACAACAAAACAAGGCAACAGCAATTAGTAATTCTAATAAAATTATGCATACTAATTTTTAATTCACTGAAAAGTCTATCCTTGGTATTTGTGCACTGGAGGTTTCAAGTCTCCACATCACACCTGTGTAAAGTCAATATTGGATCACAATAGGCTTCATAATTATTTGTTGCGATGCGGCAAAGCTATGCTCATTGTGTTAGAATTAAATTTAGGGTCAGCACAGAGGAAACTGAATGCATACAGTATGAGTGAAAACAGTCTCCGGTTGTCAAACTCTGCACTCTAAATGTCAAACATCCAGGTGAAGGTGTGGAGGGCTTCAGAGCGCATGAGAGTGCATTTATTTCTACACTGCAGCAAAACTCAAATTAGAGGAGAAATTGATGCTGTTTGAAAGTGCAAGAGGGACCAAAACCTTTAAAACCGAGCCATTCAAATGTCTGATTGCACCACTGTGGATGTATGCACACATGAATCACGTGCAGAACACAAGCAATGCAACATGACAGAGGAGAAAAGGTGTAATTCAGAGTGTGACAGCCCATCAAGTCAGACAGTATTGCCATAAAATGTTCTTCCTATTAGAGCTTTACTGTCACAGCCATATGGCACCAGAGTCTACCGCGCTGAGACAGAATGAAGAGGCTCCCTAAGTGAAGGAGAAAATCTGGTATAAGAGAGCATCAATCACACTTTAATGACTGCCTCTCCGTCCATGTTTTTCTCACAGATCCGCAGTGTGCAGATCCTGCCAGTGGATTATGAGATAGAGTACATCTGCAGAGGAAACCGGGTGATTGTGGGACCCAAGGTCAGGAAGTGTTTACCCAACGGCACATGGACGGACATAGCGCAGCACAGCAAATGTCGTAAGTCCTTTTTGGTCTGATTCTCATCCTCTTTTTTTTGTTTTTTTCCATCCCGTCCACCACACTTGCCTCATCCTATCACAAATGTCCCTCGTCCAGACGATTCTTGCATATGATAATGAGCTGTTGCGTGTTCTGTCTGGTTAATGGACATCAAAATAAAGCCACAGTTACAGTGAAATAAAATCTCAGTTGTTTTGACAGCATGTTACCGCCTTCTCCGTTTACTCTACACACAGAGGAAAGTGTGAAATACTGAGCAACCCTCACTCTCACTCATTTAAGGGCTGGGATTGGAGTCATTTTATCGTCTTAAATGACTAATATGAAAATACACAATGAAGTAAAATTAAGTGATGCAATCTTAAATGGAGCTTACATGAAATCAAACTACGCCCTTTTATTGTTGTGGTTTCCTACAGTAACTTCAGTCATTTGTAAACCTGCAATAACTGATTCATTTGGCCCATTCGGTTTAGGATCACACTGGGAGCACAGCACGGACTCATCATCACCTTTTAAGTTGATATATTGAATTCATCTCGCTTGGCCCGGACCTCCACAGAGCTAAGTCAGAGCTGGAGAAAGGTCTGGCTGGATTGGATGTGTTTCTTTAAAGCAGCCACAGTCATCTTCGGTGGTGCAAAGCTCAGGATGCAGTGGTGCCCCTGCAAAAAAAAAAAGTGCCGATGGGGAACTTGTTTTGGTGGAACATGGCATAAGGAAAAAAAAAAAAAGTGAAAATTACGTGTGCTGACTATGTGACAGCTTGGAGGTTGCCACTGGTATTTCACGTAGCAGGGGGTGGGGGCACATTGAAAACAGTTACAGGTAGGTAGCAGAGGGAGGAGAATGCTGCTGGAAATAGACGGCCAATGGCAGGCTTATACCAGCAGCCTACTCCCAGTGTGTCAGACTAATCATTAATGAATGGTTGCATATTTATACAGTTACCGAGTAACATTGTCAGTCATTTGAAGTCGTGTTTCAGGTTACTTGGTGAATACAAATCCAACATTGACGCTTATTTTAGCTGTGTTTTGGTCTCTTAAAGGTAATGTCTGGCTCCTAAATGCCCTGCTATGATGTTCTGTCTGCTGTTTGGTGCTGAAAAGGTGGTGCACACAGTGGGTTTTTACAGCTTTTTGGTTGAAAAGTGCCTCCTGTGGTCCAAAAGTGCTCTGTTAGACCGTTGAGATTGAACCGTACAGTAAAGTTGAGCCCTGGAGAGCTAAACACTAAGCTGTAGCTCATTATAAAGGTTGGAGGGAGCTGCAGATTCAGGTTATGATTTTCTGTCGGCACATCACTATAATTGAATCATTTCACATTGTTGCATTGTTCTCAATAGGAAGTGAGGGATAGGAAGTGAAGAAATCACATTCTTCATGTAAATAGAGGGGTTTGTAACCGTCCAAAGTAGACTTACCACAAACTATAAGACTGTGAATTGATGGCATGTGCTCCTGTAGAAGCTACAAGTGTCCCTCTCTGACATGCTGTGTCTTTTTAGATGAGGAAAAGAGTGTCCATGTGCTGGACAAACAGTGTTTGT
>JBCAUF010000343.1:19453525-19467467 GCA_038406115.1 Haemulon aurolineatum
AACATACATCTAAAAGTTACATGCTCTACAGTTCTTTAACAAGTCACTTGGAGATGTTGGATAATTGTGAACAATGGTGGAATGATGTAAAATCTTGTCCATTAGTTTAAAAAGTTCCTGCATTTAAAATTCTGCCTGAGAGCAGCGGTGGAAAGTATCCACGAGTAGATTTATCCAAGTGCTGTAAATACAAATTTACTTCATCATTTCCACTTAGTGCTACTTCATACCTAAATGTCTCACTGTTCATGAAACGTGATGCTCTGTTAACGATCAAACTACCCAGTAGTACATAAAATGAGCTCTAGGTGAACAACACAGCAGTGAAATGTGTTGAATCTGTAAAAATAATCAGATGATTTAATGTAGAACAGTATTTCAGCACAGGGGCCATTTGTTTGAGTATTAAGCAAAGAATATGACGGCTAAAGTAAAAGTACATAAGTGTTATCAACGAAATGTACCAGTAAAAGTACTCGTTATTCATTGTTATCGCCTCTTTGATGCTGTTATATTAGAGTATTGATAGTGTTTTTCTATTATTGATCCATCATTATGCAGACAGCATTAACAGCTGCAGCTGTCTCAGATAACCCCTTTATGTTGTTGAGAAGTTTGATCCATGTGTCATATTTGAGGTAGCCGCGTGTTTTATGTGTAAAATCTCAACTTGCAAGGTCAGCTGTCAAATAAATGTTGAGGAGAAGTATTGAGTAGCATGACACGGAAATAGTCAAATAAAATACAAGTACTTCAAAATTAGGTGCAGTTAACAGCTCTAAGTGGACTATCATAAGTCTGCACATGACCCAACACCTATCAGTGAGTGGATTAAAACACTTGCTCAAGTGAACTCCTGGCACTGTGTCACCACTTTATGCACTTGCTGTATTTTTCCTGAGTTTTTTTTTTTTTTTTGGCATCTCTGCCGCTGCTTTGAAAACTTCTCCAGCTACTATCAAGAGAGTGTGACTCAGAAAAGCTGTGCTCCTCCGGCATGTCTCCTCGATCGATTCACTGCAGAGGAAGTTGCTGGGAGTGGGTCTGCTGTTTCCTCAGCACTCACCTCCCCCCCTCCTCCCTCTCCTCCTCCTCCTCCTCCTCCTCTGTTCTGTTTGATTTTCATCAAGCCGTTCTGTCTCGGTCCAAGTTGTGGATTCATCTCTTGGTCTCCGTTCGGGTCGCAGAGGAGCCGTGACTCAAGCCAATGAAACGTGGCGGCGAGGTGGCTGCGCTCCAGACAACTGTGCGACATCCTGTGTGTGACGGCGTGACTCAACTTTCATGCCCCGTCAGTGAAGTTAATCAGGTGGAGCAGAGTGTTTTTTGTCTTGTCTCTGCAGATGCGAGAGGCTTCGGTGGGCTGCACACTGCGCACGAGACTCTGACATGTACTGAAAGGGTTCTCTGATAAAAGGGAATATGATTAGCCAAAGATGCTTTCATAAACTGATTGTCCTCGTTTTCACCAATTATTTTCTTGTGCGATTGCAGTTTTTAGGAGGCAGTGAAAGATCTGCATAGTTTAAGTAAAATGACTTTTAACAAACTGAAATGAAGCATCAAATTTGGGACAAACTCCTGCACATTAACACAGCGTTCATAGTCTCTTGTTGACAAACTGAATGACACTTTTACAATGTTGATTCCCTGTTAAGTTAAAAGCTATAAAATTATTAACTGCCGTCCATCGAGGCGTCCTGTTTTGGAAACAAACTCCTCCTCTCTCTCCCTCGGTGGAGCCGTAAAATCGCCCTGTAAACTCAGCAAATCTTGCACTTTTGCACTTATTTTCTGTGACTTATGAATGGAGGCGTTTTGATTAAGGAGGCCCTGGCACCATTTAATGTATAAAAAACACACATCTGTGAGGAAGGCAAGATATGATTAACTATCAGAGTAAATCTCAGCCACCTGGTTTGGACTCCTGACCTCACATCTGGTCTGGCAACCGAAAATCGCCAGGAAGTCTCTCTGACTGCAGACTGAACTTTCCTTTGTCCTCGTCCAAGTGTTCCTGAAAGCGTCGTGCCATTTTTATACGTGCCGTTATTTGCATACATTTGTTTCCTGAGTTTTCATGAATGCTGCATGTGAAGAGTGAGTTCCTCCCTGAAACCATCGCTGTTTTTCCTCACTGTCCTCATATGAGATCCTCATCAGTGGAAAATAGCATCTCCCCCTTGAAAAAGTGTCTGCCCTCCTCCAGACTGTTTCATCTATCAGTGGTATAATGGTGACCTATTTTTTCTTTTTTTTTTTTCTTGTCTGGTTGAGCAACGAACCCATCTCTCGTCTGACAGCTGGAGATCAGGCTGACTTACCATCTGTTTGTCCAGGAGAGGGCTCGGGCTCCGGTGGGCTACTGGATATGTTTTGGTTGGAGGTGACACTGGCCAGAGACACAAAGCGATGAGGTAGAAGTAGAAAAAAAAACAGAATGGCAGCGAGAGGCATTTGTGTTAATTTGATCTCCCAGTGCCTGGACGCTTTTAGGATTCATTGCAACACCACACAGGGCACCCAGAGCGTCTGCATGTTGTCTTTTGGAGGCCACAATTCTTCTTGACAAGTTTATACCCGATGGCCACACGCCATTTGTGTTTAAGTGAGATCACAGCCTCGGGTCTTTGTTTGTGTTATCCTTTGAAGCATGGCCTGTGGCTCCACCACTTTGGTCCAGATTGAATTATCTGACATCTATTGATCTAATGGATTATCATGACATATTGTATCTGGAGATATTCATGTTCTCCAGAGGATGAAGCTCATGGTTATTATGCAGCGCTGCGGGTCAAAGTTTCTTTTTTCCAGGGAAAAATGTCTCAATGTTTACAAGATGGTTTGGCACAAGGTGTATCACAGCCCTTCATGGTTCCCAGAGGATGAATCCTACTGACTTTCATGAGTCCCGCCATGAGGTTCACAAGGTTAACAGCTGCTCAACTGCGAATCGTTTCCTCCATTTTAAGACACGAGCTTCTCTGTTTGTTCATGATGAGGTGATAGGTGTGTAGTTGGAGGTAGCTGAGAGCTGCAGAGGTGGCTGGTGACTTTTGGTGCTGTGTGGTCATTGCTGCTGTCTTCCTGCATTTACTTGTGGGTGGTAGTGGTGGCACGTCGGAAAATGGGTTTTTTATTTATGTGTAAAAGTGTTGCATAATGCCGCTGTAAAGTATGTTTATCCATCCCACGTGTTTTAAAACATCAGTGATATAAGTTTTCCTTGTGAAAGTCAAGTAGATGTAAAAAGTGACCTTTGTCTCCTCCCAGTGCTTCTATTTGTGATGCTAAAATAGTCACGACGAAAAAGACAAAGAGCACAGGGAATTCAAAAGAAGGTGACACGGGTTGAATATTCCTACCACAGGCTTATATAAGCCTTTCAACCCCATGTGCTTTGCAGCCGTGCAAGTAATTTGGAGCAGATTCGACTGCAGCCCTCCAGCTCAGGGGTTTTGGGTCGCTCGGCTCTGCTCTGGCTGTGGAACATGCACAGTTTCATTGGGCTCTGGCTCAAATAACCAATCATAAAAAGCAGAGGTCGGGGGGTTTGGGGCTGGAACAGGAGGAGGAGCCAGCAGCGGCAGTGGCTTGATGAAGTGACCACAGACTACTTGTACTGTGGTGAGGGTCTTTCCTGAAGTTGCTTATGTTGGTGGTTGGTGGGTGGTGTTTGGGGGTGGTGGGTGGAGCTGCAGTGGAGACATTGTTCATTAAGATTTCAGGGGCTTTCGCTGGTGTCTGTGTCTCGCTGTGGTGTCTATGCATGATGACTGGAACCAAGTGAAACCTGAGACGTAGAATTAGAGGAAATACAGCACCAAATTTGAGCCCCGGAGGACTACTCGCTTTTTGTTTCCATCACCGTGATGAAAGTGGGGCTGTGTTTATGTTTTTGTTTGTTTTTAATACTTGCCCAAGTGAAATCGCTCACGCAGAGCGAGTGCAAAACATTTATTTTGTCAGCTCATGAGTTTACCATACAAGATTGGAGTTTTGCATGTGAAAAACAAATGGCCTTTGTGTCATGCTTGGCACCACGTGGACATGAACTGCTAGAACTCTTGATGTTTTTCTTGAGCTCAGACCCAGATCCACTCCACCAGCTGTGTGAAGCTATGACTCTCTCAGAGTCGTCCATCTTGCATTTTATGAGAGGACTTATTTTCTTTTTTTTTGTGGTACTCCATTTTCCAAGGCCACTTCTGAAAGACAAACCTAGGCTCAGGAAAGGCAGGATGACAGATCATCACTATTTGTCAGCGTCCCCATTACTCAAAACAACACAAGCTCTGTTTGGGAAAAATGATTCTTTGTAAAACTGGGCATAAGAGCCGACGAGAGGTCTGCCTCTGGAAAAACAAAGCGAAAAAAAAAAACAGTCGGAGTTGTAGAGCCAGCACAGGTCTGATGGCATCGCCGAAGGTCTTTTTGTCCCAGCTCACTTCTGTTTACATGTCAGAGGAAGACAGTGTTGAGATGCAGACCTGGATGTACAGGCAAGATGTTTCCTATCTGCTTCCTATTGTTTGTCCCAGTTTTCATTCCCGCGGTGCTCTGCACAGATGAGTGAAGACAGAGAGAGCGTGGACTTGAGGGACCGCGAGGAGAGGTTTTGATTTTTTTTCGCCCCTGTAGAATAAAATTGAAAGAAACTGAGCTGATGGAATTATTAGTTGGAGACAGATGATAATGAACTAGGGAGTTGTAGTCAATTAAAAAGTAATGAGGAAAGCATGTTTGTCTTCAAAGACATCGTCAATAAAGTGCTGACAAGATACTCTGCAAACTTTTCCCCTTTGCAACGTGTTAACAACAGAATTACTCACTTGCTCATTAACTGGTAAATTGTTTGAATTAATTTGCAGCAGCTATTTAAGATCACGGTGAAGCGCCACTTCGACAGAACAAAAGTATCCCTCCATGACTCACGGCAGACCTGCTGAGTTTCCCGCTGCTTCTGTTTGCCTCCGGGCATCCAGAAAAAGAAAAAGTGCTAACAGTTTCCCCTCCACTTGGTTTCCTTGAGTTGGAACATCATACCCAAACAAGATGACAGGCCCCTGGACCCGCTTCTCTCCCTCCCACCGTACCAGCATTTGCCCTCCCACAGTGTTGCCCAGGATGTCCTGTGTGGTGACTTGTATCTGGCTCTCGTCTCCTCTCTGCCCCCCCGTCTTCCTGTTGTGCTGCGCGGACATGCAGGTGTCGCACCAAAAAAGCCCCCCGAGGGCTAATGTGTTGCGCAATGCGGCCCGCCTGCGCCAGGGTTTTCAATTAGCTCGAGCGCCATTCTGCAGGGCCCACTTTCATCTTCGTTTAGCCATGAGGCAGTCCAACAAAGTGAATTAGTGGAACCACCTGTGGGGCTTGAAGCTGTTTCAGTCTAGTGACACTGCTGGGAAAAGCGCGGAGAAAGGGCCTAAGTGAAGGAACATCTCTGAGGGTTCACCTTCGGGGTAGCACACGTGGCCGAAGTTTTTGAGTGAAGAAAATAAGGCTTTAACTTCCAGATGCTTGCAGAATGAGGCCCATCTGGAGAGAGAGAGAGGGAGAGAGAGAGTCTGAGCTTTCGGGGCTATGTGTAAAAAAAGAAAAAAAAAAGCTTTAAAATGATCACTTTAATAAGTTGCAGCTTTCCACCTCGTCCTCCAGAAAGGCAGCACAAGATGTGCCAGAGGTAGGCCTGTAAATCAATGGGGTTTAACTTTTAGGAATTTACTGGCCCAAGCTGGACTTCCTGGAAACAGAGATAGAAAAGGAAAGCCAATAGAGATAATAACTGATAACTATTCTGGTGAGCTCTACCTGCTATGGTGGTATTATCCTGCTGCTGCTGCTGGTGCTGCTGCTTGTCTTCATGATTTTCCAATTCTTTCCTGGTTATCTGGGTGCCCAGGCACAGCAGACACTTGACCACATGGTATTAATTGAGATGCACATCTGTCTCCCAGTGTGCAGCTCCCACTCTCCTTGCGTAATGGCTGTACCACCCCGCAGGCGGCAACACTTTAGTCTTTGGTAAATCACCCAGGTGTCACATTGTTTTTCCCCCGGAGGAGAAGCGGCACTATAGGTTAATCCTGGAAACAAACGGCAGGAAAACATCAACAACAACAACAACAACAACAGGAAAAGATGGCCACGCCAGCCCAAATGGTTCCCAGCTCGCCGTGTCGTAGCAGCTGCAAAGAGAGAGGGAGAGAGAGAAAAAAAAAAGCTGCCATCCAGTCGCATTGGAAGTGTTGTCTTAATCGAAACCAGATGTGGCGTGGTTAAAGTCTGTTACTGTAAATTGCTCTCTCTTTAATGCAACCATGACTTAAAGACTCATATTAAAGCTGTTGCATGAGAACGTTATCCACAATATGAAATACGTCGTTCTTAAACCTCGTGGCTCGGGAAAGGATGATGCTTCCTGTGATATTATTCAGACTCTGCAGACATCCAGAAGGATCAGTGCAGTTTTGTTAGACCCCCCAAGAAGCCTATATTTCACCCAGCGTACATCAACAAAACAGTGATTTGCTACGACTGTTTTTATACAGTAGGTCTCGCTCAGTCCAGAAAAGCAAAGTCTTATAAAGTGCAGCATAAATTATTCAAAATAAGTTTGTAATTGGGTTTTTTTTTGCGGACGCTGTAGCTCATCCAGCTTCTGTGCTCGTGGTAGCTTTTGCCAAAGCAGATGGGGTCTGATTTCACACCTCTCCAACACGGTCCGGACAGCGGCTCCCCTGCCACGAGGGTCAAGACCGCAAGAGTAAGCAATCTGCGCGGTCGTTAGCCAAAACAAAGGTTATAATGGAAAGAAAAGGAGAGCGGAGGGACTGTGTGTCGGGGTGCATGGAACAGGCAAGTCTGTGTGCGCACATCTGTGTTTATGTCGATGTTCGATGCAGAGTTTTGTGATGACTTGGCAGGTTTGGCGGCGTGCAGTGGTTCAGCGTTTCCCCTCGGTGGCTGCAGTCCGATCGGCTGTTTCCCCTCGTAAGAAGCTACAAGTGAAAAAGGCGGTCGGGGAGCGGAGCACCAGCGATCGACCGGCCTGTGAGGGACAGACCGTAAAGTTTGGTGAAGCTGTGAAATGGGCTCAGATTGTTTTTGCATATGTCACCACACTTGAAGTACATCCAGATGTGCAACACAACGCATGTGTGACACCCCACTGCACACATGAATCTTTGCACCAATGAGTCATTGCGTAATCACAGTGTGACTAAATGATTATTGGCATGCTACTCAAGTATTTTCTGCATTTCTTTTCAGTGATAGATTTAAAGTGCGAGTCTGGCGTTGGTCTGTATTTTCCTTTCTGTCAACAAATACGAAAAAAACAAAATCAACTAAATCTTTATCTGACGTCTGTACTCTGTCTGCGCCCCCCAAGCCCACTGCTTTCTACTGAGGGTATAAATCTAAAAAAACAGGTCATGAAGATATGGTTGCATTTTCAAAAAAGGGCTGGTCGTTTCCTAAAACAGCAGGGACCTGTACTTTTTTTTTTTTTTTTTAGCAGATGTCACTTAAATAGAAGCAAATAATTGGTTTATTAGGGACTATGTTGAAGCTGGGATTACTACATATTTGGTCCTCTAGTGAGGATGCTGTATGTGGGACTGAAAATAAACTTCAGTCCCCACATTCATCATCATAAAGGAGCGTCAGCCAGATGTCAGCCAGCGTAACGGCATGACTCACTGATGTGTTTTTAATAGTTTTTGATCAACAATGGGGGATACAGTAAGCTATATAAGGCTTTGACTACACAGGCAAAACATGTCAGTTGGATCGTTCACTGTTGGATTTGATTTGTTGACAGTAAGAAAAAATATAGCGTATCACCAGACTTATCCCTTAACTGCAAATTTTCGCAGCTAGAAACATGGTAGGAACCCCTTAGCCAACGAGAATAAAGTTTCTGCCTGACTCTGCTATAAACCTTCAGCAGAAGCTGTAACCGTGTCAACTTCAAAACCGGGTCCAAGACGAGTTCCCGATGGTTTTGAGATCGATGCAAGGCCAAAACCAGAATTACTCAAGTCGATTTAACCTATTCTGACTCGAGAAAACAAATAATAAAAGAAGACAGAGCGTATGCTGTCGTTACCTTTGCAGCATGAACATTTTTCATCAGTAAAAAGTTCTGATTTGTAGGTTTTCTTCAGGATGAACAGAGATGTTGATCTAGCTGCATGTCAGCGCTATAAAACCGCATTGCATGCAGAGGTCTCTGCAAGCGACACAACATATTATTTGCATGAATGAGGAAAATAAATATCAATGCAGTTGGCAGCAAACAGTGTCCAGTACTGGCCAAGATCAATGCACGTCCAAGACAAAATAAGCATCGGAGAAAGGACCAAACCCAGACTGCAGAAACAACATCTTGCACTCGGTTTTACAGTTGCTTGTTTGCATGCTTAATATAATTATCGATTTTTTTTTCTCTTAACAAAGAGTTACTTTGCTCAGAAACACTCAAAAAAACCCACTCACATCAACAGTTTGTGATTGTTAGGAGTTCAGTGGAGGTTGTGTCTGTTTTCTTAAGCTCCTCAGAAGATTTCAGAGGCTCTTGACCTTGCGCCCTGTTCTGTATATGTTTCGGGAACTCTGCGCACTAATAAATATGGATGAAGAAGTGTTGGCCTTTGCATACTTTTACCATGGGAAGATCAGCTAAAGACACAGCGACTGAAGTTCCTTATGAATCTTTTTTTTAAAAGCAGTGCTTCCCACAACTTTCTGACCCTGAAAGGAGGACAGAAATAATTTGTTTTTGAGGCGATAGCAAGAAAATGACTTTATGATTAAAGAAAATAGCTTGCCATGGTGGGAAAATGAGGATGAGGATGATGTTCTGATGTGTGACATGAATTAGGACCAAAACATCAGAAGGGTCAGTGTCAGATTAAATGTTAAGGACAGAGCACAGACTCAGAGAAATGTCAGTGTGCAGCTGCAGATCTTTTGATACGAAATGTTATACGTTAAAACGTTCTGTTACTGTCCACAATAAAGTTTAGATGTGTTGTTTTTGCATTGGGAACGTAACGATACATCAAGCAAGATCAAACAGAGACACTCAAGATAATAATATCAGTAGCGAACACGAAGTTAAGCATAAAATCAAAACATTTAGAACATTATTATTATTAGGAATTATATTATTAGCAATAAAGATTTGTCTATCAATCATTTAGTCTGAGTAACTTAGTAACTATTTTGATAATTATTCATCATAAATCATTAATAGTAATTTTTCAAGAAAGAATTCCAGACGTCTGATGGTTTCAGGTGCTGTAATGTGAGAATTTGCTGTTTTTTCTGGTCTTTCTTACTGAAAATGGAATATTTTTAGGGTTTTGGACTGTTGAGCAGACAAAACAAGACACTTAATGACTTCACCTAGGGCTCCAAGATAATGTTATTTTTAGTGTTTTCAGATGTTTTATAAGCCAAACCATTAACTGATTAATTGAGACACTTTTTTGGCAAATTCATTGCCAATTAAAATCATTAGTTGCAGCTCCTTTTTTGTTTTGAATGATTTTGTAAATCAATGATTTTGTAAATCAGTCAAAACACTTGTTTTTTTTAAACAAATTAACTTTTAGGTTAGACTGAGGTGAGTTTAACTGGAATAGAGCTGCAATCATTCATCTATCAATCGATTAGTTGATTTACATAAATTAAGGAGCAGTTATTCTTTGAGTGAAAACCTCAAACATCTGTCTTACATCGCAGAAAATTGAATATTTTGTGGTTTGGGAGTGTTGGACGGACAAAACAAGACATTTAATGATGTCACTTTGGGCTCTAGGATGATGGGATTTTTCAGTTTTCTGATGTTTTATGGGTCAAACGATAAACTATTTACTTTCAAAAATAATTTTCAGATTAATTGATATGGAAAATAAATGCCCTGAATGGGAGATTATTTCAATGCCATTACTATTTCCTCATAATGAGCTCAGGAAGTAATAAAGCATCATAACACTATTTCAGTCAGATTACAAGCACTGTGTCCTGATCATAAAGTCACACAATGACATTGCAAATCCAAGAGAATAACTTGACTCATAGAGACATCCACAGCCAGAGTGTATAGAGCTTCCTGATTGCAAGCGGGGAAACAGTTAGACAGTAAAACACAGGAAGAGATGAGGAGGAAGTGTGCGTCTGAATCAACAACTCGCCCGTGATTCATGCTGAAACAATGGCTCAAAGGACATTCCAACAGATCAATCAAGTGTCGCGGCCATTAGAAATATCCTGCTCGTAGAATCGTTGTGGCAGAGGTCTTTTCAAATAGTTACAACATGATTCAGAGACATTTTGAATTCTTGCGCTATTATGTTGTCAACGTGTTTTTCATTAAAGGATACATGCAGTTTATCACAGCTCGCCTCTTATTTTTAGCCTCGCGAACAGCGTGGCTCTATGGCGATGTCCGCCAGTCAGCCTGCCACTCCAGTCCAGACTGAAATATCTCAAGAACTGTTGGATGGATTGGACTGAAATTTGGTACAGACATTTGTTCTGCCAAGAGGATGAATCTTAGGGACTTTGATGATACTCTGTGTTTTTTTTTATTTAGAGCCAGTAGCAGGTCATATTTCTCCCATTTTCAGTGAAATATCTCAATATCTGCCCAGTGGATCCGCACAAAAGTTTGTACAGACATTTACTGCTCCCAGATGGTGTAGTGCACTGATTCTGACTTTTACTCCAGTATTTTTTTGTTTGTTTGTTTGATTTTTGTGAAATGTCACCAAAAACTACTAGATGGTTTGCCATTATTCAGCACAGTTTTAGGACAGTTTGTAACAGCTGATGTGATCCCTTCACTTTTCTTCTGGGACCATCATCAGATAAAAATTTTTAATTTGTCCAATAGTTAATTATCAAATACCTTCAAAACTACTTCACTTTGTTGTTGTGTGCTGAATAGTTGCTTGCCCAAGTTGTGGCAAGCTGGAATTACTTTTTAAGTAATGAATTGCTTCTTTTAAGGTGCTACAATCCATGCAATATAGTCACACATCTCTATATTTGTATATCACACTGAAACACTCACTGTCTTTTATATTAAGAGTTGGAGGAGGGACCTGCTGCACCTGATATGACACAAAGCTTGCTATGACCAAAAAATTGGCGGAAAAATGGAAAATTCCTGTTGTTATATTTCTGAATTTGGCTTCCTTTTAGGTTTTCATGGTTCACCCAACCGCCAAGTCACAAAGACGCCCATGTGAGGAGCTAATTTGCTGATAATTGTAGTGTAAGTGACATTTCCCAGTTTGAATGCTATCCTGTCTGTATGTGATAAAGCCGCACTGTGGATGCAGATGGTTCGTGGGACAAATAGCTGCGACATTATGTTGTCCTGAAGAGAACTATTTTCTGGCGACTCTGCACGCCGTGAGCTTTTTGAAACACCACCTCGGTGTCTTATGAGCTGCAGCCTCCTAATGTTGTGGACGGAGAGGTTTTTCGCCCGTGTTCTTACTCTGAGAGTTTACAATGAAAAGCTATGTTTTCTGGTCACGGTTTGTGGAAAGGCTGTGTTTTTTTATAAGGCCTCTATGTGTCTCTGCACCAGCATGATCAACAGAGCATTACAGCACATATAATTACAGTGCTGTATGGTCATGTCCCTCTGAAACCTCAGCCAGGGCCTCCATTTTGGGTTTTCCACCATTTCACTCGCTGAAGTTTGTATAAAACACTTGTTTAAAGAGACCAGACATGATTTCAATCCAAGGTGTGGAAGTCTGTATTTTTGTTTATCCTGCTCCGTAGAGGTGAATTGGTGTATTTGTCATAGTGTCGTAGTGTTTAAGTTTGTTTTTGTGGACTCCTCTGCTTTCCCTGACCAATGAAGCCACAGCCATCCTGCCTGCGGTTTTGGTCTGGAGTGTGGAGGGCCAGGCAGCAGTTTGCACTGTGGGTCTGTGTGCGAGAGCGCACGAGCCTCAAACGTGTCAGAGTAATTCAACAGGGAGAGCAAAGGCCTCCAGCTGGCAAGAAGCCCGGCTCGACAAAAAAGGAGAGAATTTCAGTGTAAACCACATCAGATCACACACATCTGCAGAAAGTAAACATTTCGTGAATGAAGGAAACAAGGGTTATTTATTTGTTTTCTCATCAGTGTCCCCAAGGATTGCACTGTAGTTACAACATTTGTCTTATTTTGGTGCTGCATCATGTCAAACATTTGCTCATAGAGATAAATGTATAACATTGTTCTTGAGTATTAGAAAATCTAAAAGTATGATTGGTGCACAAATTCACATAAGCGCAAAATGCATTTTTGTGTCTTATAGGCAGGCTATGCAGCGGTATTTTTGATGAAAACTCCTCCATGGTGATGATAAATGTCTCTGTCATGAACTCTGTTTCTAGCCACTAAAGACATTTACAACTGCTCGTTGATGGAGGATGAGTCTCCAGTAAGAGATCTGCAGCACAAGACTTTTTCGTGCCAAATGCTAGAAGAGCAAAAGCCAGGCAGCCCACTCATGTTGCTTCTGTAACTGTGGTCTGTTATGAATCAGTGGGCATTTATTTGGGTGGGGGCATCATTAAGGGATGTAGACCTGAGCTGCAGATAAACATATAGAGAAAAAAATAGTACTTAAGTAAACAAATCTTGCAGCTTTTTGGGGAACCATTGCCAAAATCCACTTAAATTATCAACCAAAACTGATTCTCAAGTAAGCTGTGGTGAAAAGAGATCAAGGAAAAATAACAGAATCAGGATTTCAACCTCTTTATATGGACCTATTTTGGAAGAGACCTCATAGGAAACTGGACTTGTGTCCATCTGGAGCACAGGAGGAAGTCAGGTGATGTTATTTAAGAGCAACAAAGTCAGTTGAGGGAGAAGGTTGCAGTGGATAGACGGATAGGCCGACAAAATATCAGACTTCATTGCAGGAAACTGCTGTTCATTTCCTGTTTCCGATTAAAAGTCACGTTTTCTGTAAACCATGACCGTGATTGTTCCCTACTCTGTACCCATGACACCATCAGTGAAGTCACTTTTAACCCAAATCACCATGTTTTCCATGTTGTTTTTGTGCATTAAAACCTTGAAACTGTAAGCATACTGTTATCAGATCATAAAACTAATTTATGATTCATCAGTGAATTTGTGACAGATTTCAAAGACACAGGCGAATGTTGTCTTCCTGCCGATAGTGGCATCACATCAGAAAACGCTTCCATGTGTTGTTCTGAGAGGTAATTACAAATATTGTCTAATTTGTAGCATTTGATGACTGAACAAGAGGCCATTCATTTGTTGAATCATGCATGATTATGCATCTACAATATCTTATTTCAAATAGATAATCTCAGGGTTCAGATGTGCAGCGACGGCTAATCAGAGCTCGATTCAAATTCAAAATACAGCACTGCATGTTGTCGCGATCCAAACCACTCCCCACAGCTCAGTGACTGGCTCATCATCCAGCTCAGTTGAGTCTTTGTGGATGTTTTCATGTGTTTTAATGGAGCTGTGAAGCTAAAGACAGCCCGCTCTCGTGCCAGAGGGTATCCCAGTCTCAGAAACATCAGCTCAGGCTCTATCAGTGTTGTTGCAGTTCCTGCTGGTTGCAGATAGGAGTCGATGCAAAGCCAGCCGGGCCTCTGCTCTGTGTTGGAAGTCGTGTTGATGTCCTCATGTGGTCCAAAACAACCGCGTTACCGTGGTGACCTTATCACTCCAGCCACTGTTATCCACGGGCTCTGTTCTCAGTCACCGTGGGGATGAGGGTTGTGACCTTACCCATAAAGACGGTCTCCAACGTAAACACACACACACACAGACACACTCACGAGCCCGTTCTTATCTAACTACTAGCTATTTACCACTTCAGGAAGAGGTGTCGTCATCGCACATTTCATCCTCTTGGATCACATCATCTTG
>JBCAUF010000343.1:19563107-19583174 GCA_038406115.1 Haemulon aurolineatum
GGTTCAAATGCATAAGTAAACTACAGAGTGAATTCAACATCTCCCCTGGGGACACACAAAGCACACACACACACACATGCACACACACACAGAAATGTAATCCAGCAGCAGGCCATGCATGGATCAAGTTCAGCGTTTCACCGAGCACGTGGATGTAAAGATGTCTTGATTTTAAACGGTGGGGCGGAGAGATAACGCTGAGCATCGGATGTTTTTCCACAGAGTAAACATCCACAGAGTTTGCCTTGTCATTCAGGTGGCCTTATGCAACACATACTCACTGTACGTCCCGCCATGCACACACTCAGACGGCAGGTCCAGTGTTTCCTCAAAGCTTTATTTATGGTGACTCAAGTGTAATACTAATTATATAAATAAAAGAATGATATAATACAAGAGAGCTCTTCACACATATTTTTTTTTACTTACTTCCTGATTTATTTATCTATCATAAAATAACATTTCCAAGTTTTTATGTCATTTAATGCAAGTTGTAGGTACTTTGATGCCAGTTTGAAACCTAAAAAAAAATCCCCAAAAAGGAAAAAAAAAACTGAATACATCGACTGACTGCAATAATCACAATAATATCGATAATAATGTGAGAAGAAGAGCAGTAATGATAATGCAGTTTGAGTCTTTGTGTTGTACTACAACCATGCTGTCAGGCGTGGCTTCTGTCGAGGACATCTTGGGGAGTCTGTGCGCGAAACGAGCGGCGCGGTTCTTTGTTCACCGGGGCTGCTGCAAAAACCCTTGTTTCTCTCTCTCTCTTTTTTTTTATTTTATATTATTTATTTTTTTCCCCTTCAACGGCAAATGTGCGAGGGGGGGTTTTCTGATGTTCCCCTCGCTGCATAGGGGTCTGCAACGCCTGTCTGACAACTCCCTTTCTCTCTTCTCCTCCTCGTATACAGCCCCCACCGACCGCCTAGCCCCCACCCACCCCCTCCGCCGCTCCAGACACCCTCTCTTTCCCTCCTATACATAACATCCTCATGCGCAACGGCGCCGGAGACAACAACGCGGTGACCTGCCGCAAAGCACGGCTACATAGAGGTGGGCGGACCCCCTCCTGCAAACCTCTCTCTTACCCACCCACCCACCCAAAAAAAAAAAAAATGTCACAAACTCCTTTACTTCCAAAATTCATGGCAGATGCTCCACGGTCGCCTTCTTAATATGCAGGAGCTTGTTTTTGTTTTTTTGTTTTTTTTGTTCGAGTCTCTGAATGATAAAGTTGACATCATCTTTTCAGCGGCGGCGGCGGCAGCAGCAGCACATCATCAGACCATGTGCGCACTCTTACTTGCACCTTTTATGATAACGCAACTGTTTACATCCCGCCACGGCTATTCTTACATAAGTCGCCCCCCCGGATAAAAAAAAAAAAAAAAAATGCGGTGGTTTTCAGGCTGCTCCACGCCGCCGCCGCCGCCGCACCACCACCACCACACAGCACAGCTCTCTGGAGCCGTGCGAGCGAGTCTTGCGTGAAGAAGTGCGGGAGCACAAGGCAAGGAGGAAGAGAGCTCTTTTTTTCTTTTCGAAAGAAAAAAAAATCAAAAAAACCGATGAGGTGTTTTTCCTTCTTTTTCTATAGGTGACGTGAGGGCGGAGGAGGGGTGGGGGGGGACTAGAGGGGAGGGGGGTGGAAGGAAAGCTCGGGTTTTTTGAGATGCCACAGGCTCGGGAACCTGAGACGGAATGGTACAACGGGAGGGCGGCTCGTTTTGTCTCGGCGAGGAGGGGAGCTGTGTAAACCAGACTGGGTGGAGCAAAAAACGCGCACCGCCCGCCCCAATCCATCGCGCAGACGGCCTTGTGTCCCGTGCGCCTCGGAGCTTCGCAGAGAGACTACTGTACTGAAAGTCTGGCGGATAGAGAGAGAGGAGAGGGGGGCCGGTCTATGGGAGGGACTAGCGCAAAGGGGGGAATTGGAAGGAGGAGGGGGCGAGGAGGAGGAGGCGGCACGGGTGCTGTTTCTCCAGTCTCTTTCCCCTGTCTTTGTCTCACACACTCTTTTGTTAGCCATGCCTAGCCTGCTGGTTCTAGCAGGGATCATGGAGAAAAATGGGGGCTACGGCGGGGATCTGGCCGGCTCCGGCTTCGGCAGCGAAGGTCTCCTCGTGCCGCCCGACGAGGAGGAAGACGACTCCCGTGCCCTCAGGGTCGCGCTGGGCCAGTTGTCTCTGCTGGGGCTCGGGGAAGGCGAGGACGGCGGCGGAGCCCCAACAACAGGAGTACAGGACCGGAGTAACAATAACAACAACCACCACAACCACACGAACAGCGTCGGAGGTGGCGGGGACGCGGCGATCCTGCAAGGGAAGAGCAAGTTGTGCGCCCTGTACGAGAGCTCCTCAAGTGAGACGAAAGGACGAGGCTGCAACATAACAGAATGCGTCCCAGTGCCCAGCTCTGAACATGTGGCCGAAATAGTGGGGAGACAAGGTAAACCGCTGGCTTGCAAATTAATTTCTCCCCCCTCCCTCTCCTTCCCTTACACCCTGAAAACTTGCGCTTTCATCCCGTTGAACAGTGCTGCATTCTCCCCGCCGTGTTTCCCCCGTGTGCGCTTTTGTTTTTTTTGTTCTCTAACTGTTACCTGGTGTTATTTGACAAAGAAAAGGGAGTGGTGTGTGTGTGTGTGTGTGTGTGTGTGTGTGCGCTCGCGTGTTTTTTGTACTCCCCCGAGACATCAGCCTCCCACTTTTTTTTTTTCCTCCTCTGCCACAATGTTGCAAGTTCTCGTGTGCGTTGAAACAAGTCGCTCGGACGCTTTATGTTTATTTTGCTTTTTTTTTTTGAGTGCATTTTTTTTTTGCACAGAGGCGTGGAGAGAGAAGGAGAGAGAGAGAGAGAGGGGTATATGGAGAGAAATAGAGGGAGGGAGAGAGAGAGAGAGACCCGTTCCCTGCTGGGCGAATTATTCTACATCCACGCCATCAATGTCAGCGCGCAGACACACACACTGGAGCACGGAGAGCACTTGCTTCCTTTGTCGTCTGAGACGCGCCAGACTGTTCAAAAAAAGGCAACGTGCAGCGGCCGAGGAGAGGAATGTCTTTCACTCTGAGGCTGATGTGCTTAAGAGGGGGAAGAAAAAAAAAAACCCAACCGAATTTACACCCCTGGTGTCCAATGGTGGAGGATTGTTTAGCCTCTTTCCACCCAATTTTTTTTTATTATTCAGCTCGTTGTTTATGTTGCGCACTGCCCCACTGACACAATTGGACAATAGAGCGAGCGTGGTCCACTTGTTTTTTTTTTTTTTTGTTTTTCCCATAAGAGGGAGTTGGAAAGTTCATTTCCAGACAGTCTGCCCCGTTTTTCTTGCAGTTGGAGGTTGTTTTTTTCTATATATTGAACAAAGACCTGAAGTTGAATGACAGCAGCTGTCAAACAAAGGTGTGAAAGTCGGACGGGGAGGGGGCGGTGGGTTGAGGGGAGGGGAGGGGCAGCATTAAGACAGTGTTGCTGCTTGGCACACGGGATGGCCTTAAAGGGTGACTCAGCGAGAAGTTGCACCAGGAGGTGGGAATCCTTTTTTTATTTAAAAAAGAAAAACACAAATATTCTGTTGTTTGTGCTTATTTGTTGTCAGGTTGTTGTTTTTTTAAAATTTTTATTTCCGCTCTCTCCAAGTTCCATATTTATGTGCAATCAAGCTGCGAACAAGCTTGAACCCAAGTTGTTTTCGAAGCGGGGAACCCAGAAGTAGAATCTCTTTGTCTTGTTTCTTCTGCTCGGTGGTGGTGTTTATGTGGCTGCGCCCATTGTTAACTGTTGTGATGAACCCACGGGTGAGAAGGGGCCGAAAAAAACACAACACACACACAACACACACACACAAGGATGGGGACGGAAGGGCAGTATAGCATCTGAAAAAAGCTGAATGGGAGTCACGCCTTTGGAGCTCAACACAAGGGGCTCCTCATGAGCCCCACTTCACTGCACACTCTCAATGCCACATGGTTGTCTGTCAGGAGAGGGAGTAATAGGCGGTTGGACTGAGAGAGGTACAAAGACTGCAGGGTGGGTAAGGTACCATTAGCAAATCCTGATTTATCTCGCAACACAAACAAACAGGTCTCGATTAATGTCGGGGAGGGGGGTCCTGGGGAGCTGAGATGGCTTCTTTTACCAATACTCTCCTTTCTTGCTCCACCGCTGTGGTAATGTGGATTTACTTTGTGCTGCTAAGTGCCCCTTGTCTCCCATTGCGGCTCCTGTTCTTTACTCTGAAGTGTAAGTTTTGAATTTTAATGGGGTAACCGAAGACAGCCAGAGGGTGGATCCAGTGAGCACCGAGTGCAGCGGGAGGACCCCCCCCCCCCTTTTTTCGCCTCGGCCCGAGAAGAAGTGCTGATTTTTTTTGGTGGGGATGCATACGAGGCGAGCCGCTCGTGCATCGGGCCCTTTTCGTTTAGCTGGCGCCGCGCACACGCCCCCTTTTTTCCTCTCAGCCCCGTGCGCATCGCAGCCCGCCTCGTGGAATCTGGCGAACGGAGCATCCTGTCACGAAGAAAAAGGGGGTCTGATGTGATTGTTTTCTCCCGTCAGGAGTCACGGGCACCGATTCCCGAGGATGCTCTTGTGCCTTTCCTCCGGAGCTCTTCAGATCAAGGGTTTGGCTTTGTTTGGAGTCACGGGCACCTCTCACACCTCAGTCTCAACACATGGAAATAAACTGTCACCACTGACCTCAATTTCTGGTTGCGATTAATTAGTATTTGCCTATTTTGTTTACAGATAATTCTTTAATTGAGACATTCATTTGGACTAATTAAAAGGTGCAATGCAGGTCGAGAACAGGAATCTGGCAATTGCTCTTTGATCCACCGCGACGCGAACAGGTCTATTAGCTTAACACCAGGCTATGGCCACAAAGGGCATTTTTAGGTATGAGCAATGCTAAACCTTCAGAGTATCACTGCCCTTCTGTCCGCACCACTGGTCCCTGAGAATGAAGTGTTCCTGAACAAAGTGGGGCCCATTTAGGAGCATTAGAGTGACATTCGTCTTCAACTTAAGGTGTTATGATACCTGCAGCTGGGATTTTCAGATTGGTAATGCAATGATCTGCAGTGTGATCTGAGGCTCCTGAAGCTTAGACAGACGGACAGATAGATGGATAGGATAGATAGGTGGCTGATCATGCTCGCTTATCCCAAAAAAAAGACATACTGGCCTCTTTAAGACTCGGTCGAGACAGCTTAAGGCGTGTTTTAGTCGTCAATAAATGTGAGCGTCTTAATGAGGGAAGTTGCCTGAATTTCTTGAATGAAAACTGACCCGAGTAGTGCTCGACGCATCCTCCACAGGGTGTGATGAAAAACAGAATTGCTGTGTCTTTCCCTGCCACGTTCCTCTTGACCTCAGAGCACCTAACAATCCTACGAAATGATATGCGTTTTACCATAGAGCCTGTTCTGTCCCATTACACTGTCAGGTCATTTGTCATGGAACAACATTAACCTGCACTCTCTCGCAGCAAGTCTCGGCCTTAAAAGCACTTAATAGAGTAAACTATTACGCCCTGATCAGGAACAGGGCCCATGTAGAGCAATAATATGACCCAAAACCCGAAGCATATGTGGGTTGGCTGTATTGTCTCGCAGGTTCAAGGAGAGGTCAGAAAGTGATCGCTCGCCAGCGTAGGGCAAATGTGTTGCATCTGCTGCAGCTCTGCGCCCTCCAAAACAGCCATGTCTGCTCCGGCCAATACCTCTGCACCCGCCCATGCATCTCTTTAGTAAGATTTGTGTCTGATGTAGAGCTAATAAATAAGTACACTGAAGAAGTACACTAATGCTTAGGTGCTGAAGCCCTCATAAATCACCATAATTACTCCTTTGCCAGTAAAAACCCGAAACATATTGAGCTAAACTGGTCACAACCGGTGAACAAATCTGAATGTACACCGAACAAAGGAGAGTTGAGGATTTCTGTCAGCGAAGGTTGATAACCAAGTGTGCTCTCGCTTGTAACCGTTTCACTTGGATTCGTGAGTCACAAAATTTAACCGATGTATCGTATTTGCTCATTTTAAAACGTGTGCTGGTGTCTCTGCAGGTTGCAAGATCAAAGCCCTGCGGGCCAAGACCAACACCTACATCAAAACCCCCGTTAGAGGAGAGGAGCCTGTGTTCTTAATCACTGGCCGGAAGGAGGATGTTGCACTGGCCCGCCGTGAAATCATCTCCGCCGCGGAGCACTTCTCCATGCTCCGGGCATCCCGCAACAAGCTGGGAGTGTCTTTTAGTGGCTCCCCGCCCACACCTTTGCCAGGTCAGACCACCATTCAGGTGAGAGTGCCATACCGTGTCGTGGGGCTGGTAGTGGGGCCTAAAGGATCCACCATCAAACGCATCCAGCAGCAAACCTGCACTTACATCGTCACTCCCAGTCGAGACCGCGACCCCGTCTTTGAGATCACGGGGTCGCCGAGCAACGCCGAGCGGGCCCGCGAGGAGATCGAAGCACACATCGCCTTCCGAACGGGAGGCCTGCACGACCACAATAACGAAAACGACTGTCTGGGGCCGAACGGTGGAAGCAGCCCAGCGGGCAGCAGCGGCGGTCTGGAGAGCCGGCTACAGCAGGTGTGGGGGCTGCAGGGGGGCCAGCGCAAGCCCCTCACCAGCAGCTACCGCCAGAACTTCTCAGATGCCATGGTCGGA
Source organism: Haemulon aurolineatum (assembly GCA_038406115.1). Lineage (NCBI taxonomy): Eukaryota > Metazoa > Chordata > Actinopteri > Lutjaniformes > Haemulidae > Haemulon > Haemulon aurolineatum. The sequence goes on from JBCAUF010000343.1 coordinate 19,569,794, forward strand.
GGGGGAGGAGGAGGAGGAGGAGGGAGCGAGGGAGGGGGGATCTACAACAAGGGCAACTTCTCCAGTTCTGGAGAGAAGCCTTGCTCTTATTTTGGATCAGAGGGTACCCAGAGCTGGGGCGACCCCGACTACCCCAAACAGGTGGCCTTCTACGCCCAGCAGCGTTCCAAGAGCTTCGGAGGCCTCCCGCTCCCCCTGACCAGACTCTCCCCCGGCTTGCCCGAGCCCTGCGGAGGTGGAAGCACCAACAACTCTTCAGTCACCAGCATTGTGCCCGTAGCCGGCTCACCTCACGCCCAGGCCCGCCGCGCCCACAGTGAGCCCACCTCAGCCGGCGAGGGTTTCCCGGGCCGTCTGCCAGTGCCGGACTCGCCACCGGCCACTGTGCGGGACTGCATGACCTGCTTTGAAAGCAAAGTGACGGCTGCCTTGGTGCCCTGTGGCCATAACCTCTTCTGCATGGAGTGTGCCATCCGAATCTGTGAGCTCAACCACCCGGAGTGCCCAGTGTGCCACACCCAGGTCACACAGGCCATCCGAATATTCTCTTAAGGAACCACATCAGTTTTTATCATTAGTTTTGTCAGTGTTTGTTCAATAATTATTTACTGTTATTATGATTATTATTATTATAATACACATTTTTGTTTTTCAGAAAATTTAAAAACAATCAAGCAGATATTTTAGAAGGCACTGCTTGCTTTACTAAAAAGTATAAGAAATATTTTTAAGTTTTTCTTTTATATATATATATGCATATATATTTTATAAAAGTTTTGTTTATAAGAGAAGTATAGTACCTTGCATTTTCAGTTTTTTGACTGCTGCTGTTTTTCATTCATGAATCACAGTGTAGGCAGAGGTAGACAGTAATGTGAACATTTTATTATTCAAATTTTTTATTTTACCATGAAGTGGGTTTTTATGGAAGGAAGAAGATGATTGTTGAGGTACCCAATCTGCACCTGACTGACCTAGAAAGTCAATGTTGTTATTAGAAGAAAAAAAACATAGAATTCTCATTGCACCTTACAATCATCTTGGTCTAAAATAGGATTTTCAATCATACCTTGAAATTTCTGGAGCTGATGTGAAGGTGAATTCAGCCTTTTCAGTTTTTACTGTGATTGTGGTTTGATATAATTGGTCCGAAATAGATATTAATTTCAGCTAAATGAAAATGTGAATAGACTGGTTCTAGTCAAAGCCTTGTAATCTTTACAAGAGAGCAGCAGACATCCCCTTATTTCATTCTTATACCTTAAAGTCTTATAAACCAGATTCATCCGTAAAAAAAAAAAAAGGAAAGGACATTGCATCATTTATTCAGAGTGATTGGTCACATTCTCTCGCTATCGTTATTGACAGAGATCGATGAAAGTTGTATACAGATTCCGTAAAATTTTCTTTCCAGTAGCCATTGATTACACTTTGGTCACTGCAGTTTGTTGAAAAGACTCAGTAATGCTTGCTCCTCGTGGCACTTGAAAAGCATGTGGTTCCTCGGTTGGCTTAAAGCACTGATTTAATTTGTGAGGCCGAAAGCCTTGGAATTCATCCAGTTGGCCAGTTCTCGATATCTGTCTCCCCAATGGACTTGTTTCAAAGCCACCTTAACCACGCTTTATTGTCTTGTGTGGTCATTTGGCCACATTCGCTGAACGATATAGGACACGGCAAGAGCTCCAGTCAACAAGCATTTCTCTGAAGTGTGCACTGTAAATAACGAGGAGAATTAGTATGTGGACAGAAGCCGAGTAAAACTGTAAAATGTTTCCTGAATCAGCAGCACACTCAGATTAAAATAGTTGACACTGTAAAATACAGAGTCCCAAATCAGTAATCCTTACTCCCCAAATTCTAGCAGCATTATGTGTGAGCTCCGAGGGGCCAGCTGTCTCCCCTGTAATTAGCAAAGCTGTACAGGAGCAGGTGTTTCATGGCACACTGTGGCTGTGACCCCGAGTTGGAGGTCTCGCCGAGCCCCCTTTCTTTCTCTCCTTTCTTTGGCTTTTATGTCTCCCCCTGCTTACAGTTCGATCGTTTGCTTTCGAAGGCCTCCTCTGAGTGGGGCGTATTGTCTGGGCCCGGTAGCGGCGTGGGCTGCAGAGTGCTCGGACACGGCCTGGATCTGCTCATTGATAATTAGGCAAATGGGGCTGGTCCAGGTGCGGACCGTGTTGGGGGGGGGACTCTGGAGCTGTGCGAGGGGTGGGACAGGGTCCCGCAGCGAGCCCCCTTACTGCCCCACCCCACTGTTACAGGCACAGAGGGGGCTGGACGGTCTGGATGCAGCTGGGCGAATAGGACCCCCTCCTTCCACTCCCTCTTGCCCCTCGCTCCCCCCCTTTTTCCTCTCCTTTTCTGCCGCTTTGAGCTGTCCCTACTGGGGGAGAGGGGGGCCTCTTTTGTCCCAAAACACACACACACACAAAATTTGAAAGACACTAGCTGAATTTGGCAGCGCCTGTGAAATGAGGGGAGGCTCAGAGGCAAAATAAATTATCTACAGTTATCAGGGGATGCACCAGCTACCTGTTTTCACCGCTAACACCGCGCAATCTGAAGCACACCCTCTGCAAACGACGAAAGCGTGCAAGCTCACCTATAAAATAAAGACTGCGTGATCTCCTCGCGCGGGGTGCAGCGTTAACACCCCCCCCCCCCCTCCTTCACTCGCCAACTGCACCGCCCTGAAATTTGAATGGGGGTCCTGTTTGTGTGACAGCGCCAGAGCAGATCGTGTCAGCTCGCTACTGTATGGGACATCCTGCAGCTGCCCCTTCACTATGGACACCCGGGCTTCAGCCAATGGCACCCCCCACCTCCACCCTCCTACCCACCCCCCCCCTCCCATGCTTTGAGCTTCCAGAATGAAATCAGACAATTGTAATTGACAGGAAAGCAGAGGAAACGCCCCATTTAACCAGCACTCATGCTGAATCAAATTACACACCCTCTGCGTCTGCCTTAGCCCCAGCCTGGGGATTTCAGAGGGCTAGAGGAGAGCGGATGGGGGTAGGGATTAAAGCTGTTGAATGATAGGAAAAGGGGGCGGGGGGGTCATTTTGGCTGGAGAAAGAGAGAAGTATGCTACCCCCCAAAAAAATTAAACCTTGCAGCGATTTTATTGATGGTTCAAGTCTCGCAGCGTTTCGAGTTTTTGTCACATGTGGGCCAAGTGGTGTTGACGGGGGAACACCGGCTCTTATGTTGCATTCAGCTCGGCTTCTGTCTCAAAAAAACAAAAACAAAAAAACAAAAAAAACAGGCATTAACAGTTACAAATTGTGTCGTCTTGGACACAAAGGCCCCTCCTTTCTTCTTTTTTTTTTTTTGTTTTTTTTTTGTTAAAGACAAAAAACAAAACACACACACACACACACGGCAGACCACTCGCATTACACGTGGACTGCAGGTAAAGCACTGTACTTGCAAAAAAAGTACCCTGAAATCTATCAGATGTAGGAAAGAATAGTTATGATTTTTATGGATGGAGACATTGCACAGTGGTTTGGCTTAAGCTTTCAACGTCAAATTCAAGGCAGTATGACACTGTTCTTTGAACTTAGTATTTTTGTTATTTTGTTTTCTGCCTTAACATTTTTTATTCAAATATTGCCATTTCTTTGGCAAACAAGGTAGCAACTTTGGCCTTTTTGATAGTACCGCCCCCTAACACGACTTTTTAAAGTACTTATTTTTGGAGAAAAGAATGTGAATCAAACTGCTTGGGTGGGGATTAGAGGGATTCAGGAAATTAGGCTCTTAAAACACTTTACTTAAAATATAAAGTAGAGCACCTTATTACAAACCATGCGCATTTGATTAATACCAAACCGACCACTGATGGTGAAATACATTTCATAGAATTTGAAAGACATGCACATAAGGATTCCCTATCATTTTTTTGTATTATGGTGGTTCTTGTTGTTCTTAATACTACAGTAGTACTAGTGGTAATTTGGGAGACCCCTCATCCATTTAGTCAATGCTGATGACTTGGTTGAGTTTGCACTGGTTTAATGAAGAGAGGGCTTGTTGGAGATTCTCCCTGTTTAGACGCTGTATAAGTTAATGAGTATTGTACTTTATGGGAAAGCACTCTGAGCATCTATGTAAATACAGTATGTGTATCGGATACGAGCATCCAGACAAAGGCCCACTTAAAGTGAGGTTTTGATTATTTTTACAAGCTGAAGGTGTCATTGTCAATGTTTTAGCATATGGAATTCAAAATGAGTTTTAGGGAGAGTAAATCTTTTATATATGCGCCCCATCATCCTTTTTGACTATAATAGTATATTAGATAGATCCATACATTTAAGAAATATTATTTAAACTGATTAACTTAGTATTTCATCCAAATATATAGATAAGAAATTAACCAGACACTACTATAAACTGTAATAATGAATATCCTTTATAAAGCCGCTGATGTATAAATCCCGTCTCAAATAAAAAACTCGAATGAATAGTATGTGTAATAACCTAACCCCTAATGAATAAATCAGTTTCTATGTATATTAGGATGAAAAGCAATAATAGGACTATACTGGGACAATAAACAGAGGAGCCTGCTTAGTCAGTTCTTTAAATAATATTCTATTCAGAAATTGACCTTGATTATTAGGATAATACCGCTGCATTTCTGTCTCATAACTGCTTAAAATTCATTATGGATTCAGATATAATTAATTAGTAACAGTTTCAGGATAAGTAATTGTTCTTGTTGTGTTCATCAGGGTCTTAGTCATTTGATTGCTTAATTTTTTTGATTTTTTTTTTCTTATGTTGAATATCAATCAGATCACAGGGTGGGTCAAGACAAACTTAAGGATTCCTCCTCCTGAGTAGCACTGAAAGACGAAACTGCGATTTCTTTGACTTGGAGGCGCTGTAAAAGTGATCCCCCCCCCCTCCGCCCCACTACTCCCCGAGTGTAAACAAACAACAAGACCAGAGCATAAGCACCTAGCTCTGTCCTGTTTGTTAAAAAGCAGGAGCTGGTGACTTCACTTATGACAGACTGATGTCTTGAAGACTTTGGTCAGAAACGTACACGCAGCAGTGAGAAGCAGAGGGTCGGGTGATGTGGTGTGATGTACTGTACCGGTCACTCTCTTTACTGCAGCCATGTTGCCTACATTGAGGGGCTTTTGACTCTTCACGCTCATTATTCTATGTTGAACCACATACAGGGGCTAGATGTGTTGCCTACGGCATATCTTAAGATGATTTCTGTTTACATAGCGATAATAAGTTCCAGATTTCATGGCTCTATTTGATACTTGCACCCACTTTTTTCATCTGTTGTGTTTTTTCGAAAGAAAAAAGGTCAGACATAGCCAAAGAACAAAACACAAGGAGAGGACACGAGCTAACTTATCACTTGAGTTAACTTATTTTAGCATCAAAATCTGCCTGGTTTTAGAGTTTATTGAATCAGGATTATTAAGAAATAATCTCATAGCTAGAATACTCTGTTTACCCAAAAGTCTTAGAGGCCACTCAATCGATATCTGTGAAATGAAGGCATATCATGTTTCAGTGTTGTAAGATTAGTTTAATACGACAGAGGCGCCGGTAACAGACTTACTTCTCCCCAAAGAGATCAGCTTAAAGCTCATCCTGGCGCTTACACAGTCCTTTGAGTAGTTTGCCATTGTCCTGGTTAGGTTATCGGGGGGGAAATACAGTCCAAGGAACGTCTTAATCTTTCTGGAAAACTTGACAGATGTTGAGAAGTTGAGATAAAAAGGGACTGTCCAAGTTATAATGAAAAAAAAAAACAGGCTGAGAAGAAATTGTGTTGACAATGACAAGTCAGTGAAAATTCAGGCTGAATTCCTAATTTTTAAGACCCTCAGAGTAAACCATAAGGGATTATGTTAGATGTAAACAAGGTGACAGTGTAATAGTGAACAAAGCAACACTGTGGTTTTAGTTAATATCGTTTAGAGAGCCATTAACTGTATCCTTAAGTTTAACTGCATGTTAGTAAAATATAGTACAGTAGGTAAGATTTATCAGAAAAACGCTAAGATCGCATAAAGAGTTCATCAGCCTGATACCTAAAGTGTATAAAAAGCTTTAAGACCTTAAAGTGAACATCGGTTTAAAATCATATATTTACCGTGTAGTTTAACTAATTGATACATAAAGTTTAATTATGATTCTTAAGAATATGCTAAGGTGTAAGTTTCATTTGTCCAACTCACCCAGTTAAGAAATACTTTTTAATTCAGTGGTGCAACAAAAGGGGTGGGGTGACTCACAGTGACATTTGATTCATTAAGTTCTTGTTAGTATTATTTACAATATTGTATTAAGCTTACTATTATAGTAATGGTAGAAACTGTTGATGTTTTTCTTCTCTTGATATGAAAAGGTCTTTATGCATTTATGTAGAATCCCTTTTAAGGAGTGATAGGAAATCCTTATTTTCAATGGATGCACTTAAGCAATTGTACCAACCTGTCTAAATCACACATTGAGCAAGTACTGCATTTGAATGTAAAAAAAAAAAAAAAGGAAAAAAAAAAGACCACTCAACTCAATGCACTCCTTATGCTTATTGTTTTGTCAATTTACAAGTGAGCTTTAAGTTTTTGTTTGTTTTTTGGAAAGGATTTGCGACAGGTTTTCAACGTAGACTATATTTGAGTTCTTCCACATACATTTATAGAAAGTAACTTAAAATGAATAAAAAAAAACATATTACAATTTCTCAAATCTATTTTGCTAACATGGGTTATTATTTCATAGAAAGCAGAGGAAAAAAAAGTCAGTATCTGGATGTTATTTATGAAAAGTAAAAAAAAAAAATGAAGCAACATATTTATGAGTAACCTCAAGACATTTTGTTTTTTAATTAAAATTACAAGAAGTTAATATATTTCTAAACACAGGGAAGTCAGTTTCTACTAATAAGTAAAATGAGAAAAGAAGTTTAGAAGTTTTATTTATGAAAGTTGTGGACGCTCGTCTTTTCCATCTACTTCATGGTAAATGAAGTAAATGGAACGAGAGTGAGCCCACTGCTTAAATTTTAACTTCAGACATGCACTACTTCAACATCCGTGCATTCACAATGGAATAATTACAGAAAATAATATAATATTTTTTAGAATTTGGAGATATTTTAGTCACAGAGCATCAATTTTGTGCCTCAATTATATATTTTTCCTGCATCAGCATTCTTTGCGCAGTGCTGCTTGCTGTAACCCCCCTTTCCCCCCCTTCAACTAACCCCATGTTACTGACTGAAACACATAACTCATTTCCTCTGTAATCTAAACTCGCTTTTACTTATCAAACGTATAAAACATGTTACGACTGCAACGCTTGGAATGAATGAGGCAGCTGTGACCCCCCCTTTCCCCCCCTCCCCAACCCCGACGCCAATGGGGCCACACACAACTTGTACACACTTTTCATTCATACATTTTCTACATCTACTACTCAGACAGTTTGTGATCACTAGCGACAGAGCATAATCAGCTTAAAGGAAGCCTTCACGAGAGACTTTCCCTAATGTGTTAATTAGGTGCAAAGTGTGCAAATCGAACGGAGGCATCTAGGAGAGGACAACAGCGCACTGTGTAGTAGAGCTATGTAACTAGATGCACACATATACACACAACAGATTCATTACCGTACTAGTTTGCATGTATGTTGTATGGTCACTTAGATGGGAGAAACGGTGCAGGTCCTGTGTTACGCCGTTAACACCAGTGCACTTGGGCCGTTTCTCCTCTGTAGATTTTCATAGTTGGAGTCTCTTTGGAAACTGGAAAGTTGACACGAGTTTGCAGCCACGCAAAGGGTCCATTTCAGTCCCCACATCAAAGTCGGATTTTGTATTCTCAGATAACCTGTTGGGCGGTGAAAGACTGTTTGCACCTCATGTGGACTGACTTGAAGTTCCTAGTTTGCGTAAGAGTTGATACGGATAAAGAAAACTTGACAAAAGAAAAAAACACTACGATGGCACATTTTCTGCTGCATGTAAAGAATGGGGGCTGAAGTGGCGCATCGCTGGTGAAACTCGCAACCTTTTCCAAAGAGGCCGATACAGTCTGACAGTTTGTCTTTGGTAGCGTTTCCAATTTTTCCAGCACAGTAGAGGTGTTTCATACCGGTCTAATAGTGGTCGTAGTGCATTAGTTTTTGGGCCAGCATCACCTGGCGTTAGTTTCTGGTTTCTCTGTGAACAGTGAAAGAGGGTCACCAATGTGGCCCTCTGTGGCTGACCGTCAACTTTGATGGATGGAAAAAAAAAGAAGTCTTTGAACTTTGTTACAGTATGCCATGCCCTTACAAGGCATGTGATATTGCAGGTTTATTTGTTATAGCACATGTTTTTTTGTGAATTACATTTTTTGGAGACATTTTTATTATTATTATTGTATCTGCGCCATGTTAGTTCTGGTTCTTTGTTATTTTTCCAAGATTCAAGATGTATTGTAAATGTTTCTAATAAAACAAAAATGAAATGATCTCCAATTGAAAACAATTGTGTTTTTTTCTTTTTGTTTGACGGGGAGTTTCTGTGGCTGTATTGATCCTTTGATGAGGATGATGACTATTCAAATTTGAATCCCAGTGATCAGAGGAACAGCGTTATTTCAGAGCAAATATCCTGTTATTTAAGTGTACAGTCAGGATTGAATGTAGCCGTGTTAATATTCTTTCATCACCAAACGCTTTCTACGAAATTCACTGATGGAGAAGCCAGCAACTTTGCAGCTTTTGTTTAAAAACATCTTAAAGAGACATGAGAAGAGGCAGGCTATAACAAATGAGATTTATTTATACATATGCAGTCCAAATATACATATATTAGAATAAATGTTAAAAAGCCCTAACCTACATCACCCAGTTTAAGACCTGCGAAGTCAACAGAAGTCAATGTTGATGTGGAAACACATCAGCAGGATAAACACCATCTGTGTGCATAACCTTTGGATTTAATTAAGCCCCTCCTAACGCTACCATCCTTTCTCCTTTTCCTCGTCTATTAAACTATTAGATACTAACAAACCCAATCCTGGCTCCCGAATAACAACCCCCGCCCCTTCCACAGGAAATAAAGACAAGTGAGAGCGAGGGCAGACCTCAGGGAGATCCCAGAAGGCAGAGTCCTGTTCCAGTTACATACAGTGTAGAGAGAGACAGAAAGGAGTAGGTGAGCAGGCAGTGGAGGATTTCACTTACAGTAAAACAAGCCATCTCGGGTACATCAGAGACCACAGGAGCAGGGCAGGGCTGAGTGCCCTCACTACCTCATCCCTTGAAACATTATCCATCCATCTATCCCAGCTAGCAGGCAGCAGCAGGCAGCGGCAGCAGCACAGGGTCGTCCATGCATTTAAACCAATTCCCTAACCTCTCCCACTGCACCCAAAAGGTTCGGGGCAGCGGGTGAAACAGTCATCAGCGGAGCCAATACTTCTATCCCACCGACAGGCCAGGCAGTTAACCCGTTCGCCAGTGATCCAGCTTCCCTGTCTGATTTAGAGTTAACGCTGTGCAAAGCTTGCGAGAGCATGACTCATCTGTGGAGTACCAAGTGTGCACAGAGCAGGAAAGCCTTCCAAACAAAGATCAAAAGCAATCAAAAAGAAATTACATGTCACTGTTAGGCAGGGATGTTATTGCTCTGAGTGGCCTGGTGGAACACAACTTGAACCAACCCGACTTTGACCAAATTCCAGCATGTGGATTTAGGAAAAATGACTGGAGGCCCTTGCTCCTCTATTAGCGAGGGGTGCAAGCTTCTTCACATGAGAGATATGATTTGTGGGGGAGGGGTGGTGGGGGGGTGAAAAAAAAGCAAAAGCGTCTAAAAAGCAAGAGAGCTCCCTTTGCTGCGAAGCGTTCAGAGTGGAGAATCTCCACTGACTAGTGTTAAATTGCAAACCCTTTGGCCAAACAAGACCTTAATCTAGTGTTTAATAAATATTGTAAGGGGCATTATTTTCTTAATATTATACATGTAGGGCGAATGGGAATGACAGTGGTGACAGAGGGGTTGCAGTTCAGTCCTTTGGATGTGGATTTTTATTGCCCAATATCCTGCTAGTGGGGAAACGGAGAGAAAGCGTTTACTGGCTTGTAAAATAAAGAGCTTTCAAAAGGGAGACAGTTTGCAAAGACAGAAAACGAGCTGAGAAACAAAAGGGGCCTTGTAATGTGTTAAATTTTTCATTCGATTGTGAATCAGCTCTGATCATGTACCCCCCCCTTTTCAAAGCTTAATGCACTGGGTACGGTGCATCTCACCTGTTGTCTTTCCATTGATACTCATCCTCCCTCACCACACCACACCCACCCTCTTGTCTTGTTTATTCAAACTTCTTTACTCACCCTCCTTCACTGCTTCCCCTCTTCATACTGTAGCAAGTTTTCTCAACCAGACAACAGACAAACCAGCCCCAGTACAAGTGTCCGTGTGTGAGAAATGGTTATCTCTACCTGTCTCTCTCCATTTTCCCTGTCCATCTGTCTCTGTCTCTGTCTGTCTATCTGGCTGGCTGTTTCTCCAATAGCCTGGAGGTGAAGGAGGAGGGTTCAGTGGTAAGGTCTCAGTTGTTCTGGCAGCAGACGCCCTTATTGGCTGAGTTTTGGGTGGGCTCAACTGTGATGGGCACTACGTTGGAGGCTGGTGAGAAGTCTGAGTCGCTTCGCCCTGACATCTGCCTCTGTGACACGATGTTGTAGATGGCTGTGATGGAGAGAAGGGTGAAAGGGAATGAGTTATGTGTAGATGCCTATAAATCCAGCCAACAGTGGGACATATTGTGATAAGGACAAACAGCATGGCAAAACTGAACAACAACTGTTCTATCCAGACTCCTGGCAGCAGCGCGGGATTCTTTCCATCCTAAACTGGCATCGTTATGTCATGTGGCTGTACCAAGTCTCATTTTAGGCATTCCCCAATGCTGCGAATATGCAATGCCTTTTACATTTCTGCTGCAATATCTAAAATATTATACATTGCGTCTGTGACCCTGCATGCTAATGCTGGTAAGCAGAAAATACAAAAATGTCACAAATTCAGCAGACACTCAGGTGAAGTTTGCTGTTTATCTGTCACAATATTTGCTTTTTCAACACTTCAGTGTGTTTCCAAATGCCTAAACTTTGTCTTAGATGTCATTGAGGCGATCAGCTGATCAACTTCAGAGAGAGAGAGAGCAGGGCGAGTGCAAACAGCCCTCTGACTGACTGTTGCATACTGCCGCTTTAACTCTAAACTACAGCCAGATGTGGAACAAAACAGTCCTGAAATAAAAACTGCCTATGAAGCAAGAAGGTTTACAGCAAAGCAAGACTGCTGGCTGACTGGTGACATGACACGTCAGGTGGTGAGACAATGACTCATGACTGTAGACCCTACACGGCACCAGCTGCCGTGCCTATACAGACAATAATCCATCGGGATGACCCTCTCTGACCTACGGTCTGTCTGCTGCCGATATCTACACGTGACGCCGTCTCTGCTCCGCTGGGCCTCAAGCTCAGTTCTTACCGGTCTACTAATGCACTGCTAACTTCCTCTCTTCTCCTCCCTTAATGAGCCAATTAGCAGCGTTAGCTCAATGGGGCTTGCCGGTTTGAAGTTTTTTTTATGATTTACAAATTACAGATAAAGCTGTGGTTCGGGCAGGAGGATTCAAATGGCTCAAGCTGAGGCGTCTGGGAATTGAACATGAGGCAGAAGCAGAATGCAAACAATAAGTGGCACATACTTGCAGACTGATAAACCCCGGAGCAATTGAAGTGCAAGCACCACTCACTGTTGGATTGTCCCTTTAGGCACTCCAGGGGTTGACTCAGTCACAATAATTGTATTTTTCCCTAACATCACATGAACTTGTTAGTGTGGCTATACCCTTACAGGGGAAATCACTCAGACATTTACTTGAGAAATCATATCTGTGAACCAGCATCAGAATATCTCTCTTGAACAGATGCATCTGGTACAGTGGGTCAGAGTGGATTAGTGACCACAAAGACAGAGTCTTAGTGGTTTGCTGGCGATTGACCATCTTCACAGCGGCTCTCGCTGAAACCGATTGGCTGAGTGGTCTTTCAGTGTGCCAATTACCCACATTTTTGACCTTAAAGATTCAGGTGGTATTCTTGCCACAGGCTGCACATCAGTGATGGGCACGGCGGGCTGATAAGATGGCTTTTGGTGCCATCTAGTGGCGGAGAACGTGTGCTGTTATGTAAACCATCAAAATCTGGGTGGAAATGTAACACTTAAAGACAAATCAATACAGTCTACATAAAACATTATCACAAAATGGCTTAAGATCTTCAGACATCGGTGCCCTTCAGGATCAAAATGCACTTTTGTTCTGTGATTTGATATCAACACTAAAAAAGTGACAAGGAATAAATAGAAACGTGGAGACTCACCTGTGAGAATCGTCTGGAAAGCCAGCTCCACATTAGATGAGTCTAACGCTGATGTCTCCAGGAAAGACAAGCCGTGCTTCTCTGCAAAACACATGACGCCATAATATGTTAGAGGCCTGCATTAATTCTAATTTTCAGCGCCGCACTGAGCTGAGCTGTATTGTGCGGTTGTACTGTACTGGCATTAACACTGCGCTGATTCAGAGATTGATTTCTTCTGCATAATGCACTCACTCCAGGGTTCTCCCCAGAAATGTAGTCATTTCAACCGCTCCCTGTTTGATTGCTCACTGTGAACTGCTTTGTAATTATAGGAAACTTAATGGGTTGTGTGACAGCTGACTGGTCTGCTCTGTGATGTAGATCTACAATCTGATGCAGTGATGTTACTCACAAAGACAGAGTAACGAATATAATGGTTTGCACTCTGCTAAAAAAAAAAAAACCTTTACAACCAAAGAACATAGTCTGCTCAGATACACACATTACATTTTACAAGCTTATACTCCTGTGTTACATCTACAGACTAAGGTGTGATTAATCTCTAATTTTATACAAATAATACACGTACAGGTTTCTCTATAAAATAGTAATTTTTCCAAACATTTTACTTGCCATAGTAAGAAAAGCTGTGCACCTGTACTCTTCATATGTCAAAATGTCTTTCATGAAAAACGTTGTTAAGAAACAACTTAAACAAATAAAATAGAAAAGTAAAAAAATGGTTTTATGCTTACGCAATCTGACCAACAACCAAAAAATAAAGATGTACCCATTTGTGTGCAACTTCTTCTTAAATATGAAAAATTGCCTCTTTTCCTAACATTATAATAAATTGAACAGTTTGGTTTTGGAGCAGTTTAGCAGGCTACAGAACAATCGTTAATTGCAGCCCTAAATGAGAATACCCATTATGAAATCAATAATTCAATCAAATAAATCAATC
>JBCAUF010000343.1:19697634-19711412 GCA_038406115.1 Haemulon aurolineatum
AATCAGGACTCTGCCTACCTCTCAGGAGAAGATGAGGGAGCTCCTCAGTGGACCTTTGAGATCCAGTGGAGTTCAAGTAAAAGACATCTTCTACAAAATCCTGAATAGAAATGAGCCAGATCTCATAGAAGACCTCAAGAGAACAGAAGTACAAGTGAGTAAATGTTTAGTTATAAAGCAGATGTTCTAAAAGTTGCTTTGAAAAACCATGATGTGAAATATTATGATGACAGGGTGGATATCAAAGGTTGAGCCTCTGTTTTTCAAAATTTCACTTCACTATTTTTGAAGGAGACTAACTTCTAGTTATATAAATATTGCCAGTCAGTCATCTTCAACAGCTTATCCTGCTCTGGGGTCGCGGGTGTGCTGGAGCCTAACTCAGCTAACCCAGCGAGAGGCAGGGTACACCCTGGATAGGTCGCCAGCCTATCACAGGACATATAACTATTATTGTTGTCCAAATCTGAGGTGATCATATATCATTGCAGCTTGAGACATTGTGAAGGCAGACTCAAGACCAGGGTTTGACTTGCTTGCATAATGATTTATTTTAAAGAAACTATTTGTATTTGAGAATAGACTGTGAAGGCCATAGCCTATGATTCAAATCATTTAAAACATTGAGTGACCCATTGTGCCCTGCATGGAAAAATAACAACAAATATTATCTATTTTTATATAATGTGTGTGTGTAATCTTTGTGATAGAGATAAGAAGAGCTACATGTCAATAACTCTGGCATTAATGAAATACAAAGAGATCAGTTTCCGATCATGGTAGTTGATCACACAAACAGCATACATCCTATCCTGCATTTACTGTATGATCCTTCTAATTTTCCAGGTGGAAACAGTGATGGTTTTTGAAACATTGAAGGATTTGACAACTGAGGAGTTTGAAGAATTCAAGTCACTCACTGAATTGGAGAAAGGTTTCCCAACCACCGCAAGGAAAGTGACAAACACACAGGACCTGGTGGAGCTGATGGTGGAGACGCACAGCCAAGAGTGTGTGGAGTTGACCAAAAATATTTTAAAGAAGATGAACAGGACTGATCTGGTGCAGAGATTGTCAGACATCAGCTCAGGAACCAAAGGTAAAGCTAAGAAATTAAAAACATGTGAAAAACAAATGTCAAACACTTACATGAAGCTCCAGGGTTTTTATTTTATTATGTAAAAACAGGAAAGTACATCAGCTGGGGTAACGTGTTTTGATCAGATGTTTTAGGTTTGTGCAAACTACAAATAAACACACCCCAACTATTCAACATTCAACCGTTGGACTCATTCATGTATACGAGGCGACAGTGTCTTGTCAGTCTAAGGAACACCCCTTCAAATAATGTGATACCGTGTCATTTGTATTCTAAATATTTAGTGAAGGTCTTTTTTCTATTTCTTCTCCCCTTAGAGAAACACTCTGTGGATGAACAGCAGCCTTCACTGATCCAGAAAGTGAGTATGTCAAATCACTCTGAATACATGCAGCACAGCTTTTATTTAGTGGATGAAAATTGAAAATCATCTTAATTCTACATATCCAACATTATAATTGACACAAACATTCTTTATTTACTTCAGATAATTTTCTCACAGAACTAAAAGTGATCAAACTACTGTGCATAACATACACTTGAGCTCTGAAGAATTTATGTTATTTACTGTCAGGTAGGGTGGAACGGCATGACAAATGAACCTAGATGCAGATACAAGTGGAGGAGGTTCAGATAAATTTTAATCAGGAATCCAAAAACAAAATAATCCAAAAATAATCCTAGACATGAGAACTCAGACAAACCAGCAACAACATGACAGCAAGACAGCAGCTACAAGCACAATGAACCAATAAACCAGAACGAAAAAGACAAGCTTGAACACAAAGACAAATGAGCAAACAAGAACCAGATGAGACACAAGAACTAGGTGCAGGCAATCACGCAGGAGGGAAAACAGAACAGGAAACAGGAAGTAGACATGACATAGAAAACAACGACAAAAGACCACAAAATAAAACAGGAAGTGAATACCAAAACCCAAAACTGTGACATTTACCAATAATGTTGTAAGAATGTTTGTCATTTATCTCACTTGAGGAGAACATATAGTACACAAACTTCTACGGAGAGAAAAAGTCACAATTAAAAAAGTAAATATGATAATAACTTTTATGTTTTTACGACTTTTTAATATTATAAAATAATAGATGCAACTGGTTTAACAGCCAACTATAAAATCAAGAGGCTCACTGAAGTTTTTGTAGCACACACTTTAAAAAAGTTACACCCGGGGAGTAAAATAAAGTCACAAACCTTATTAAAAATGAAAATAAATCACCTTTAAACATGGACAGAGCACACACAAAGAAGTTTGCTCTTGCTCAGTATATGTGATCAATTGGACAAATATTATCAAATTGTATCTTTAACTTGTGCGATATCTCTGATGTACGCTGACCACATCCACATTTCTAAAATGCAAACATGAGACGCGAACATAACAATCTGTATTTTTTCTCATGAACATGTCCTTTGAATTGACCAGGTGGAAACGATGGTGTCTGTTATAGAGCTGCTTTTGGAAACACTGAAAGATTTGAGTGACAAAGAGCTCAAGAAGTTCAAGGAGGTCCTGAGGCAAATTCATGTTCTCACATATGATTCAGACATCACATTGATGCTGCTGAACTCAACAGACGTACAGGACACAGTGTTTTCAATGGTGCAGACTTTTGGCCAGCTGTCAGTGGAGAAGACCAAGAAGGTTTTAAAGACGATGAAGAGGACTGATCTGGTGCAGAGGTTATCAGACAGCAGCACAGGACCCAAAAGTAAGACTAAATTCATGAAACAAATCCATAACATGTCTCATATTTTTTGATTTATATCTTCCATTTGCATTTATAAATGATCATGTGAAGAAAAGAAGACACTCCATCTGATGTCCAGATTATATTTTATGACTAAATATTTTGGAAGACGGGACAAAATATAAGTGGTACCCTATATGGAACTGTTGATGAGGTTTGAGTATATTTTATGTTGACCTCTGTTGTAATTTTTCATTTATTTATTTATTTTTACAAAAGAACGTCAATCAACCATTTTATTTCCTGTATTTTCTTTCTTTGTCCACAGAAAAACAGTCTGTGGATGAACGTCTGTCTGCACTGATCCACAAAGTAAGTCCTGTCATGTGTGTCTGACCAGGCAGAGTACAGCTTTTATTCAATATGGTACAGGTTAAAAATTAACATTAATGATGATAAATCAAAGCAGAATTGTGATTTAAATTGAATTTTTCACACAGAATGGAAGCTGAGATTATTATTATTATTATTATTATTATTATATGATATTATCATCAGGTTTTTCAAAGAATTAAATAAAACATGAGAAACATTGAAACATTGAGAAAATATCTCCATTGTGCTGCCACCTGTTTCTACATTTACATTAAGAACAACATCTGATGTAAAGATCAGATGGTTTATTTCAGTTTTTGAGAACACAGTGAAAGAGTTACAGCAATGAAATAAAAAAAAACATTAATCAGGTTACAGATATTAAAGGTTAGAAGGAAAAATGAATCATCCTCTGCTGTAACAAACAGATGCGAGTCGTTGAGGGGATCTTGTAGAAAAACATTTTTTTCAAACCGATACCGATAACCGATAATTTTCTGCTTCCAAAGGCTGATACCGATAACCGATAACATAACTGGAGATAAGAAGGACTAATGAGCAAAAGTGGATCTATGATATTTCATGACATCAATACTATAAATAAAACTGACATGAGCAAATAATGCATTTTTCAGTGAGAAGGTTGTTTTTCCGATTATACTGACACCACTTGAACGCAGCATTCACTGCAGAAGCTGCAGGTCTCAATCTGCCTCAACCTCAGGGAGCGCCTGATTAAAACCACGTCTTACACTGCAGTGCTGATAAATATGTTATAACTTATCGGCCCGATAAGACATGATATCGAGCCGATAACGATAACGTCATAATTTACTGATATCGGGCCAATAATTATCGGGCCGATAATTATCGTGCACCCCTAATGAGGTCCAAAAGATACATATTTAATGTTACTTAATGACTAAATGAATAAATAACAAAAATTATTTTTCAGGTGGCAACATTGGCGGCTGTTAAAGAGCAGCTTTTAGAAACACTGAAGGATTTGAGTTATGAGGAGCTAAAGAGCTTCAAGTGGTGTCTGCAGTTCACGTTCTTCCAAAGGAGCCTTCCAGACATCACATTGAGACAACTGCAGTGGCCAAACAGTGAAGATAAACTGGTGGATGTGATGGTGGAGAGGTGCGGTCAACAGTCTATGGAGATGACCAGGGAGGTTTTTATAGACATGAACAGGACTGATCTGGTGCAGAGGCTGTCAGGGACCAGTTCAGGTAAGGTAAAGAACACAACTGTCACATTTAAGTATAATATGAGATTCATGGTCACATGGCTACAAAATCTTTCTAACTGTGGGGCAAAATATTAGGTGTAGCTTATAATTGTCACAGCAAGGCTCTTAGGCTGTGGCAAAGATGGGAGACCAGATGGTAGGGTGAAGTTATCACAAGCATTCATTTACAGCAAAGGAGCATTAATGGAGAAAAACTGTTATAAAAGTCTGTAATGTGACCCAGCAACTCCGGCAACTGGAGAAAAAATTTAAGAGCAACAGCAAAGAGAGACAGGAGACAAGACAAACAGTATGACTGCAGAAACAAAATATATCTAATCAATCTGCGGTTTGAACAATGTAAAGAGTGCAGAAAAGTGATGGGATTATGATCCACCAAGAGGATGCTACAAGAATCAGTGTAGACCGTGAAGTACTGTAACACCCAAATCAGTGCCAATGTTTCCTTCTCTATGACAAAGGAGTTCAACTGGATGGAGTTAAATTTCTTGGAGTAAAAACCCACAGGTCGTTCAACCCCACAATAATCACTTTGAAACAATACAGCCCCTCCCTACCTTACTGACCTGCTCCACCGCCACCATCCATCCCGCAGCCTACGTTCCACCGGTGCAAACCTTCTGACCCCAGCACCCAGGACCAAGCACCGAACCTGGGGTGACAGAGTCTTCTCTGTCGCTGCCCCCTCCCTCTGGAATTCCCTCCCCAAACATATCCATGACTGTTCTGACCTGCCCACCTTCAAATCTCTCACAAAAACACACCTTTTTAAAATTGCTTTTAATGTTTAGATTTGTCTATGTGCGTTGCTTATTTGATGTACAGCATCTTTGAGTATCTAGAAAAGCGCTTTTAAATAAAATGTATTATTATTATTATTATCATTATTACAACACCTGCACCAACATTGCTTGCATCCACATATTCTTGTTTGTTTTTTGCCTCCGTGAATTTGACCTAATTATTACCAGTCTTGTCTTGTACATGGCCTGGCAGGACTTTGACTGATGTTGAGTCTGTCGAATTTTTTGTAGCTTTGATTTGACATATACTGTACTGTGCTATGGAGACAGACAGACAGTCTGTAGAAGTCGGTTATCACAGTGTTTTCTAATTTATTCCCTCTGTGATCTCTGTAATCATGGCTTTTTCCAGCATTCAGTCTGTTCAAATAAAATATCAAAAGGCTTTTTTTCCTCAGGACTGAGTATATACGTACATATAAAGGTTACACACATAGTATTTATTGGTACAGTTAGCAATTGTCATTAAATGTGATCCAGCATCTTGTGCTCAGAACAACATCCCAAAGTCCAGGATTTTAATTTATATTTCAATTAATTAACCTGTTCATCAGGTGAAGCTGGTTATTGATTTTAACGATAATGTGACTATTAAATAGACTTTGTGTATATTTTGCATTGAAGCCTTCATAATAATTATAATTCTTATAGTCCTACAGTGTCTGATTATCAATCATTAAATCAATCATTCATGAGAGTTTTTATATTTCTTCTCTCCTCAGAGAAACACTCTGTGGATGAACATTGGCCTGCACTCATCCAGAAAGTGAGTGATGTCACATCTGTCTGACTTTAATCTAAAGCTGAAATGATTATTCAATTAGTTGATCACCAGAAAGTGAACTATATTTATAATCAAAAACAAACAAACAAAAAAAAATAGAGTGAGAATCTCAGCCATCTGGGAGGGATTCAGAGTAGAGCTGCTGCTCCTTTATCTGAAAAGGAGCCAGTCGAGATTGTTTGGGCATTAGGATGCCACCAGAGACCTAGGGGTAGACCCCAGGTTGGCTGCTGTGTGTGTGTGTGTGTGTGTGTGTGTGTGTGTGTGTGATTTGTAAAAAACAGGTCGATGTGATGAATTTCACATATGTTCTCAGTATCATTACTTTGTGTTCTGTGGCTGATGTACTCTTACCACATCCATGTTTCTAAAACACAGACATTGAACAGAAAAATCTGTAATCATTCGAGCTGAGAAATTATAATTTTGTCTCATGAACATTTTCTTTGAATTTACCAGGTGGAAACGATGGTGTTTGTCATAGAGCTGCTTTTGGAAACACTTAAAGATTTTAGTGACAAAGAGCTTGAGAGGTTTAAGAAGATCCTGAGTCAAATTCACATTCTCAGATACTATTCATACATCACATGGACACTGCTGCACTCAACAGACATACAGGACACAGTGTTTTCAATGGTGCAGACCTTTGGCCAACAGTCTGTGGAGAAGACCAAGGAGGTTTTAAAGAGGATGAACAGGACTGATCTGGTGGAGAAGTTATCAGACAGCAGCTCAGGACCCAAAAGTAAGATTAAACTCATGAAATTGATCCATAACATGTGTCTCATTAGTTTATGCGCTACATCATCTACAAATTAACAGTGTGAACATTCATATCTATAATGTAGAAAGAAAGGAAAAAAGAAGGCATAATTGCCAAACAGTATTGACAATGTTTATTCTCAGATGTTGGATCAGTCGCTCATGAGTAATTTTTCCCACTTTTCTCCTCAGAGACACAGTCTGCAGACCACTCTGCACTGATCCAGAGAGTGAGTACTGTCACCTCTGTCTGACTTTATACAGCACAGGTTTCATTTAATAGATTCAGATTAAAAATGGTAATCATCTGGAACATTGAAAATAATGATCCAACCAAAACTCATGATTTACATATATCAATTTTCACAAAACTGAAGCTGTATTCAGGTCGAGCTCTTTCACAAGTATTTTATCAAACAAGATTGATGTGATATCATTACCACTGTGGAAGAGAAGAGGAAATGTCAGCATGTACATTTTTCCTATATTAAACAGAATATGAAGAATAAAATAATTGTTAAAAAACAGTTTCTTTGAGACATTTACATGCAGCCTGTAAATAAAAACAACAAAAACTACCAAGTGTATGAGAATCAAAGGCTGGAAAGGGAATCTTGTTTTGTACTTTTCTAAAAAATAAAGCAAATACTCTGATAACCCTCTCCAGGAACCATCACATTATCGTGGTGGAGAGGTTTTTGTGTCCCAATGAACCTGGGAGCTATGTTGTCAGGAGCCATGTGCTCCTGGTAGGGTCACCCAAGGCAAATTGGTCTCAGGTATGGGGCCAGACTAAGAATGGTTCACAAGATTCCATGAAAGATAAAAGTGGGAGAAAAGTGACCCTGCCCAGAGGAAGCCCGGGGCCCACATCCGGAGCCAGGCCTGGACGGAGGGCCCGTGAGCGAGTGCCTGGTGGCTGGGTCTGCCATGGGGCCCAGCCAGGCACAGCCTGAAAAAGCAATGTGGCATTCTCTTCTCCCCCATCCCGTGGACCCACCAACGGGAGGAACCGCTGGGCTCAGGTGCGCTGCTACATGGGTGGCAGTGGCAGTGACGGGCCTCAATGAATCAGACCTGGACAGCAGAGGCTGACTCGGGATGTGGAACGTCACGTCTCTTGGGGGGAAGGAGCCGGAGCTGGTGCAGGAGGTGGAACGCTACCGGTTGGATCTGGTGGGGCTTCCCTCCATGCACAGCATTGGCTCTGGATCCAAACTCCTGGATAGGGGCTGGACACTTTTCTTCTCCGGAGTTGCCAAAGGTGTGAGGCCCCGGGCTGGTGTGGGCATACTCACAAGTCCCTGGCTGAGCACCGCTGTGTTGGAGTTTAACCCGGTGGACAGGAGTGGCACCTCCCTACGCCTAAGGGCTGGGTGGAAAACTCTGATTTTTGTTTGTGCATATGCACCAAACATCAGTTTGGAGTATGCAGCCTTCTTGGAGGTCCTGGCTGGGGTCCTGCAGAGGGCCCTGGTGGGGGATTCCGTGGTCCTACTGGGAGACTTCAATGCGCACGTCGGCAATGACGGCGATACCTGGAGGGGCGTGATTGGGAGGAACGGCCTCCCCAATCTGAACCCGAGTGGTATTCTATTATTGGACTTATGTGCTAGTCACAGTTTGTCCATAACGAACACCATGTTCCAACACAAGGATGCCCATAAGTGTCCATGGTACCAGAGCTCCCGAGGCCGAAGGTCAATGATCGATTTTGTAATCGTATCAGCTGATTTGAGACCATGTGTTTTGGACACTGGGGTGAAGAGAGGGGCAGAGCAGTCAACTGATCACCACCTGGTGGTGAGTTGGGATCGGTGGTGGGGAAAACCCGTGGACAGACCTGGTAAGCCCAAACGCGTGGTGCGGGTAAACTGGGAACATCTGGGGGGAGGACCCTGTCCAGGAAACCTTCAACTCCCACCTCCGAAGCAGCTTCTCTAGCATCCTTGTGGAGGCTGGGGGCATGGAACTTGAGTGGGTGGTGTTCAAAGCTTCCATTGTTTAAGCTGTGTCTTGTGGTCACAGGGCCTTAGGTGCCTCAAGGGGCGGCAACCCTCGGACACCGTGGTGGACACCGGTGGTCAGGGAAGTCGTCCAACTGAAGAAGGAGTCCTTTAGGGTCATGTTGTCCTGGGGGACTCCTGAGGCAGTTCTAGGGTACCAGGGCCCTAAGGGTGGCAGCTATGACTGTGGCGGAGGGTGGGTGTGGGAGGAGTTTGGTGAGGCCATGGATAAGGACTTTCAGGTGGCGCCAAGGCAATTCTGGAAAACCATCCGACACCTCAGGAGGGGGAAGCGGGGAACCATTCAAGCTGTGTACAGTGAGGGTGGCGCCTTGTTAACCTCAACTGAGGAGGTCATTGGGCGGTGGAAGGAGTACTTTGGTGACCTCCTGAACCCTACTCAGCCACCCTCTGTAATGGAGACAGAGCCGGAGGATGATGGGGTACCCTCGTCAGTTGCCCTGGGTGAAATGACTCCTCAGTGGCAAGGCCCCAGGGGTTGATGAGCTACCACCAGAAGTGCTGAAGGCACTGGGTGTTGAGGGACTGTCTTGGTTGGCAGGCATTTTCAATATTGCGTGGAGAGTGGGGACAGTGCCGAAGGAGTGGCAAACTGGGGTGGTGGTCCCTCTCTTTAAGAAGGGGGACCAGAGGGTGTGTGCCAACTACGGGGGTATCACACTACTCAGCCTCCTGGGGAAAGTCTACTCCAAGGTGCTGGAAAGAAGGGTCCGGCCGATCGTCGAACCTCGGATTGAAGAGGAGCAATGTGGATTCCGTCCAGGTCGTGGAACAACTGACTAGGTCTTTACTCTTGCAGGGATCCTGGCGGGGGCCTGGGAGTACAATTTCCCAGTCCATGTGTGTTTTGTGGACCTGGAGAAGGCGTACAATCGGGTTCCCAGGGGTGTTCTGTGGGAGGTGCTGTGGGAGTATGGGGTCAGGGGGTCCCTGCTCAGGGCCATTCAGTCCCTATATGCTCAAAGCGAGAGCTGTATGCGAGTACTTGGCTGTAAGTCGGACTTGTTCCAAGTGGATGTTGGCCTCCGCCAGGGCTGTGCCTTTTCCCCAGTCCTGTTTGTGGTGTTGTGGTGGTGGACAGGATTTCGAGGCATAGACATGGTCAGGAGGGGTTACAGGTCGATGACCTGATTACTGCTTTTTGCGGATGATGTGGTCCTGATGCCATCATCAGCCTTAGATCTGCAACACTCACTGGATCAGTTCGCCGCTGAGTGCGAAGCGGCGGGGATGAGGATCAGCACCTCTAAATCTGAGGCCATGGTTCTCAGTAAGAAACCAGTGGATTGCTGACTCCGAGTGAAGTAAAGGAGTTTAATTATCTTGGGGTCTTGCTCACGAGTGAGGGGACGATGGGGCATGAGCTTGGCCGGAGAGTTGGAGCAGCGGGTGCGGTGTTGCAGGCGCTGTTGTGACGAAAAGGGAGCTGAGTCGGAAGGCAAAGCTCTCGATCTACCGGTCAATCTTCGTCCCTACCCTCACCCATGGTCATGAGCGATGGGTCATGACCGAAAGAACGAGATCACGGGTACAAGCGGCAGAAAGGGGTTTTCTTCGCAGGGTGGCTGGGGTCTCCCTTAGAGATATGGTGAGAACCCCGGCCATCCGGGAGGGACTCGGAGTAGAACCGCTGCTCCTTTGTGTAGAAAGGATCTAGTTGAGGTGGTTCGGGCATTTAGTGACGATGCCACCAGGGCGCCTTTCTAGGGAGGTCTTCCTGGCACGTCCAACTGGGAGGAGACCTAGGGGTAGACCTAGGATCAGGTGGAGGGATTATATCTCTTCTCTGGCCTGGGAGTGTCTGGGGTTCCCCCAGTCAGAATTGGCTGACATGGCCAGGGAAAAGGAAGTCTGGGGTTCGTTGCTGAAGCAGCTACCCCCACAATACGACCCTGGATAAGCGGTTGACGATGGATGGATGGATACTCTGATGATGATTAACCAATGAAAAGTGTATACACTGTAATCAATACAACAGCAATCAACATAGTGGAAACACCCATATCTCCACTAACATTGATGATATATCACATGTTTCTAATTTCTCAGTGGATTAAATATATGTCTCATGAATGCATTTATCATTTCAGGTAGCAACAATAGCAGCTGTTAAACATCTGCTTTTGGAAACTCTGAATGATTTGAGTCATGAGGAGCTCAAGAAATTCAGGCTGTTGCTGCAGTACCAGAAGTGCCTCCCAGACATCTCACTGATGTTGAGAGACACAGAAGAGAGAGCAGAAACAGCGGATCAGATGGTGCAGACCTTTGGTCAACAGTCTGTGGATTTAACCAGGGAGGTTTGCAAGTACATGAACAGGACTGATCTGATTCAGAGGTTGTCAAAGCCCAGCTCAGCACTCGAAGGTAAGACATTGTCAAGAAATTGTCATGTGAAATAATCACCTGAGTCTTATGAATGTCTAATACACACATTTTCACACAATTCATTTTATAATTCATGATTAAAAAAAAGTAAATCTGCTTGAGTCCAAACTCCAAACTATTTCATACATCACCGATGTATAAAATGAAAATGGGTGGCAGGGATACATAAATCCTTGATGAAAGAATTATATTATTATTATTATTATTATTATATTTATTAATGTTTAACTTTGTAGTAAATTATTTTTGCTCTCTTATATTTTAAAGTAACTGAGCCTCATTTAAGATAACAGATAATAAATTAAATTATAAGACTCTGAGTCATTTTAAATGTCTTTTCTCCTCAGTTAAACACTCTGAGGATGAACATCACCCTTCACCATTTCACAGAGTGAGTCTGACTTTACACATCACAGCTTTCATTCAATAGATGCAGGTTGGAAACATCTTCATAAATGATGAAACAAACCAAACCAAATGTTTTAAATGATGATTCTTACAGCATTATGGTTGAGCTCTTTGGAACAATATGATCCTCCATTGATGTTCCAGTAAAGTGAAAACGTCCATACTCTATGTCTGAAACCCTGACACTGATAAAATGCAAAGACATTAATGTTTAACTTCCCCAATCAAGAAATTACACAATTGTTGAATGAATCCTTTGAATTTTCAGGCAGCTGTGAAACAGATTCTTCTAGAAACACTCAGTGATTTGAGTCACAAGGAGCTCCTGAAATTCAAGTGTTTGCAGCAGTTCACGTCCTTCCAGAGGAGCCTCCCACAAATCCCAAGGAGCCGACTGGAGTTGGACCAGAAGACAAGCATAGTAGTTGATCTGCTGGTGCAGACTTGTGGTCAACAGTCTGTTGAGGTGACCAAAGAGGTTTTCATGGACATGAACAGAGTTGATCTGGTGCAGAGGTTGTTGGAGACCAGCTCAAGAGTCAAAGGTCAGAGAAAAAAAGACTAAAAAACACATACATATATAATATGTGCGTAATGAATAGATTTTATAATTCAGTGAAAAGTGCATGCTTGGGTTCAAACTTTATTTAATTACCAATGTGAAATATGTAAAAAGGAGGTGGCAATGCAACAACACATTTATTACTCATTCAAATCACGAAGTTGAATCCAGCCTCTTTGATTTTCATGATGTCACGACTGAGTAGATTTTAGTGTCATTTTGCAGCAGTGAAGTCTTTGTATATTTTCTTTAAAGCAGCTGAGCTTTAGTGTTATTTTGCAATTAGTCTTTCATATTATGTTTTATTCCAAGGCAGCTCAATCTGACTAAAATTGTTTATACGTTGATTTTGAATGATTTTCTGTTTCCTTTCTCCTCAGAGAAACATCAATCCAAGACCGTCCAGAAAGTGAGTAATGTTACATTAGACAAACTTTGCACAAGACAGTTGTCATTTATTAGTTACAGGTTTGAAATGATCCTCATTTTGACAGTAAAGAGGTGAACATTTTTTTAAACCCAGGGTTTGAGCTATGTGGGAACCAATAAGGAAGGGCCTGAGCTCCCATGAAAGTAGTAATGTCGTACATTTGTGGGGGTCACTAAAATAAAACCAGCAACTGTTATTTTAATCACAGATAATGCAGATTTCACATGTTTTCCAACAAAACAACTATCATGCCTCTTGTATGTCAGTGACAATGACTGCACTTCATCAACGTGTGTGTGTGTGTGTGTGTGTGTGTGTGTGTGTGTGTGTGTGTGTGTGTGTGTGTGTGTGTGTGTGTGTGTGTGTGTTGGACTATGTGATGAACAATGAAGTTTCTCTCTAATCTATGATATGACCTTTGGGTGTGCTCTGTCATACCTTCTCATTTCATATTTCGCATGTTGAAAGACTTTAACTGTTTTTAAAATCATCTTATCTTGCAAAACACTCACATGTCCTTACAATGATGCAAGGAAATTGGATCTTTGATTACAACAGTGGTAATATTACATAAATGCCCTCTGATTACTTTGAATCCATCAGGATATTACCGTGACATCACTTCTGGTGAATCTTTTGGAAACACTGGAAGATTTAAGTTACAGAGAGCTCGAGAAATTCAAACTTCTCCTGCAGTACACTGAAATGAAGGACGGCCTTCCTAGAATCCCAAGACATTTAATGGAGACAGCAGACAGAGTTGAAATAGTGAAGCTGATGGTGGAGTACTACGGCCAACAGTCTGTGGAGGTGACCAGGGAGGTTTTAAAGGAGATGAGCAGGAGAGATCCATTTTTTTCTAGCTTCAACCCAATCACAGGTAAGACACAGTTTACATTCCAGATTCACGTGTCTCAAATGTATAAAAAAAATTTTTTTCATAATTCATAGTAACCTGAATATCATAAGTTTGTTGAATTCAGTATTTGTTGAAGGGCTTTATATTGAATTGTTAAAGGAGAAGTATCGTTTTTTTCAACCTGGACCTTATTTCCGGCATGTTGTACGTAGATATAATCCCCCGTAACAGTTTCGTGTAACTTTCAGTCCTTCGGATGCTTTTAATCCACACGCGATCGGCGGATATCCGTATAACGCGAGTAATCGGGGCAT
>JBCAUF010000343.1:19725328-19738767 GCA_038406115.1 Haemulon aurolineatum
TTTTGGACGGTGTTTTATGTGTCTTTGGACGAAGGAAACTGGACCCCGAGTGGCAAACGAGACCCAGAAAAGCTCAAGCTCAGAACAGCTCCGGTGAGTCTAAAACTTCGTCCAGCCCTCCGCTGACATGTTATGAGTGAAATTAGATTTTTGGGTGAACTATCACTTTAACAGGAGTTATGATCAATGTATGGACAACTTACGACCAAGGTAATGAGATTGATTAATAAATCATAATTATACTGGCAGGTTAATAACTAATATCTACAGTTATTAATTTGATTGCAGTGTTTTCCTTCTTATGAAGGTGGTGCCCCAATTCAACAAGTGTTTAACATTTCCAAAAGGGTCCAAATTATAATAATTCATATGTATGTATGTTAAAATGTGGTGATAGTGTTATTTAAACCAAAAATATGTATTGACAAAAAAGATGAAATATGAAGGATGTCTTAAGAACATAAAGACCTGGATGACCTGCAGTTTTCTGCTATTTATGTACTTGGCCTCAAACACCATGATATGCATCATATCATGATATAGCTAGTATGGGTGGCATTAACTTACCACCACCATCAGGAATCAAGGAGTTATCTTTGATTAAGACATGTCCTTTAACTCCCATGTAAAATAAATCTCAAACTGACTTTTTTCATCACATAACATTGCAAAAATGAATACTGTGTGCAATGCACATGTACTGAAGGGAACTAGAAATAGGTATTGGCTTCTGTGCGCTGGCTCTGCACTCATTCCTAAAGTTGTCCAAAAGCAGAACAGGAACCAGGGCCTTCAGTTATCAAGCTCCTGTGGAGTCATCTTCCTGTTTCGGTCCAGGAGGAAGATACCCTCTCTAACTTTTAGAGCAGAATTATGGCCTTCCTCTTTGACAAAGTTTATGGTTAGGGCTGGCTCAGGCCCAGCTTTCTTGTTCAGGTTCTCATGGATTGTGCCTGACACCCACTGCCATTGTTGTCACTATCATTAGTCATATCTCTGTAATATACATTTCACAAACATTACGAATACATGAGTATAACCTATCATTACTGTGATCCATTAACGATGATTGTATACAGAGTGATTTTATTGATCTGTTCTTGCACGTCCGGATGTTTCTCCCTTTACTGTACTCAAACCGTGGGTGTAAGGACAGAGGGTGTCGACAGGTTGAAAAGCCCTCTGAGGCAAACTGATCTGTAAATTTGGGCTATACAAGTAAAATTTCCTTTGATTTGATTCGAATATATCTACTTGCCAAATATTGTTATTATGAAATGAAATTACTTCAGGAGGGGATCTCCCTGTGTCCAGTGTGGATGGAGGAGAGGAACAATTACATCTGAGCATGTTCGTACTGTTAAAGGCATTTTTGAGAAAAAGTGACCATTTAAGAAACTCAGCTACAATGGGGCTTTGACAGTGCATCAATGTCAAACACAGATGGGGAAATTAAGCTCAAAAATATATTGTGAAATGGACCCTATCATACCACAGCCTAACGGTGGTGGTGCGGTCCAGTTCCCTCCAAAACATGCTCACATCCCCCAAAGCTTCCAACAGAGGGTTGAAGGAGGTGATGACTAGAACCCAGCCGCCAACCTGACGATGTGTCTATGTAAATAGTCCACACGCAAAGCTGTGCTCTGTCTTCTACAGTATGTTGTAATTGTGATTTCAACGATATTTTAGATGCTATGTTTAAAAAATAATTCTAATGTTTTTATGATTGTTGTGTATAGGTATAAAATGGTGTAGAGTCATTTTTACAAGCATTGAAGTCTTACATAAAGTTTTAGGAAACTTAGGAAGCTTTTAACTTGACTGTTTCAGACACTGCCTTGCAGAATTACAGCATGTTAACAAAAAAAGTCAAGTTAAATCATTTTGTCATGTGTCATTCTTTGTACAAATATAAAAAACAACAGTACAATTGTTGCTCCATTTTACTCATCCTATAATATTTAACTAATTTCTAAACCACTCAATAATTTCAAAAGCAGTTCAAACCATACTTCAGGGTAAATTTCTGCACCATCCAAATCTGCTGTGAGGATGAAGCGATCACGCATTTTCAGGGACTTCTCTGGATGTGGCTTTCGAATCACTTGGTATCCATAGGATAATTCCATCTTGTCCATTGCCTGTAAAAAACAACAACAAAAAAAACAACAACAAATGATCAAACAAGGTTACAAGAACCAACATTGCTATTTGTGTTTATTAATTCATTTGTGATGTGTTTTATAATAATTGATATTGGTCAGTAAGATATGCAGTAACCTGTTGTAGGCCAGGATCACATGGGATCAGATAAACATGGAGAGTGAGGAATGCTGTGTTGGTCTTGTATATCAAGACATTACAGTTTATTTTTACAGGAGCACCAGCTTTCATCAGGACTGCTCTTGGAGAAAAAACTGGTTGGGATAGCTTCACATGGGATGGCGTGATCTCAGACACTTGTTCCACCACGTCTCCGCAGTCATTGATGTGTAAGACTGCAAACCTGTCAAGGATTTTAGGGTTGTCATCTGTACAAAATACAAGCACGTACTATTAGTAAGGAGAAAAGGATTGCATCAGGATTTGTGCACAAAAATGTAGGCAGTTTGAACATTCACCTATGCAGATCCAGTGTGGCAGGTACACTTCATCGACCTTCCCAGCAATGATTTTGATGTCTATTAGGGGACCTGCAGGCATGTAGTTGATGCTTTCCATCCTCTCCATAGGTTCCTCCCAAGAGCAAAACCAGTATGTGAAACTGACCTCTTCCTTACAGACCCAGCGCAACCTAGAGACACTGCACTCAAAGTTTCCTGCATCAGACTGGAGGCTAAGTCAAGGAAAAGACACAAGTGAGTTTGTGTTTTTAGATAATTCCCGATGAAGATAATGACAATATGCCCTCAGTTCATTTGGTGAAAAATGCATTGCCACTTGAACTGTCACATCGCATTAATGTAATCAGTAACAGCACAGAAAAAGATTTCAGTTTTCCTTCTGTCAAAAAAGAACCAAGGTAATTTTTTTCCTGTCCCTCCAGTTTGCAGTGATGTTATATTGATGATGTTAATTTACCGGTAAGTTGGAGCCTCGTCTGCATCTGTACGGCTCACTTCAGGCTCAAGTTTAGTCCAGTCATTGGAGTCCTGCTGCAGAGGACAATTATTTTTGCAATTAAGAGGAAAAGCGTCTTTTCTCAACATCACATAGATGAACAAATAAATTAATGACAAATAAACTGAACAAACAAATGAACGTAAGGGATTACCATCATGCTTCCACACGCCTCAAACTTCAAGCTTCTTGAAGGCCCTTGAAGACACAAAGGATTTTGTTTTAAATGACGTGCTGTTGATACATAAAATCAGATGATAACTTTCCAAATGGTTTGCTGGTATAGCTCCATGTGCTGCATCGCTCTACTATAATTTCAGTTAGACAAGTCACGTTCAATTGTTTATTTAGAGTAGAACATAGTTTGAGATTGGCGTCAACGTTGCCTCGTTTTGAGACTTTCTCCTCAGAGAGTCATGGGTTTAGTGGTGATGCTAAGTTGAAGGTTTGTTTCACCTGCCTACAGCTAGAGGCACAGGAAAAAGAGAATGTACGGAAAGCAGATTATGAACTTAAACGACAGGTTTCGCAGGTTAGAGATAGACGCTGATAAGGAAGTCAAGTTTTGGCAGCTTGAGGTAGAGGCCATGAGAATCTCCTCTGCACGGATGATGGCACATGCATCTGAGAAACTGGCATCTTCACAAACGGTTTTCCACTAACAAGGTTTTGATGTCAGTAAAAAATATTGCCCTGGTGCCGACGTTTCGAGAGACAGAAGAGAGTCGTGCCGTTTCCTTGGGATGGCTTGCTACTTTTTCAGGTTCTGCAAAAACTTCTCTGTAGCTGCTCCACTGACTGTCTTAACCAGTCCCTCAAAACCACTCAGTTGGTCCAGTGAGTGTCAACATTCTTTTGAGAGGCTAAAAAGTCTACTGTATTGCACTCCTGTTTTGTCTGCGCCAGATTTCTCTTTGCCCTTTAAGCTCAAAGTTGATGCCAGTGCAGCTGGTACTGGGGCTGTTCTCCTGCAAGAGGACCACCAGGGCATCGTTCATCCTGTGAGTTACTTTTCATGAAAGTTCAACAAACATCAACTGAAGTATTCTACTATCGAAAAGGAAACTCTTGCACTGCTGTTGGCCCTGCAACACTTTGAGGTTTATCTTGGGTCCAGTGTGAAGCCTATTCAGGTATTCACAGATCCTAATCCTCTTGCGTTCCTCTCCAGGATGCAAAATCAAAACCAACGTCTCGTGCGTTGGTCCCTGATCAGTCAAAACTACAACCTCGAAATCTGTCATAAAAAGGGATCTGAGAATGTCCTGGCTGATGCCTTGTCACGTGCTTTGTAGCTGTATTGAGGGGTGAAGTTCCAAAAGTTATGTTTGGACTCATATGGGTGAGGGTGTTATTTGTCAGGCAGCGAGTTGTGTGTGTTTTGTGTTTCTCCTCCCCCTCCCTGTGTTTTCAGGTGATTGCTGCAGAGCTGCTGCTCACCTGTGTAGCCAGGCCATGCTACCTATTGGCTCTCTGCCTCCCCAGCTGGCCAATCGCAACTGAGAAGATCCTTAAAATGGAGGACATCTCTGGTTTTCACTCTCTCTCTTGACTTTGATGCTTTTGCTGTCTTTGTTTCTGATGAAAATGGTATCTGGTGGGAGGTTGGGACTAGGTAAGTCGGGGTACCCTATACACTTCACACACGTAGCTGACTTTTGTTATGTCCACTAGGTTTATTGGTTGTGCCACCATTATATTGTTTTGGAGAGGTTCGTTTGTTACAGGAGTTAGTTAGGCTTTTTGTCTGTTTTTCTTCACAAGTAGTTTAGAAAGGCTGTCTTTTGTTATATTAATTTCAATTTATTTTGGCACAATCACTTGTCCCGTCCTCCCCCACCTAAGAGTGTTTTTTCGTTACAATAAAGCACATGATTGTCATGTTATTGTCTGCTGGCTGGGTCTGTCAAAAGGGTTTTTTGTGGGAAAGTTTTTCCTCACTCGAGGATCGAAGGACAAAGGGTGATGCTCCCTGTACAGACTGCAAAGCCCTCTGAGGCAAACTGTGTTTTGTGAATTTGGGCAAATAAAACTTGATCTGATTTGATGTGACATTGAGACAAACAACTATTCACTCTCACATTCACACAGAGAAACTTAATGCGTGTGTATCAAATGTCATGGTAATCCATCTGACCAGCTGATGGCACAAGAGGAAAAGTTCAGGGAACATCAGTGACAGCAGGAAAGGTTCAGGGAACATCAGTGACAGCAGGATTCATCATCTGGAGAACACCTGTGTCTGCAATGTAATGCCAATCCTTCCAATAGTTGTTGAGACGTATCAGTCTGGACCAAAGTGGTGAGCCAACCAACAGGCACACACTGACTGAAAGTGTGTGACTTTAGTCATTTGACAGCAACTAGTTATGCCTCTAGATTGCAGAAAACTCACAATACAACAACACAAAGAGTAATATTTTTTTAGTCACCAACTTACCTTTGGATCCTAAGCTGACGTCTGACAACCTCTGCACCAGATCTCTCCTGTTCATCTTCTTTAAAACCTCCCTGGCCACCTCCACAAACTGTTGGCCGTAGTTCTCCACCATCAGCTTTACTGTTTGAACTCTGTCTGTTGTCTCCATTAGATGACCTGGGATTCTTGGGAGGTCGTCCTTCATTTTAGTGTACTGAAGGACATGTTTGAATTTCTCGAGTTCTCCATCACTTAAATCTTTCAGTATTTTCAAAAGATTCTCCTGAAGTGATGTCATGGTCACATCCTGATGGATTCAAAGTGATCAGACATTTATGTAACTTGTAAAATTCAATCTGGATCTGTTGAATGAAAGCTGTGATGTGTGAAGTCGGACTTACTCTGTCAAACAATGCAGGTCCAAGTTCACCTGAGGAGAGAAGAAAGTACTCAGAGGATTATAACTACTTGCAACTCAAGAGTATAATCAATAAGTCTCAGTTATTTTAAATTAATCAAATAAATGATATTTAGGTTTTTATGAATTATAAGAAAATATTTAATAAACATTTATAAGACACATGTGAATCTGAAATGTAAACTCTGTCTTACCTGTGATTGGGTTGAAGCTAGAAAGCACCAGATCTCTCCTGTTCATCTTCGTTAAAACCTCCCTGGTCACCTCCACAGACTGAAGGCCGTAGTACTCCACCATCAGATTCATTATTTCAACTCTGTCTGCTGTCTTTATTAGATGTCTTGGGATTCTTGGGAGGTCATCCTTCATTTTAGTGTACTGCAGGACAAGTTTGAAATCCTCAAGCTCTCCAAAATTCAAATCTTCCAGTGTTTCCAAAAGATTCACCTGAAGTGATGTCATGGTCACATCCTAATGGATTCAAAGTGATCAGAGGGCATTTATTAGTGACTCGTAGCAACGCTATTTTTATTATTCCTCTTCCGCACCTTTTTTCGGTCCGCTCCACAGGCTGCACTTTTGAGAGGACCCCGACAAATTATATATCAAAATGTGTGGCTTCATCGGGAAATTAAAATTTCAAATTAACTGAGAAAATTGTCCCATTTGAAATGCATGGGAACATTTTTAGGGAGCGTTTTCAAAAGTTAACTCCTCCCACAAAATCTTGACCTAGAGACTTCATTCAAACTTTAAATTGTAGGTAAATTTGTCCTCTATAGAAATCCTATACAGATTTTTGAAATATTTTATACTTTTTGATCAATCGCTCGTCAATCATCATGATCAACCTTACTAAATTTCTGGGTTTATAATGGGTGTGTATTGTGCAGAATGTTCGTGCTAGATAGGGTGACATCATCGGCTAGAGTGGGAAAGGTTGTCTGAAATTTGCTCAAACTTTTCCCTTTCCATGCTCCTCCCGGGCACATCTTACATTGTATGCAAATGATTTTTTCCCACTTTTGTAGAGGAACTCGTCCTGATTCCTACAATGTGCTTGCTTAAGCCGAGACATTTTCTGAATATGAATGGCGAGCCCAAGAGTCAGTAGCGTCCTGCTCCAACTGCCATTAACTCCAATGCAAAATTTGAAGCCGACTTTCAAGAAAAGCAGAAACTACTCTCTTCTTATACTCGCCATAGTTTCCTCAATATTTACTCAAAAGACACCAAAACACATCAGTGTGTTCGGGAACTTCTCCTGCCAATCCATATCTGCTTTTTTCTCTGATGCAAGCTACCGTTTTGCCTCAATAAGCCCAAATGCGAGGACTGTCCTAGGCCAAAAAATCCTCCTCTTCTCTCTCTTCTCTCCTGGGTCTGTGAGTAGTCATGGCAACCAGCTAAGTCGCCTTGGCAGCAGCATTGACCTCAGGCTTGGACTACAGCTGCAGCCATTTTTGTAGTTCTAGGCAGTTAATTAGAATTTCTCTGTCTGAATTACAAACAAAGAGACTGAGAGAGGGTAAAACACAGTCAGGCAGGTACAGTAAGACATTTTTTGAGGTGGCTGCCGCTCTGCTTGGTTCGTGTGTACATCTGAGTGTATGCATGTCTATCCTGTGTGTGTGTTTGCACTTTCTAATAAATAATGCTAACACTTGAAGCTGGCGCGTTAGCCAGCAAAGACATCACACGTGTTTCCTAGCTGTTGATGCAAGCGAAGTCACAAAGCAACTGGCGCGTCAGCGCCAGCCAGTGATGTCGCAAACACACACTAATTGATTTAAGTTTCTCTTAAAGGTTTTGTGTTCACTTGGATACAGACTCCTGGGCAGCAGCCTATGAGTCAAAATTTCCTGCAGGAATTTTCTCGTATAATGTTAAAACTGTAGTAATGAAAGATGAATTTCCTTGCATCTTTGTAAGGACATGCGAGTGTTTTGCAAGATAGGATGACACTAAATAGAAAGTACTTTCACATTTGTTCATGTCAGAGTGAGAGAAACAGAGCTCCTGATCTCCTTACATGGTCCAACTCACACACTCACTAAATTGTCACACCTATGTCACTGAAAGTTGAAATGAGAAGGCATGACGGGCCACACCCAAAAGTCATATCATAGATTAGAGAGAAACTTCACTGTTCATCACGTAGTCCAACACTCAAACACACACACACACACGCGTTGAAGAAGAAGAAGAAGAAGTGCAGTCATTGTCACTGACATTCATGAAAGACATGATGCGTTGTTTTGTTGGAAAACATGTTTATGTTATCATGTTGATGTAAATGATACTCATGACATTGAAATCTGCATTATTTGTGATTAAAATAACGGTTACTGGTTTTATTTTAGTGACCTCCACAGATGTATGACATTACTACTTTCATGGGAGCTCAGATCCTTCCTTATTGGCTCATTGGCTCCCACATAGCTCAAACCCTAGGTTTAAACTTTTTTTCACCTCTTTACTGTCAAAATGAGGATAATTTCAAACTTGTAGCTATTAAATCAAAGCTGTGTTGTGCAAAGTTTGTCTAATGTTTGTATTGTACTCACTTTATGGACGGTCTTAGATTGATGTTTCTCTGAGGAGAAAGGAAACAGAAAATCATTCAAAATCAACTAATAAACAAATTTAGTCAGATTTAGCTGCCTTTGAATAAAACATAATAAACAACAAAATAGCACTAAAATTTGTTCAGCTGCTTTAAAGAAAATATCATACAAAGACTTCACTGCTGCAAAATGACACTAAATCTACTCAGTAGTGACATCATGAAAATCAAAGAGGCTGGCTTCAACTCAGTAATTTGTAGTAGTAAATATGGTGTTGTTGCATTGCTACCTCCTTTTTCCACATTTCTCATTGGTGATTGGTGGTAAATTATGTTTAAATCCAAGCATGCACTTTTCACTATGAAGTATAAAATCTATTCATTACACACATAACATTATGTAAAGTGTTTTTTAGTCTTTTTTGTCTGACCTTGGACTCTTGAGCTGGTCTCTGACAACCTCTGCACCAGATCAACTCTGTTCATGTCCATGAAAACCTCTTTGGTCACCTCAACAGATTGTAGGCCACAAGTCTGCACCAGTAGATCGACTAGTTTGTCTGCCCTCTGGCCCCACTCCAGTCGGCTCCATGGAATTTGTGGGAGGCTCCTCTGGAAGGACGTGAACTGCTGCAAACACTTGAATTTCAGGAGCTCCTTGCGACTCAAATCACTGAGTGTTTCTGAAAGAATCTGTTTAACAGCTGCCTAAAAAATTCAAAGGATGCGTGAAACAATTGTGTAATTTCTTGGCTGGGGAAGTTAAACATGAATGTCATTGCATTTTATCAGTGTCAGAGTTTCAGACATCGAGTATGGACATTTTTACTCTACTTGACATTGAGCATTTATTGTAACATCAGTGGAGGAAAATCTTATTTCTAAAAAGCTCAACTATGATGCTGTGAGAATCATCCAATTTAAAACATTTGGTTTGGTTAGGATCATCATTTGAAGACGTTCCCAACATGCATCTATTAAAAGAAAGCTGTGATGTGTTTAGTCAGACTCACTCTGTGAAACGGTCGATGTTCATCCTCGGAGTGTTTGTCTGAGGAAAAAAGACATTTAAAATGAAGATTATAATATAATTTACTATCTGTTATCTTAAATGAAGATCAGTTGCTTTTAAATATAATAAAATAAAATGAATTTACTACAAAGTGAAACATTAATAAACTTAATTTAAAGGATAAGTTTAATTTTTTTCAACCTGGACCTTATTTCCAGCATGGGGTAAATATACTCACCTGTAAAGGTTTGGTGCAACTTGGAGTCCTTCGGACACTTTTAGATTCACACACAATCACCGTATACCCATATAACGCTAGCAATTGGGGCATCACCAATACGGCCTCTAAATAAGGCATTATCAGCCACAAAGTTCATTCATTTAATATGAATCAGCAGTAAATACGTTCGGAGTTGCTTTGTTTACATCAGGGGGGTGACGTCATCGTCCTGCCGCACAGCTGACCATCAGCTGTTTGTTTGCTGCTGCTAGTTTTGTGAAACATGTACCTACTTTTCATGATGAATCACCAGTACTGTGAGTCCAGAGTTACCCTAACCCTTTACATCTGGGGCTTTCTTCACTGAGGCCGCAACCACAGCTGCCGATCAGCTGTTTGTTTACACGGAGTTAGCCGCTGCTAGTTTTGGCAGAATATTTATCAGATTTTGAAGATGTGGATGACGACTTTGACTATGATGGGCGCCCTTATCGTTTTAAGCCAAAATCCGCTAAATATTCTGCCATATTGCACAAAGCTAGCAGCAGCAATCTCCATGTAAACAAACACGGCTGATCATGCTGCGTTCAATTGCACTTGGAAATTCAGACTTCCGAGGTAAATGCGTTTCATTGCGCAACCTCGGAAAATGTCGCCAGCCACAGTAAGGTGATGGTTGTTTGGATGTCTTTCAAGCATCAAAAAACACTGATGGGGAAGTTTATTAGCTACCTGAAGGAGAGGAGTTGGATCTTTCTGATTTCCGAGTGCAATTGAACGCAGCATGCACAAAGACCAGAAGAAAACAAGGCTCACTGGTTGCCCGCGGATGCAAACAACATGGCAACGCTGAACTCAGTGGAATAGTGCTGCCGATTCATTTTAAATAAACGAGTTTCGTGGCTGATAATGCCTTATTTAGAGGCTGTTGGTGATGCCCCAATTGCTCGTGTTGTATGGATATACGCCGATCGCGTGTGGATCCTAAGCGTCCGAAGGACTCCAAGTTACACCAAACCTTTACGGTTGAGTATATCTACGTACACCATGCTGGAAATAAGGTTGAAAAAAACAAAACTTGTCCTGTAATTTTTTCATCCATCCATCTATCCATCAGTGACGTAGGAAACAGTTTGGGTAGTAGTTTTACTTTTTTTAATCACGAATTATAAAAAGAATTGTGTGAAAATTTGTTTTTTAGACATCAATGAGATGGTGACTATTTCACATGACAATTTGCGAAGGTGTGAAGACCATCACAGGTCACAACACAAGGACAAAGACCCTAGCCACGGGGGTGACAATGGAGAGGGCGAACAAGCTGAATAATTACAATTTTATGTACACAATATTCAGATGCTTTTGAAACACCTGATATAAACATGACAAACAATTCAAAATATAAGACATCTAGTTAAATCAGTCACTGTGCTGGCTTGACACGCGCACACATTCACCTCACAGTAAAACACACATTAGATCAGTTGACAGCAGCGACCGCAATGAATACACACGTACCACAGACACGCACACACACATGCGCATTCTCTCTTTCACAAACATACATGCAGTCCATAGGATGGCCCCGGCCGCCAGGGCGGCCCCAACTGCCCACAAAAAAGTGAACAACAGTGTTTAGATTTTAACAGTAATTCATCACCTCGGCAGCGCCTCCGTCATTTAGATATATGGACAGGCCCAGGCATGGACTGGCCATCTGGCATACTGGGCAATGCCCAGGTGGCCGACGCACATTTTGGAAGTCACGGAAAGTGAGGCCAGTTAGGTGAGGAGTTTGAGGACATCACGGAAAAACATCAACCAAAAATGCTGCTGTAAGATTTATATTAATTATTAGTATTTAACATCAACTTCAATCCTTGTTTTTTTTCTGCTCATTCCTGGTTTCTTGCCCGAGTGATTTTAACACTTGGTCACAATGTATCGTTTTACAAGGCTATGTGTCCCTGGGAAGCATGCATAGGGAGTTTACAGCATCCTTTCAGTTTTTAATGCATTAGGGACGCATGGGCGCATAGCTGGCAAACCAATGCTAGTTAAATGTTTTGCGGGGTAGGGCATCATATGAAGTATTGAAATGGGCCCCCAGATGCCTAAGGCCGCCACTGACACAGTCTACACACTGATGATGCATACGAGGGGTTAATGTAACGTAACACAAAATGCTCCGATGAAGAATATAGTTCTAGTTTTATCAGCAAGTTGCCGTCCAGCCTTTTAAGCCGTTCATCTGACATGAAAGTGCAATGCATTGAAATGTAGCGGGGTAGTGGTCATGAGCAAATCAATGACGAGTGTAGGCTGGCACACGCGGGTACTCGGCAATCTCCATACGTGCTGCGACCTGAAGCACCCACGGAATCGGCGCGTATGACCTCCTTATATGGTGGTCATTGGCAATTCATGGGCGGAGATTTATGCTAATTACCGGGAGCGCGCTGTCACTTTATGATGGATTGGCATTCATGATCATACACACGTGTTTACAATCAGATCTGAATTTTCCGCAGTGTTCATAAATCCGGAGTAGGTTTTTAGTAGCTTAGGCTTTTATGTGCAAATCTACGCACAAAGTTACTAACGTTTCATCAATGAGGCCCAATGTATGCCCGAGACTACTAAAGACCTGTGCTGCAGAACTGGGGGAGACACTACAACGGATCTTCAACCTTATGTGGGTGTGGAGGATGCCATCCTCTACATGCTACACCGAGTCCACTTCCATCTGGACAAGGGAAGCAGCACTGTGAGGATTCTCTTCTTGGACTTCTCTAGTGCCTTTAACACCATCCAGCCCCCTATGCTCCAGGACAAACTGAGCAGGATGGGAGTGGATGCCCACCTGGTGCACTAGATTTCCGACTACCTCACTGACAGGCCACAGTACGTCAGGCTGAAGGACATCACGTCTGACACTGTGGTCAGTAGTACAGTACTGGAGCCCCCCAGGGCACATTGCTAGCCCCTCTTCTCTTCACCCTGTACACCGCGGATTTCTGTTACAACTAGGAGCTGTGCCACATACAGAAGTACACCGATGACATAGCCATCATTGGAGGCATCAGGGATGACAGAGAGGAGGAAAATCGGAGTCTGGTGAGGTACTTTACTGCATGGTGCCACACCAACCACCTACAGCTCAACACCTCTAAGACGAAGGAGCTGGTCATTGACTTTGGGAGGTCCAGACCAAGGCCGCAAACCAGTCCTGTTAGGGGGAGCTGAGGTGGAGGCTGTGGACTCCTACAAATACCTCGGGCTGTGGCTGGACAATAAACTGGATTGGACAACACACACCAGACACCTGTATGGAAAGACACAAAGCAGGATGTTCTTCCTTAGGAGATTGTGGTCTTTTAACATCTGCAGCAAACTGCTGTGGATGTTTTACCAGTCTGTGGTTGCCAGCATCCTCTTTTACACTGTAGTGTGCTGGGAAGGGGGGCAGCACATCCAAGAAGGACACTTCCAGACTGGATAAACTGATCAGGCGTGCTGGCTCTGTGGTCGGCATGAAGCTGGACTCACTGGTGACAGTGACAGAGAGGACACTGGACAAACTGCTGGTCATTATTGACAATGTCAGCCACCCCCTGCACACCGTCATCAGCAACCAGAGGAGCCTGTTCAGTGGAAGGCTGCTCCTCCCCAAATGTAGGA
>JBCAUF010000343.1:20193707-20208625 GCA_038406115.1 Haemulon aurolineatum
CACGCACGCACACACACTCGACTCGATCACCAGTCTTGGCTTGGAGATGAAGAGAAGGGAGATGCCAGCATCAACAGATGCCTTGCGCTCCTATTCTGGAGGGGCCCGTGCTTTTTCTCCCTCCCCTTTGAAATCCATGGTTTCTGTGTGCTGTTGTTCTCCATGTTTGGCTTAGAAATGCTCTGCCATTTTGGCAGGTTTTATTTATCTGCAAGTGTTGGAGTGAGAGGGCCTGGATTCGGTCGCGAGAGCCTCTGGGACATGGGTTGGAGGTTTAACCAGCCTGGAGAGGGTCTGTAGTCTGAATGTTTTCCCCTCGGGTTTCACTTCACCATTTTCTCGCTGCTTCGCGGTGGCCCCGCGGTGCTGTGAATCCAACATCTCCCGCCGAATCTGTTCCTCACGCACGGCGGAGACAAGATAGTGCAAGCTGTGTTTTGACCTCGGACTGGCAGAGGCGGGGTGCTGTGATGGAGAAGGAGGCGGGTGAGTTCGGCGCCGTATAGAAACGCGACTTTATTAACGCTGGAGAATCGTTTCATCGGAATTAAAACAGGCCGCCACGAACAGCAGAACATCTGGAGAATGAAGTGTGTTGCGCTGGAGATGAGTCGCGTGAAGTGTTTTCATTTTCATTGATCTTCATATTTCCAGTGTTGTCGGGCGTAGCGATGTTAGGGAGCACTGTCATTGTTAATGCAACAGAGAACAATCTTTTCCAATCCGAAAGCAGCAGAAACATTTTGAAAATGTACCAGAAGTTATTGAAAAGAGTGAACTGCCTCCCACTGATGATTTAGCATCACTTTAGAAGTGAAACAGCTATTGTGCTACAACTGTATCTTCCTGAATGCAGGAGAAAGAACCATGTCATACCTAGCAACCACTGACAGTGTTTTTATTAGATTTGAAGTGGTAAGGATCCACACCGAGGATTGTAGAATACAACCAGTTTGGTTCAGTCTTGAGGCTTGCAGAACCAAAGCAGGCTCATCCGTCAGCAAGACACGCAGTGGTCACAAAACAATAAGAAATGGTGAGTGAAAACACATCGAGCAAGAAGATATCCGGGCTGTCTTTTTGTCAACTGCAACGGTTGTAAATTAAGCAATCATATTGCTAGAAAGAAATGTTCAAATCTATTGCTCTTGACTCTTGGGAGTCTTTACCTCTGCCCTGAAGGAGGCAGCTCGCACTTTTTATTTAGTTGCAGTGGCGGTACCAAAGCCGTCGAGCCGTGTTCATTATCATGCCCGCGCTACCTGGATTTTTGCAGCATTTCCAATTACACGCCGGACAGAGATGAATAACCCCTGAGCCGGTGACCCCGCCGACCTGCCACGCTGAGACTGAACTCTGCATCTTAGCGGCTCTCTGGCCGGAGCGGTGACTGAGAGGTCACGGGTTCAGACCCTCCGAGGATGGTTAGCCGCGGTGTTGAGAGGCGCGCGCCGCACCACCTCACTGCCCTTGAGATCCCTCCTGTCGGTTTTGATAAACACTTCACTGGGCCTCACATATTGGTTCGGGGGGTTGGCAATTACACATAGTGTCAGTGTCATAAATAATGATTACAGCGAGGCTTGTTTGCAATTATAATTACAGTTATAATATATGGAGTTCAGTGTAATGGAAAGGAACTAGGACCGCTTTCAGCTCGGGACAGGTAGTTATACTGTGTTTAATTACTGTAGTAATTCGCTTCGTTACAACCTCCCCTCGTCCTCCCCATGTCCCATTCCCCGCTTAAAGACCCGCGCTGGTCCGGGCGTGAATATGAACATCAGCTGTGGGTTCTCACTGCAACAAATGAGAGAGGGCCATGTTTTATTTAGTGCAGGGGAAGGATCATTCAAGAGGGAGCAGAGTGGCTGTAGAATCAGGAATAAGTGGTGGCTCGTGTACTCGTATCAACCACCGCCCACGCAGGCACACACACACACACACACACACACATATTCATACACACCCACACACACACTCTCACTGAGAAATAAACGTATGCATGCATACACTGTGGAATAGCTCCTTTACTTGGGCCACAGAGAAGATGAATTTCAACAATTCTCCAGTTAGGTGTGAGCGGTAAATCAATGGAAAGCCAATGGAGCCGAGCCATGAGGGTGACCAGGGTACATCTATATCTATATCTATATCTGTATGTATATATATATATATATATATATATATACGCACACACACACACACACACACACACACACATGCATGCATATCAGCATGGATATTAATAACTCCCATTGATCTCTGTTCAATAGATTTCATACAGAGAAGTCTCAGCACAGTGCAAATAGCTTCCCTTTGGTTTTCAAGGCTTCGGTCCACGCTGCAGATTGAGCTGTCTGCAGGGGAAAAAGAGAGAGAGAGGGAGAGAAAAAGAGATGTTTGCTTGTTTGGTGATGTGCAGATGTTACACATTTAAGAGGAATGAATACTGTTAGAGGGGGAGGGAGAGCGCCGTGTGATTTTCTTTCCTCTATTCCTCTTCCTTCTAGTCTTTTTTTGTGCCAGGGAGTTAGCATCATTGGAAACACAATTCAGATTAGTGCAGGCGGCTTGTCCTAGGGGAGCCGGGAGGGACGAGGGTCCCGCTTCTCTCCCTGTCCTCATTACCAAAAGACAAGGAGCTCGCCGGCAAATCAATGGAAAAGGCTTAGGCACTAATGCAGGCCATGCCTGGTGATGGGACTTAGCTTTGTGTGTGTGTGTGTGTGTGTGTGTGTTTTTGTGTCTCAATGTGTCCATGTGTTTATGTGTGTGATCCTTCCCTCGTGTGTGTGTGTGTGTGCATGTGTGGAAGTTTAATCATTTGTGCTACAACAGAAGGCTGGAGAAAAACATTAGTTTCAAACGACCGCTGAATTGCTCGCCGTCGGAGTAACCTCAAAACTCCCGGTTAACTGTGCCGATATTTACCACGGGGACACGCGATAGGACGGAAGCCCTTTAATTACGCGGAGATAACGTCAGATTCATCAGCGAATCCATTTAGCCCAGTACTAACACTGTTACCATTGTAATTATAATGGCTCAGGGCATTGTTGCCATGACTACTACTACTTCAATAGCCTGCAGTTGTGTACAACTTCCTTCACTGTGACAAAAAAGAACAGCAACTTTGTGTCGCCTGTCAACAACCCCCTGCGGTGGATGTCGGCATCAGAAACGCGGCGAACGATCCGCCCGTCTCGCGGCTCAATCGGCGCGGCGTCTGTCCCCGCCGCCGCTGCCGCTGTTCGAACATTCGCCTTCATCCCACACTCGCACCTTTTGTTTTGTTT
The DNA here is from genome assembly GCA_038406115.1 of Haemulon aurolineatum. NCBI lineage: Eukaryota > Metazoa > Chordata > Actinopteri > Lutjaniformes > Haemulidae > Haemulon > Haemulon aurolineatum. Next base: position 20,197,007 of record JBCAUF010000343.1, read on the forward strand.
ACACAGGTAAAACTGCTGGGTGCAACAAATGCTAAATAATGGTTTCATGTTGTGGATTTTCTAGCCCCTCTCCGCCGCCTCTGACAACTCGCGGCGCTGGAGGTGTTTCTGGGTCTGTGCAGAGGGGAGGGGAGGGCAAGAGGGAAGAGAGGGAAATAAATAAAACTGAGGAAAACAGATCAATAAATATTTCAGCAGCTGCTCCCTTCACAGACTTCTCCTGAAGCCATAAGAGGTGGAGAGAGAGAGAGAGCCGGAGACAGAGAGAGAGAGAGAGGGAGGGATGGATAAAGTGCAAGAAAAGAGAAGGAGAGAACAGGGGTAATTGTGTTCCAGACTCTCATTCACAGCGAGCGAGAGAGATGGAGGGTGAAAGAGAGAGACAGAGAATGGGGATAATTGTGTCCCAGACTTTAATAGACAGAGAGAGAGGAGGCATGAGTGAGGGGTGGAGGAGCGACACAGGGTGTGCTAATGAGCACCACATACCAACATTGTGTCCTATGGGAACAAAAAAAAAAAAAAAAAAAAAAGAAAAAGGCATGTGAGAGGCTGGGATCCCGGACTTTGGCACTACATAATAGTGACTGTAAGAATCTCTCTCGTTCCGACTCTCACATAATTCTAATTCCTGTCAGGAGTTAGCGACAGACCGTGTGGGTGTGTGTAGTTTGTGCGGCGGCGAGCAGCTCTAAATGATAATGAGCAGGACAGCAGCTGAGACGGCTAACGTGTTGCTGGCGAATCGAGTTGTGGCGGCCGGCGTCGGTTCCCGCCTTCCTCCGCTCGTTAGCTCACACACACACACACAAAAGGCACATTACATGCAGCGTGTGTCGTGTATGTATGTTTAATGCAAAGGATGGGAAATAGGGGTGGTGGTCGTGGCGGGGGGGAGGAGGGGGGCTGAGGTGTGTAGGGGGAGCTTATGAGGGTGGACAGGCTGGAGAGATGGAGGAGTTATGAAAAAATGATTGAAGGAGGGCTGCTGGGAGGAAGCAAAGGGAAGAGAGACAGATGGTGTGAGGGAAGAGGGGGAGGAGGGATTCAAAGACCCGCAACAGGCAGTGATCGAGATGGATTGATTTTGCAGGCAGATGATTAGGTGGAATTAAAAAAAGAAAAAAGAAAAAACACGGCAGGTTTATCCTGCCAATGAAAACTGCGTCTGGGTGACGTCGCCACGAGTGGGAGTTGTAAAATTGTTTCAGGGTCACTTGTTGTGTGATATTGCGGCATTAAGGAGCGGGTGCTAATGTGATATGCCACTGGTTAGGGAGTCATTCCAGCGAGGCAGCACACCTCTAATAAGACGCTCATGCAGTGCGCCCACATCATAATAAGTGGTTTGGAGCTTGTCAAGAATCTACAGGTTACATAAAAGATTATATTTAGACACTCTTTGAAATTGCCAGGATACACGGCAATCAAATGCTAGCATTACATGTTTTGGTTTGCTATTTGGAAGGCTGCATAATTAGGACAACAAACCACGCAGATGCCTGGTGGTAGTCGTTGCTCAGCGCTGTCTTCGCCCCACACACGGAGCTTAGGCTGCGATTTAGAGATATGTCTCTATTCTCCCGCGGTTTAAGGCTGCGGCTCCAGCTGTGGAGGTGCCAGTGGGATTTTCTTGTAATAAAGTGTCCATATTAGCGCGACATCTTGACAGTAAGACTCAGTTAAGGAAATTTCACCAAGGATTTGTCTGTGACAGCCCCATAAATGGACTTGCAGGGAAATGTTCCTCAGTCTCTCGGAAGATTTCGATTCCCTGTGTCCTCTGGGTCTCGGATGATAAAAAATTGCAAACACGTTTTCAAGCAAACGATCACAGCGATTTTTTTTGCTTTTTTTAAACAAAACATCATATTTGTGGTACTCTTGTGGTAATTGGGATGTTAGGTGAGATTTCATCAAACATTTGTACTGCAATAGACCATTAATTGGGTTTGGGAGAAGACGCTGCTGTGTTATTGTATTATGATGTTTCACTAATTAGATGTGTGGATGGATAACACTAAAAGCCTGTGCTGCTCTTCCCAGGTTTGTAATGCAGTGAGTGAAATTCCATTAGTGCTTGGACCTGCATGGGGGCGGCTGTGAGTACAATATTCGTCTCAGACATTATTTAAGACATTTCCGGGGTATGGTGTGCTTGTATATTGTCCTTCAATCACTTTTTAGGCTCTTATTTGTTGAGGGATGCGAGTGAATAGTGCTATCTAATTCGCCATTCCTTGGGTTCCAGCAAAACACTGATCAAAACTGCTTTTCTTTACACATTTCAAGGCTGTGGTTCATTTTAAAAACACATGTCAACAACTTTCTTTTTCTCTATCTCTTTGTGCCGGAGCAGCACTGCACATGGAGGGAATTTGGCCAAATTGCACTCATTAAAATGCATATCATTCCTGAGATACAAGTCAGATTTCCAATTAAAATTCCTCTTCATTCTGTCCTTATTGAGCTGCTGTTGACTCCCAGTTGCTGCAATAGTAGATGTGTATGTATCAATAAAAATGAATGCCAGGGCCCAGTCGTATTCCCTGCGTGTTCAGGGTTAATACAGAGTTTGATAAACTGATCAAGCTCGGAGGCACTAAATAGGTTTAGCACATGAAAACAAAGACAAACATTGCAGCAAATCTCCTTTTCGGAAATGACAGAGAGATCATTTTGTCACTCGGCAGCAAAACATCACATTCTCTCCCCATCACGGGGGTGCCGACTGTATCGATGTGACCTTTCTCTGGCCAGCAGAACTCCAATTCCATTAAGAAATAATGAAGGTGTCGGAAAAGGGCAATTAGCTGCTTAATGTTGGGCAACAGTACTCTAATACAACATATTTTTGCTGACAAGTCAATATCTATACCTGACAACAACCGCTGTACTCTGAGATATGGTAAGAGGTATTGAACGTTATAGAAATGAATTTGTTGATTGAGGTTCACTGTCCCTTTTAAAAAACACCGCTGTGAGTTTCTACCCGGCCTGTGATAAAGACGCCTTTAAACTGTGCCAGAAACAGAAAAATCTACTCGTAGACTGAGCGATGATGTGATGAGAGGCCACCAATATGAAATAAAACATGAGAGGGTTCAAGATAAAAAACGCTGGAGTTTTTGCAAAACAAAACAAAATCCGTATCGGGGGTGATGTCAGAGCGGGACCCACAGCGTCGAAGATGTAAATCAGATGATATCTGAGCCACAGAAGATAAACAGCCCAATTCAGCACTTGTTATTAAGCTTCATGTTGGCCTATTTATTGTAAATATCTGCTTTATCAAACCTGCAGTTACCTTTGTTTGTTGTTTCATGTTTGACAGCTGTAATCAGAATTGATCTGTATACTGCGGTGAGGCAGCTAAATCAGACATGACAAATGTGGGGCAGAGAGTGCAGGTGTTTTCTCAATCAGGCTGACGTGATTGATCCTCTCTTGAATCCATCATGATCAAGCGTTATTGACATTGGGCTTCTATTAAGATTTTTTTTTTGGGGGGGGGTATTATTATTTTTTTTGGGAGATGGGAGAGAGAAAAAGAAAGATAGTGGCAGGTCGACTGCAGCGCAGAAAGTTTCAGCCAAAAAAAAAAAAAAGTAAAAGAAAAAGAGCATTTCAATTCAGTCCTACGGAGCATTTATAAATCCAAAAAATGTTGGAAGGAATTCTGCTGGTGATATTGATTTTCCTTTAATTAGATTTTTTTACTAGACTAGTTTTGCACAGTGAATTAATGTCAAGAGTTATGTTGGCAGGAGAAGACTTGCCTTAAGGTTCAATTATCCCAGACAGTTAAACCAATGACATCACATGTGTAATGGATTACATCTGATTAAATATGTTTTGTCTCTGATGGTTTGGCATGAAGAGCTGAATATGATGCACTTAAGCGAACCTGTCTGATATCATGTGCAGAATAAGAAAGTCTTTAGCCAATTCCTGCCATTTAATGCCTCATTTCTGCTCCCTTCATCACAGCGAGGCTTTTATTCTCAAGTATATAGATGTCCGTTGTCAGCATTTTGACAGTGCAGTTTGATGCAGCGCAGTGATTTCTTTTCTTTTCTTTTCTTAAAGCAGGGACTTCTAAGTGAGCAGAGATTCTCTTTCATACAAGTGTGCTGCGCATGCTGAAAGCAAAGATGGCACAACACAAGTTGTCGAGCCATATAGAATGAATGGCTTTGAAATACCGTGCCTTTGAAACTGCAACATTTCAATTCGGAGGACTGCAATTACACAGTCAAACATGGAAGTGGATAGAATTGCATTACTGTAGCGCCACATTTATTATAATGTAAAACCCAGCCGGTTTGTGTTCTATAAGTTATGCTTTGGTGCTCAGCCTGGGGGACCCCCTAGCCCTTCCGACAGTGCCCACTCACCCGTCACAACTTTTCTGCTCTTAGCTCACACCTAAGGCGCGCCACCCAAGGCCATCTGTTTGCTTTTTCCAGGGCAACTTGGTGCTTACGGAGCATGATGGACACATGTGATAAAAAAAAAAGAGTACCATCGGAGTTGTCAACCTTCGGTGTGTGCCCTGATTACCTGGGGAACGCCACATCCTCACAACTTGTGATAAAAGCTGTGCCTCCCCTCGCTGCGGTGTCCCGCGTAACGTACTCCCTACGCAGCAAGTTTAATTGGAATGTGCGCGGATATTAATAACTTAATTCGTGCCATGCTCGTTAAAGGATGACACCAACCAACGGTCTGTCAAAATAGCGTATCACAGCATATGTTGGTGAATATATTCAAGCTACACACTGCTATTACTCTAGGGCAGGGCAGAGTAACTGTTAATATCACAATAATGACCAAGATATTTTTCCAGTGTCTATAAATGTCTTAATATAGCAAATGCATGTATCATTTTCTATGAACTCATCAAACTGTGTTCCACTTCTATGAATTACATCAGACAAAGCTCACTTAATTTTCTTTGGTTGTTCATGTGATGTGTTTTATAAAATTTTGTTGTACAAAATGAGGCAACTGAAATTAAATATGGCCATGATCCAATTCCACCGAAAGTTGAGACGCAGTAATGCTGATTTATTGCACAGCAATGGTGTTATGAGCGCCTCGCTCAATGGAGCCATGCAAATTACACTGGAAATAAAATGCCCGCTTTTAAAAGGCGACGGTGATACCTGAGATATCTCAGGTGTCTCAGATTTGGATATAACTTGACACATTTTGCTAAAGGTCGTTAGCATGATTATTTTCCTGGGCAAATGTAAACAGGATTAGAATTTGATATTGGCTCATGTTAATCATTTTTTATATGATTATTACGATAGTCACGTGATGCTGGTGTGGCACATATGTTTGACTGTTGATTGCAGTGATTCTTGCTCGGCTTTTTGAAGTGATGATAATGTTGCTGATGGGAAGCCAGTGAGGGATTTATGTGCATTGTCTGCACCCTTCCCCAAGACAAAAGAAGGATCTTGCAAGGACTATAGAGCAAGGACAATTTTGCATCCCGTAAAATTTAATTTTACACTTGTAAATAGTTTCATAGACACGCACCACAGTGGCCCTGGACCATGTGCTACAAACAGCTGACGTTGGGTGACATTAAATAGATCCTAAGAGACTGATGCATCCCGTTTGAAAGAAGGTCATGGGGAGGCAGCACCTGTAATGACTCCTGCATGTAAGGAAGTGGCTGGTGAGAAGAGTGCTGCATTACAGGAGTTAATTGGCCGGGCCGGGCTGGAAAGGGTAAGGCCACTCCTGGGATGGGCCGTGCTCTGCACAAAGGATGGATGAGCCATGATGGAGGTTGGTTGAGGCAGAAGCACACCATATGGAGGGCTGTGTCTGGCTGTGGTTGGTTGTTTTATTTATTAGCTCTGCCAGGTTGGTTGCCACATTCATTTCATGCCTGTGTTACTCCACCTGCATCTTCGGTTGAAGCTGCTGATTTTAAGTAGCTCCATCATCGGGTAACACTTGATTTACCCCAAACAGCAATAATAATACAGCATTAGCAATATGGCGTTTATCGTGATTACATGTGATTAATAATATGTTTAATTTTTCCGTGTTCGCTTTAAGCTTTTGATCTTGCGCACACGCTTGCCTTTTGATCTCATGTATTCCCTTTTCAGTCATTCTGGGTTATATCATTGAATACAGATACGCTTTGATAGAACCACAAAATCGTGATTTGAGTAGCAGAGGAGTCACATCATAACTAAACGTGACAAATCAACTCAGCAGTGCCGCACTGACTAATATTACATCATGTTCCCTGGCATGTTAGCTTTATTGCCATTTCTCACCACTGTTCCCTGCAGTTACTCATCATAATGTCAATCACCTCTGAGTCACTGACTGATTGAGGGAGAATTTGTTTGAGTGAAAATAAAAATATTTTAGGACTAAATATATTGAACAGGACAGCCCTCCTTTTCCATATGACACAAAAAAAAATGTGTGGGTGTTGGATTTTGAGCAGGTTTTTCAGCTGAATACAAATCAGACTCACAAATCTGCTCCATCACATTCACAGAAAGTTGGGTCATTGCAAATGTGGCCCTGGCCAGAAAGGTGGGTTGCTTGTAAATTGCTAGCGACAAACCAAACTGAAGGGTGGTGGAGTCTAGTGGCTCGAGAGAGTAGAAGGAGTAAAGTGAGGAGTCTGACCTCTTGGCCAATCAGTGAGAATCGGTTTTGGAGGCAAGGAGAGGCTCTCTGCTGTGAGCGTCTTCTCCCATATTGAAAACAAACCCCGAACAAAGAAATAACCCCAGCCTCGAGGATCCCGAAAAAAATAAGTCATGGTGTAAGATTTGACACAAACATAAATCTAGACCCTAAATTTCTCCTTTTCAGGCTCCCATAAATAAGAGCGGCCGAACAAGTGTGTCTGAGCACTGAATCCCCACTTGGCCTCTCTTTGTGTCTGCAACAGGATGACCTACCTGTCCAAAAGATTGTCTGAGTCCATGATCCAGGTGCTCAACCCTAGTCTCGTCTCATAGTCCGTCAAAACCCACGAGGGAAACAGCTCTCCGCTCTCTTTTCTCCCTCATTCCTTCTCTCATATCAAACAGACAGCCACTACTAAAAGATTCATGCATGTGGACTTTGGGTCATTAAAGAATGATCCACAGCAAAGCTGTTTTTCACCCTCATAATGAAATCCAATATTCATGAAATGGATTTTCCTCTCTGCTCTCCCACTCACTCTAGTCACAGATGTGTGTTTGCTGGTGTATTTAGTCTGTGTTTGCACAGCCTTGTTAGGCTAGCACGGGTTAATGGTATCCTAAAGGCGCATTTTCAGGCCACCTAGTTAATTACACGGGGCTGACGGATGACCTTGCCATACATTACCTGTGTTAAGCGACGCAGAGTTTGGGCATATCTGTGCTTTTCTAAGATTGGGGTCAGAGTAAAGACCAGTTAATCAAAGCTTTGTTTACGTAAGCCATGATGCTCACCAAACAGAGCTTTCAGTTAGAGGTAGCAAGGCGTCATAATCAGATTGGTACACATGTATCCGAAACCTACACTATGCAAATTTTGACATTAAAATAATACAAAAGACTTTTCACACCTCATCAGTCTCCTTTGCGATCCGGCTTTTCTGCCCCCGTGATTTCAGTTTTGCTCTGTTGAAAACACAGTGGATGTGGTGGATGATAATGAATTAATATTAATAATAGTTACAACAAGATGCAAAATGTAGATAAATTAAAAGCAAAGCAGAAAAGACAGAGACAAGAATTACTATGGACGAGAAACCACAGAAAATATGGCTTGACTGGTTTGTTTTTAATGCCTCTAAGTTGTGGATACAGTGGGCATATCTTTCTCTGATACTTTATAACGTGTCATTTTGAAGTCAGTTTATTGTGTTTTCAGTTGCTGCCGTGTTGTTTCAGGAGATGAAGCAGCCAGATGGAGCTGGCCGAGCCAATGTGGAGAACAGTGGATGAAACCTAAATCCACTGAAATATGACTTATCAGTGACTGGTTGTCTTATCAGTTTATTTGTTTTGGTCCTATTGTTTTGTTTTGTTTTTGTGCTGCACTCTGCACTGCGACATTGCTCATGATGACTTTTTGCAATACATTTCCACCCAGTGTGACACTTTTGATGGTTGTTTGAGTCAGCTCGATCTCACCTTTACTGGTGTAACTCCAGTTTGGAAAAACAGGTTTATTATACAGTAAAAATTGATTCCCTGCATAATTAAGGATCAAATAACAATGTGGCTCAGATGTTAACACAAGCCCCCCCCTCCCCCCCCCTACTCACAACACTTGATATCCCCAGTCCAGACAACACAATGCAATAAGCCCCTTGTAATGCCAAGAGACCCAAGTGAAGATCCATCTTCCTCTAATGAGCCTGTAATACACTCTGGCACTGGCCTTCCTCTAAATCAGACCACTAGATGGCGTTGGCTTAGACATGCAGCCACTTTTTCTTTGGCATTTGGACCAAACATTTGCAGACAGAACTCATTAATAAACAGTGAAATTATTTATCTTCATTGCTGATTACCATTTTCCTGTTCCTCCACACCTGCGCTGGCCTCGACGGATGCCGGCTACCACGGCCTCGGGCTAGATGGTGGACGGCTCATCAGTATGGGTGACAAGAGTTGGGGTGGGACCTTCACCAACGGAGGGGAAAGAGGGTGGACAAGCTTAAAAGCTTAAAGTTAATTAAATTAAAAATAATTTGCTTCTGTAGGTGTAAAAAAGGCCATGCAGTCCTGATTTAATTTTTAGGGTTAGCAGTCATACTAGATTTAAAATTAAAGCAAGTGACTGACACCAGTGTTGATACCCCAGGGCGGTATTGGTGGCTGAATATTCATGAAGTCATATGGGGGATTGTGCTCTAAAATGCAAAAAAAAAAAAAAAAAAAGCCAAAAAACCAAAGGGAATTCTGTGATGCAAAACAGCCTTCCTGCTATACTGAATTATGGCAGAATATGTAAAATCTGAAATCTCTGTGATTAAAATTGTGCCAACAAAATACCACTATCATCACTGGCATCAGTAGCAATTTTAATCAAGTCATCTTTCTTTTTTTTTTTTTGTCACATCATCAAGACATTATGCCACGTTTGATCCTCACCACCTTCATTATGATAACCACCAACACTGTTATCATCAGCGCTGATAATCAGCCGAATCTTTCCTCCCCATCTTCTCACTGTTATCTCCATCTTTATCACTGCTGCTAATTCCGAGCATCGCACTCGGCTCTCCGCGGCACAATTGTGTTCTGTTGTCACAGCGAGTCAGTGTTTTTTTTTTTTGTTGTTGGGGGTTTTTTTGTTGTTGTTTTTTTTTTACCACAATTACATACTCCACTGAAGCAAAGGAGGTAATCCCTTCTCTCACTGTCTTTGATTATATTTCATTGCACTCATTCTTCAACACACCACCCAGCCTCACCCCATCATCCCGCCCACACACCCTCCTGTGGAATGCGCAGCCACCTCCAGATGTGGACATCTGTCCTGATATGCTTTATGCTGCTCTGCTCTTCATCTACATCACTGCATGTCTTCTTTAAAACAGTTTCATTCACTTTTCTCTCTCTCTCTCTCTCTCAGTTTCTCTTGTGAAGTCTCTCTCTCTCTCTGTGTGCCTTTGGGTGTTCCTCTCTGAACCCATATGCTCCCCATTTCTTTTTCATCCACTTCGCCCCATCTCTTCATTCTCATCTGCTGGACCTCTGTTGCACTCTTCCTCTCTCGCTGTGTCATAAACTGTGAGATTGCTCTGCAGCACCGGGTGTGCGCCGCTCTGCGTGGAGCCGTTTTTGGGGGGGGCGTGCAGCGGGCACGGGGCACCTGAACCGGAGAGTGTGTCGGTCCATGCATGTGCTTTGCACACGTTTGATCGAGGCGCCATGCACATGTGCACCACATTTGTTAACCAGGCCTATTCTCAGTGTGAATCTAAGTGAATCCAGAGGGGTGAAGTCATGGCAGACGGATTCCACTGTCAGGAGAGCTGAGGCTGTGCGTGCACACTGAAGTACAGTATTCATAAGTGTGTGTGTGTGTGTGTGTGCAGCATCAGCTCATGACTGCATCGACATGTGTATGTGTGTGTGTGTGTTTGCATGCTACAAGCGAAGGCCGGGCCTCGTCTGTGATGCCTGAGGCTTTGAGCGCAGAAGGGAGGCAGGGTTAAAAGGTCAACACGGGGTAAGCACTCCTCCCCCCTCTTAAAGCGTGAGTCAGCGGAGGGTCCAGCGCAATGTGTATCCCCCACCCCCCCTGAGGGGACCTCCACCCACAGGGACAAACACCTCGTTATCTCCTTCATCGTTATCTCTGTTACTGTCGTCCGCACCTCCGTCGCTGTCACTGCGAGGGAGAATAAAGTCATCACACCCACACACACACACACACACACACACACACGCACTCGAGTGGTAGCAGGAAGGAGAGCGCTTGCACCATTAACAAGTGTTTTCTAATTGGCTCTGAGCGCTGACAGACAGCCGCGCTCTGAACAAGAACAAGAGCTTTCTATAAATACAGTCTTAACGGGCTTGTTTCGCCCCGACGTGAAGTGCACCGAGAGGAGTGCACACCTGCCTTCGCACAAATGCACACACACACACGAAGCACAAGTTAGACAAACAAGTGAATAAATCAGAGCCTGAATAAATCGGGTGGGATCTGGATATGTATCCCTCCCCCCTCCTGCCCCTCCTGCCCTCAACTCTTGCCTCATCCGTTCCTGCCTTTTTGCTTGATCTTTGAGCCCCAACAGGAAAAGAGAAATTGAATTAAAAAGTGCTTCTGATATCTCCTCCTTTGCCGCAGATAAATAAAATGATCAGGCTCTGTCAACAGGATGACTTCCGCCCCTGTTTCACCCTCCTCCTTCCATCTCCCCTCGCACCCCCCACCCCCCCGCCTCCCGTCCCCACCCCTCTCCTCTGATTGGAATCTGGAAACCCATTTGCTGTCTTGCTCTCAGACCCGGCTCCGGGGCCGTGTCAGGTAGTCTGCGCACGTCCCCCCCTCAGTGCTTTCTCCCCCTCGTTCCCCTCCCGCTCTCCTCCCTTTCCCTTTTTTCTCTCTTATTGCTCTCTCCTTTCGTCTTTATCCCCCGCCGTCTGCTGCAGGCTCTGTGGAGAATTTGCCCAAATTACCTGTCATACTGGCAGCTACGTGTAAATAAGCCCGGAAAGTGTGTCGCTTTCTCAGTGTCCCCCCCCCCCCCACACACACACACCCTCCATCCTCCATCCTCCATCCTCTCCCCTTTCCTCCCCCACCCGCTCTTTGACGCTATCTCATCTCACTTCAAACCGCCCTTCCCCTTCGTTTCAATCCATCACATCTTCCCCCCCATTTTTTCCCCCCCTTCGTGCCCTCAACCTCAATCTCCCCTCGCTGTTTATGCCTACTTCTCCCCTTTCTTCGCCGACAAAGTCTTTGTGATTCTTTCTAGCGGGGAAAATGAGTTTGTTACCGACTCCGTGGGAGATAAAGCATGCGGAGAACATTGACTGCCCGTCATTTAGCCTCAGAGCTTAGTGAATTAGAAATTACAGCCAGTGGTCCGCTGTCCTGCTGGCTCCAAAACGGCTTCAGGTGGTG
>JBCAUF010000343.1:20213163-20227383 GCA_038406115.1 Haemulon aurolineatum
TTTGTTTTTTCTTTTTCTTTGGCCCCCCCCCCCCCCCCCCCGGCCGCGGTTCAGTGCATGTTTGTGTGTTGATTCTCCGGGAGTGTGCTTGCAACGCACGCCCACGACGGTGTGTCCGATCGTGTTTGAGTGCGTGCCCGGCGCGGGTCTGCGCGTGAGTGATCTGTGGCTGGAGCCATCCCTCAGGTGTCTGATATCTGATCGCCTGGATTGATCGGCCCAAGGAGAGCGTGACATTCAGCTCGTGCTATCGCGCCACAAGCTCGCCCAATAAGGCTGCGGACTAACGGCGGTGGAGCCCCTTTTTTGTTACAGAAAGTTAATTAGGTCTAGCTCCAACAACACAAGTGAAAAAAAAAAAAAAAAAGGGAGAAAAGCTACTACGAGTCGCACTGATTTCCCAGCAGTGGATGACTGTACGATGGAGCTTTCTACAGATATGATGGGTGGGTGGGAGGAGGAGGAGGTGGTGGGAGGGTGGTGGAGGAGGGGGGGGGGGGGTTCCCTCTCTCTGCTGTAAGGCGAGTCCCCGGGGATGTCAGCTCCGTCTTCAGATGAGACGCAGAGGCTTTTAGTGGGGCTCCAGGCAGCACAGGTGCTGCCCCTGCATGCATTGATCTCTCAGAGCTTTTACTATAGGGAATGTCAACCGTGACAATGGAATACACCCAGGCATGGCTATAAGACATGGTGCATTGTAGCCACATAGTGGAGGGCCGCGCTCGGAATATACGGCATTGCCGTCGATACGTCTTTATGTCAGATGAATACTGCATGAAATGCTGACTTTACTAATGGAATTTAATGGTCAAAGATAATGCGCAGTACTCTTTCGCTTTACTGAATGCATCGCAGCAATTCTCCTGCAAGCTCATCACGAGGCTGCAGGATGACATCGTCTTTCAAACTTTGTATATAGTTCTGTGGTTATGGAGTAAAACACATTCTTTGGCTCCAGTATATGAGCCTTTTTTAACAAGGTTGAGGCATTTCATTTACTCCTCCACCCTTGACAGAAATAAGCAGACCGTTATCTGGCATTCTGTACCGACTCCTCTTAATTTATCTGATTTTGTTTTGGGTTTTTTTGCTGTTGTTTTTTTTTTATTATTTGTTTCCAAACCAATTTATAGCATATGCCCTATGCTGAAATACAGCATGGGGCATATGCTCTGCTGAAGAAGATGCATTTGAATTGCATCTGACTTTGCTGTGCATGGCAGTTCTGGTTTTGTGTTATGGCCCAAATATGCTGATAAAACATTCCTTTATGTGAAGACGTGCAGGGGGGGGACAGATCATGCTCAGGCCATCAGTTCAATAAATGGTCTTTCAGTAGCTGCCAACTGGGAGAACTTCTCCGTCTGCAGGCCTATGAAGACCTACGCTCAAGTAACTGATAGATAATAATCCAAAGCGGGGCTTTTATCAAAAGTTTAATTCTCTTAAAGTGGTATTAATAGTTGTGTTCTGGCCTGATGGAATAAAATGTTCCTTTGTGTGAAGACATACAGGACGACAGATCATACTCGCGCCGTTGGTTCAATGAATGGTCTTTTATTGTGTGGTCCACAGGGCCACTGTGTCAGAGCAGAGCACTGGAACAACATGGCAGCTATCTCCCACTCGGTCAAGCTGCTTTTCGCTCCGACAAAGGTTTCTCAGCAACTGCCAACTGGGAAAAGTTCTCCCTCTGCATACCCATGAAGACCTATGCTCACATAAGTTGACGTGACAGATAATCGTCCTATGGTAAGGGTTTTTATCAAGAGTAATTCTATTAAAGGGGAATTAATAGTGGGAGTTATCGTGCGCTGTGGAGTGGTGCCAGAAGTCGTAGTGGATCCCTCTGGATCTAGATCAAGAATCCTTCCTAGTGGAGGATCCCAGAAGACATCATTAACATTATCTTGGCTGACTGGCTGGAGGGACATAGTCTCTCTCTAATTCCACCACAATGTCCTGAGTAATCCCCAGTCACGAAACCCTCTTTAAAATGTGCAACCAAAGAGCGGTCATTACAGCCTAAACGAGGGAGCTCAAGGTGAGTAAAAAGCAGACAAAGGATTTCATAGATAATTGATGGGACATTATTCAGTTTTTGTTTCTGCGTGTTGTTGTGGCGCCAGCAATAATAGTGTTTTTCGAGCTGGCACCGCCTTGATATGGCTCATCTCTGCTGACTCCGTAGTCCGCATTGTTGCGTTTGGTCTGGCCGGCAGCCATGGTCATCAGTGGCAGTTATGCCTGTCTTTGATCATCAGCTGGGAGGGCAGAGCCTCACACTTCACAGCACCTGGTTGCTTCACGCCCCCGCGTGCCGTACACCTACCTGTCTTCCCCTGCAGTCTGCTGTGTCCTTCCAAACTCCTTTAGCTACTGCTGCACTCCAGATGTCCGCCACCGCAAAAAACAGGATGGAGGAGAGGCGTGGTTGCGAAAAAAAAACTCCAACAAACTTGTAAATAGAGTCGAGTCATGCTGCAAGACTTGATCAGATTCAACACTACACCCCCGCAAGGCCCTTATGGCTTGTTGTTAAAATGACTTTAACTTACATGAGAATCTGTGTTTCCCACCAAAAACAATGTCAAGAGTATGCAAAGTCTGCATCCTGTGCAATTCCGATTAGTGGCTGGATGAATGAACCGCCGTAGCAGCAGGTTCACGACTGAGATGAATAATTTTGTGGTGAGGCAGACTGCCTGTGACACCCCCGAACATGTGGCCTCAGAGGCTGCTCAGCTGATGTAATTGCATATGTTTTAGTCACTACTTGTTTTGCTCCCAGAGATCAAAGGCCTCAGCCGACTTTCCCTTAATGTGTGTGTTTTCTCAGGTCAGCGTGTCCCCTCCTCGTCAGTCATTTTAACGCGGGGGGCACCTGCTAAACCTTTCATAATTCGCTAATGTAGCGCTTCGGTTCCGAGGTCAGCCGTAATAACGCATTTCTCTGAACATTTAGCCTTATCCGGGGTTTTGCTCAGAAAGCAGTATTAATGCTCCATTCCAATTTGTTTTTGGTAAACACTGTGAAATTGCATGAGTCAACAGCTTCACTGTGGACCTGATTTGCATGAGTTTGCCTTTTGAAGCAACATCCTCCCTCTTAAAGTATGTTTTAGTCTGCACCATCTGGTCCTTAGTTCAGTGCTGGATCAAGCACTGAATAGTCATTCTCACACCAGAAACGGAAGGTTTCAATTTTCTCCTCACTATGGGCGTCTGTGGCATCGAGCGTCAAAACCCGGGTAAATTATATGATGTGGGGCGGCATTTCATCTGCCGTGCCGAGTAAATCCTAATGACTGTTTTGTGGACGGACTAACATCTGTCTTCCCTGCAGATCTCTGATTCGTCTCCTTTAGTTTTTTTGCGTCGAAGAGTGTTTATTTTTCTCATCTCGAAATGCCAAACTTTACAGGCCATAAAATCCTCTGCCACGTAGCGGTGCCGGTGAATGTATCTAATGTGTATTTTTATCACGCCTTTGAAAATGGGTGGCTGCCAAGTGGAAGGATAATAAGATGTGGAACGTGCGGGTGAATTTTAAAACAATTCCAATTTTGCCCTCCGTTTCCATTATCATAATCTTCAAAGATGCTTGTCTTGTTCATTTTGCTCATGACCCTGGCAAGTAAGTCATTGAATTTCCTGAAATAACTGCAAATAAGAGAGCCATCATTAAGATCCCCAGCGTGTAGGAGTGATAGGACAGCAGAGACTTAGGATATGAAAGGACATCCAGTTGATGGCTTTGCAAATGATCTGAACTCCACTCATGACATGAATGCAAATCTGTCAAGTTTTCCTCTTCCTTCTGCAGTGCCGACTGACCCCCCATAATTAGATGAGTGCTGAGAGATGTGCTCGGCTTGTGGCGCTGCTGATGTGAAAGAGAGTGAAGTGTTTTCATATGCGGCGCAAAGGTTGCAATACACAGGGCAGCTCTGATACTGTAGGTGACGCCTCGCCTGAGTTGACTCAGCACAGTTGTTGTAATCTCATAGGAGTATTTTATTGAGGGGAAATATTTGACTTCTGTTTCTATATTTGATATTTTTGGGGATAGTTGTTACAATTTGATGCTTGTTTCTGGGGCTGTTATGCTTGGAAAATGGGCTCGGGTGTAGAGATGGCTAATGTTCAAGCCGGTGCCAGAAATACCTGAGTTTCGGTGGCAATACTGAAACAAAATGAAATTCTTTCAGTGTCTTAAACTGAGCCACTTTACTACAGAGGCCTTTTTGTTGACACAAAAGACGCCAACATTTACAAAGCATCAGTGTTTGATCGTATATATTCTAAAAGCAGCAACATTTGGTCAAAGTTCTTGGTGTGATATCAGAAAACATCTGAAAGAAATAGATGAGTAAGACTAAGAACCTGGCCAAGAAACTGGTGCAAACTTTCTGTGCTGGATAGTTTTGAAAACTCAGTGCGATAGACACATTTCAGTCGATACTTGGCGCTTTGATACCCGGCTCTAATCACCCAAAGCAACAGCAATTAGGAGTCTTTTTTGTAGAGTTCTGATAGGGACAGTGTTGAATCAAAAGCAGAACTAAGAGACAGGGCAGGTGAGGTTACAGCGAGGTGTGCTTGATTAGTATTCAGAAAACAGGTCCGCAACAAAGGCAACACTGGCATGAAAAAAAAAAAAAAAAAACAGGCAGAGAGGTCTGGCGTTTGCTGATGAGAGACAGGTGCGGCTTGATGATGCAGCGAGGATCGGGGCGTGCAGGTGGGCGACGAGACCACGTGACTGGCAAAGGCGAAGGAGAGCATTTGGTGTACAGGTGGAGGCCTCCAAGGACTCCGGCTCCAAGGACTCGGGACACACAGAAGTCACGTTTTCGGCTCATACCCCGGTCCAGGAGTCACATTTCGGTGTCCGTTCGGTACAGAGGAAGAAAAAACAAACGCCCGAGGATACATTTCTCTGTAATGAACAGACAGTAATGTCAGAGTAAAGACAGATAGAATCATCTCGCTGCGGTATGACCAACTTCTTCATTATATAAATTTGGAACATTTTAGATATTTCTCTATTACACTGTACAACCACTGAGACACAGTAGGCTATGCAATTTAAATTAATTAATTGATAGAAGATACAAAATGTAGTATAGTAAAAAAAATGCAAAACGGTTCAATCTTGGCAATATATTAAACATTCAATGCACCAAAACGTTTATGTATTCCACACGGGTGGAGCAACACTTTCCTCATCTCATGCACGGCTCTCTCTGATGCGTGTAGATGGCTGGGAACCTGACCAACTGATTCAGGGATGCAGGCGCGTCCTCCAGCTCCGGCGTTTCATTTTTGCACTCACCACGGTGTGACTGACTCGCACGCCAATCAGCGCGTCGCGCTAACCTCACCCGCACATTGCAGAAAGTAGAACTTGTGCTTGTGAATTTCGGCTCTGCATTATGTGCATTTCATACCGTGTCGTGTGGGCTCCAAAGTTGCATTAAAAAAAAGGCCCAGAAGAAGTCTGATGCTGGAGGGGGGGGGGGGAACAGAGAGACAGGCTGAATCTAAAATGCCCACCCTCTGGGTTTGCCGACTGAGCCCTCGTAGGCTCTCGTCACACACACACACTGCATTCATTTTATTTCCTATCCCTGTGACTCATTTCCACGTTTCTTTTTGCTCAACTTATGCATGTGCAGGCTCTCCGGCTGCACGCACTGCTCTTGCAGATATGTTCAAAATGCACCGTTAAATTTTTGCCTTTGCTAGCTGATTATCCTCCCACCCTGCACTGATGAAAACTAAAGCGATAACAAACTTTAACCTCTCCTCATCAATAAACTTACAACATAATGAGGCAAAGTCAGTAATGATGGTAGGCTTACATATCATCAATGCAGCATTATTATTGACGTTGCCACTCCCAGATATCTTTGGACTCTGGGTACTTTTCTAGGCGAAGTCTGCATCCCAAGCGAAGTCTCTGGAAGTCTGGGGAAAGTCAGCTTGAGGCCTCTTATAGACTTAAAGAACTGTGGATTTGGACAGCCCTCAGCACTCGTTAAGTCTGCAAGTCGGCAAGCGCGGTTAAGTCCGGACATTCGGATTCAGCCACAGACAACCTCATGACAATAGAGCACATGAATTTCCACTCCCGGGAAGTCGGTATTATTCTAAACTTTTTTTTTTTAGATGTCAAAAGTTCAGTGTCGAACTAGTGGCTCCATGAACTCGGAAACCCTGTACAGTTTCTCCAACCAGAGGAGACAATGCATAACTCGTCTTGCCCCTGAGATCATTATGAGGGGATCATTAGAAAAGGATCATTTCAGACCATCAGATCATCAAGGGGAACTGGCCAATGAACCAAGCGAAAGCCGTTCCACTTGGAAACAAATTAATGATAATGCTCAATTCCGTTTCATTGTGTTTGGTCTAATCTGCTGATTGTGTTGTCATAGTCTACAGGCAGGACTTTAAACCTTCAGAGCGTTAGTTGAATGGGAGGACGTGCGAATCTATTTGATGAATCACTCTTTGTCTGAATATTGACTTATTAGATTCAGTTATTTTCACTCTGTAATAATATATTTAGAGAATGTTATCACTAACGCAAATATTGGGCTAAATCAGGATGCGAACAACCTCTGCAGCGGCTTTCCAGTGGGAATATGATTATGATAATTGCATTGTTCACTTTTAGTTACATTATTCAACAGTTTATTCCGACTTAAAAAGCACGGTCTGCATTTTTGCATCGCATACATGCTGCATATTTGCAGGTTATCACTCATTATCCCGCTGTGATATGTTACATAAGCGGTATGGCTGAAGAACATACGCTTCTGTTTTTGAAGATAAGAGATCTTTGGCAGGCCTGGGGCATCCATTGCACAGTTTTATGAGCCTCCACCGAAACGCACGGACCCCCAAGGTGAGCGGGAGCATCCATACTTGACCTACTTAGCTGAACTTTCCTTGTTCTCTGCCGCTCCAGCCAACATATCTCCTCTCTGAGCGTCATATTATCTGAATTTATTCTAATGTATTCTTTACATCTTTATGTTTGAATGCTTCTTGTCTTTTAAGATGTGGTACATTTTTACTATAAAACAGCACAAAATGATCATTTAATTTGTGTGGAGCTCCTTAGTGTTGCAGTTGATTGATGATAAAGGCTGAAGATATTGCTATTACCGGTTGCTGAGATTTCATGGTCCTTGAATAATTGAGCTGGAGGCAACAAACCTCACTCTTGAGCCAAACTAAGAAATGGCAATCAGTGATATATCACCTGTTAAGTAAATGATACTTTTGGGTCTCTGCTCCAATTAGCTAACCTACGAGTCTCTATTTTGAGAATTGGCTTTATTATTTTTGTCAGTTATAGGCCACCAAAACCTATGACAGTTAATAAGTTTATTTTGTTTTGTTTTTTTACAACTCCTTAGTGAGTGCCAGAGGTCAGGGTTGATATCAGCGCTCTAAATTCCTCCTTTGATTTGTTTGATCTTGTTTAAAACTTTCTCACGCTACTCTTCTCCAATAGAGCCTCCCGTATCGCAGCTGCAGCTGCAGCTGAAGCTATAATGTGCACACTGTATATATATATACAGTATCGTGGAGTTTGTCCTATATTTTCTCATCATGTCCTTGATCTATAGCACAAGTGCAGAGACAAAGAGCCTTTGCGGAGCTGCTTCGCTGCAATACAGAAACATTTGTGTCCTTACACCGGTGTCATCCAGGCGAATTCCAGCGCTGCTTTGAAGGCCCGCACGAAGACAAATTTTATTCTAATTATTAATCCAATAGAAATACTTGCTGCTGTCACCCAGAGGTGAGGGCTAGCAGGGTCGGAGAGGAGGCGTGCAAAAAAGCTCAAACGTGTTTGGAAGGAAATCCTGCGCTTACCCTCAAGGTTCCTCGCTGTAAGACTTGGTGCATAGCAGTTTGGGATTAAGGGACACAGCTGGGGACAAAGAAAACTGAGTTGGCTATGATTTGCTGTGTTATATACATACGTAGCACAGTTCTACCTGGCACTGCAGAAAACTAAAAGCGGAGGGTGGGAAGAAAAAAAAAGAAAAAAATGCAATGCAGCACTTTGATCCATTTTCAGGTGCGTCGCGGCCACATGGCGCTGCTGTGATATAAATTGCCGTGGAGGTACAGTAAATAAATAAAAAAACAAAGTCACTCGACCACATTTGAGGTTATAGGATTGTAATTTAACTCAATATTCACACAGAGGACAAGGTAACAAGCATAAAATCCCCTACACCTGGCTGTGGCCCGTGTCCAACTGGCTGTCAGCAGCGTGGAGCCGGCAGCAGCAGAAGGCTTGGGGGACTGAAGCGACGTGCCACATGCTTTTTTTTTCTTTTTTTTTCTTCCCCCCTCCTACTGATGCTACTCCCATTGAGACTTATTGTTTTATTCTGTCACTTATTCGCTTCATGGCTGCCTTAATCTAATGCAATTTAAGCCACTTACATTTTTCATACAGTGCACATTAGCGAGTTAGTACTGCCTGAGTGGGCCAGGTTAAGGACCTTCCTGAAGGGCATCGTCACTGTTATACACTCCCTCATCTCCGGACTTATCCGCCGTCTTATACACTTTGTTTTTATTCTCTCCTTCTCCTCCCCGCCAGTGTGGAGTGGATGCGAGGGCTACTTCACGCTGGGGCTCCTCGATGGGTAGCTCAAAACCCATTTGCAGGCTTGAATGGCCTGGTTCGAGTCCAAAATACAGCCTTTTGTTTTCGTGTGTTTTTCTTTTTTTTCCTTTCTTTTTTTTATTGACTGGACAGTATATCACACTGCATGAGAGAGGAAAGGCCCAGAGTGAGGTGGTACTGGAAATAAAGACAAACATAAATCTCTCAGTGGCTCACCTAAGCCAGCGCATAATGCTATCTAGTAAATGACAGAGTTGTGGCTGAGCATTAACATCGCATATACAGTAGCTGGCGGACGGGAGATAATGAATTGTGAGGTCCCTTTATTTCTGTGTGTTTATGAGCGTGTTCGGCCCTGATGAGCATGTGCAACCTTGTACAGAGACCCTCCTTTTGCTCACTTAATACAGCTTGTTAACTTATTGGGTGGCAGTCTGAGGCCAGACCCTGCTTTACATGCAGCATTCAGGATTAGATAACAGTTATGCTTTACTAAGCTCTGTGTGTGCGCCGTGAGATAAATCTGTCGGGGGCAGGGCGTGGAACAAAAAAAAAAAAACAGATGTTAGCTGGCCTTTTAAACATCACCAAATGAACATTATAGTGTGTTTAATAATCAAAGGTTTTTATGGCGTGGCACTTCATCACTCGTTTGCGCTGGTTCCCTCGTATTTTTTTTCTTCTGCTGCCTCCATCCCTCTCCTCCATCCCACTGGTCTATCACGCCGTCGCGGCCGTTGTCAGAGATGGAGGAGAGTATTCTGGCTATAGAAACTCACATCGATCCACTCGCCCCGCAGTCCACACCCAAACCTGCTGACTCCCGGCAGAAAATAAAGGGAGACCAAAAAAAAAAAAAAAAAAGGAAAAAAAAGTCAACCCTCAGCTCTTTTCTTCTCCCTTCTTCACCCCTCCGTTATCACAACCATCAACAATACAGGTCACTCCTTCACTCTTTGGTGCTCCTTCCTTCCGCACGATCATGCCTGCCATTTTCCATCTCACCCTTTTCTCTCCCGACAACACTTCGCCTAGATCAGATGTGACTTTCCCCTCTGTTTGCTCTCCTGTTCAGCATTTTTTTTTTCCATCCCAGGATCCAATTTTCCAATTCCCCTCCTCATCTCTCATATTTCCACCTCCTGCCCATCTATCTTTCACCCTCTCCTCTTTGCATCTGCTCCTTTCTGCTTCTCTCTGCACATCTATTGCTCTGTGTACACAAGCGTTCAAACACACACACACACACACACACACACATCCATTTCTCTCTGCCTCTCCCCCCCTGCTGTTTGTGGCCCATATTGGAGGCTCAGTCATAGGGGATTAGCTACAGACTTGATCAGAGTCTCTGCGGTTGTCAAGGTTGAATCTGTGGCATTAAGATTTACACCAGACACTTAATAACATACATGTTGGGGTCTTGAGCCTGATGTCTGTATTCGAGCTACTCGGGGCCCGGCTGGACTGCTCATTCTACGCTTGTCTTCAAGTGAGTCCAGCCTGTTTTTTGTTTTTTTTTTCACACATCACTACATCATTTCTGCACCACCAGTAAAACATTTCAACCTTAATAACTTTTGTCATCATTTGCCAATTACCTGATTCCATCATCTTTCATTATCTGGCGCCCTGCAGGTGGGTATATCATTCAAGTCCGTAGGTACAAGTTACAAAAACACCCAAGCTCATAAAATCGGTTCATAAGCCCGCCACAAAAAAATTTAAAAATGGCCCAGACCCTCACACATTTGTGAAGGGAACAAAATTAAAACAAATTGAGGTCTTTTTTTTGAAGGCGAGTGCACCTTAGCACAACCGTAATTGCATTTTGGAGATATTTAATCTTAAATTTCAGACAATTACTCGCCCATTCAAAATGGATAACGCTTTGGCCGAGAACTCTTCAAATATTAACCGATCAAGGATTTCAAAGAGAAAAGTGCAAAATTTCTTTTGCACGAAAGATACGGTGAGAGTCACCCACTGTGGTGCACAGTATGTGCACATGTGGTCTAGAATATATAACATTTTATCTCTCCGCAAGAAGAAAGGGGTGATACACAGTCTATATTTTTCAAAGCATTTACTAATTTACCTGATTGGCTGGGAAAAAATGCTCCATTCAGGAATTGTGTCAGAGTGGTAAAAGGATTCTCAGTGACCCTGATGATGGCTTCTCTCGCCTGTTTTTGAGCATTAATACAGATATGATATATTGCATATTTACTGTCCAATAAGCAAGGCGAGCGTGCATTACGCATTCAGTTTTCCATCATACAGTCCTAATTCATAGAGCGTTTTCATCAAAGCCCGTGCCAAGCTGCAAGATTAATGGGTGTCCTGTCGTCTGATGTGGATTGATATTGGACGACAGGAGAGAATCAGTAACAATTCAGCTCGCGTCTGTTTACAGTTTGGTATGCAGCCATGCTATTACAATACAGCGGCTGCCAATGAGTTGACAGTCAGGAGGCTAAGAGCTTCCCTTCTCCCTACTGTGATAAGACAGATCTGATCCGCTCCTTTGCTTGGCTGATGTCAGCAGTATCATTAGAATAAATGAATCACCATATTGCACTGTCTCCGCTTCTGCGCTTCATGCATACAAGAGGAGGCGTCTATTGGCAGGAACCCGTGTACACTGTCTGTTATTTTGTTTTTCATTTATTGACCTCTGTGCAAGAACACGCGCGTCTGAGCTCTCCAAATGCAGTCAGAAAAAAAAAAATCCCTGTTTATTTACACAAATGAGTGTCCGTGTTCCTCGTTAGGCCTCCAAACGAGGTCTTAATTAGTTAATTGGCTTATTACGCCCATTGCTCCCAGGGCTGCCGGTGTGGGTTGGCTGTCATTCATCGGAGGCCTCTACAAACGGCAAAAGCAGGAGTGGGGGAGTTGTGCGGACCAATGACACGCACGAAGGGGTGGGAACAGGCGGGGGCGCCGTGAGAGAGAGAAAAAAAAACGTGGCGGCCGCTGGTTGATTTAATAAAGTGTGGCAGTTCAGCGGCTCGCCATTCCAGAGCGGGACGGTCGCAGTCTCTCGGTCTGCCCTCAATCTCACAGCAGAGAACAGTGGGTGAGGGGGTGACTTTCAATTAGCCGAATGAGCCTAATTAATCAGCGAGGAGGTGATCTGTAATGGGAACCAGCAGCATCGCACGCTCGTCGCCGAGGCCGGGTGAGAGGTTGCGCCGCTTCTGTCGCCATGTCGCGGCGACCTTCACTGCCACAGATGGGGGGGACCCACGGAGTGCACACACATGACAGCCCGGAACCGCTAACACCCTCATTAACGAGCAATATGCTAGAAATTTCCTTCGTTGTCGTACACGTTGCAAGTGACCTGTGCGTGATGGCGTTGTCAGCGACGAGGCTTGGAGCACGAGAGGAACATTTCCATCGCGTCCTCTGCGCTTAAATTGACTCATGACATTGGTAAATAAGATTTATCACATGGCGCTCCCCAAAAAAATTTAATACACTCTTGGCTCTCCGAGTACCCAGAGAGAGAGAGAGAAAAAAAAAGAATATTACTGCAGAATATTTGCCTTGTTGCTGCACTTGCTGTCTCACTCCCGTGTAAAATGGCCCAGCAGAGAGCTGCAAACATTTCTGATTGAAGGAGATTTATGGTGATTGACGGAGCCACCTGGAGCAGTGACTTGGAAGGACTCAAGGAGACTCTCAGAGCAGAAAAGTTTATTAAAAAATCTCAGAGGTTACGTGTCAGGTTAAGCCCAAAATTCATTTTTTTTCTCTCTTTTTTTTTTTTTAAATAATCCATAGAAGCTATTAAGAATGATGAAAGCCCAAGGACCACCGGGCGTGTTTGGCTGTCAGGGTGTCAAGACTGTGCTCATCAGGAAAACAACTGCGCCGGCCGTTTATTCAAATGGCAACCCACCGCATGTCTTCTCCTAACCTTCACCCAGCAGCCTTTGGTTCAGCCGTTAAATTTCGCACTTTATTAATCCCACTTGGGGCTATGCGTAATAAATACGACCGGTACATCACAAAGTGCTCATACGGTCCGAGAAAGTTTTTCGGAAAGGTCATAAGGTTTTCTCTTTGCAACTTTTTTCTATTGTCGGTATGAGGATATATCGAATATGAAGAGGGAAATAAAAAGTGCAGGAAATCGATCATTAGATTCTTGAACAACACAGTCTGGTGCAGTGTTTGTCCGCTTTGGGGTGATGCAACGGGCCTCCGTGGTAATTATATTTCATTCCATCATTTATATTGCCTCCTAGGCTCGTGACGTAACACGCTAATTACCCCGATGTGTGTGTTCGCGTGCATGCATGTTCATCCGGTGTGGAGGCATGTGGGAATGCACATGGGAGCATGAACGTGTTTACACATGAGTAAGTCTATATGGAGGACTTGTCTTGTGTGTGTTCGCGCTGTTCATATGTATGAGGTGTGTGCTTGAGTTACTGGAAATGGCGTGGGTGTTGATGGTGCATTCATATTGGCAGTGGACTCCCTCTTAAGGCTAAAATGTTTGCACTTGACTAAAAGCAGAACACCCACACGCGCCCGGGCTTTTCATAACTAGCCCGCTGTTATACAAGTTGAATGCTGATGCTAGCAGCTCCACGGGATCCGTCCTTTTCTTCCCGCTCCTGCCTCTGTCTCTCCGCGGCGATAACAGCATCATAGGTTTCGTTCTGAAGCAAAGTTTCACAAATGGTGTTACAAGGGCACAAATTATCGTCAAATCCATTTGCTTTCTATTCATCACCGTAGCATTGTGTTTTGTTTAATTGACTGTGAACCTGCTGGTGTGCATCCAGCTCGTGTTCGGCAGACGCCAGGCCTCACAAATGAGTCTGGGGGGGAAAAAAAAGAGAGCCGGCAACAAATTAGCCAATTCGCATGCATGTCAGGGAGCTGCGTTTAGGGGTGACGGTGGGAGTGATGGACAGCAGAAAAAGAACAACAGAAAAACAAAGCGCAACAGCGAGATGATCTAATGGTAGCGGCATTTCTCCTCCACTGTCACCCAGGATCATTGCGGGGAGTGTCGGCTCCTCGTCTCCATGTTCAGCTTTACGCCCAGACCTCTAATTACAGGGGTGCACGCTCATGCAAAAAAACAAGCATTTCCTTTTTCATCCTGTTGCATTTTAATTTATGTTCTCGCTCTTAAAGAGGTGAACACTCGTGACACTGAAATTCATTTGCAAGCCTCTGAATAGAAGGTGCGGCGACAATGAGCGAGAAAGGCAAGAGGACGGAAACAAACCGCGTGAGTCACTGCAGATATTTATGATTTCTTCACTTGATTTGACTGTGGCCCCCAGTGAAATTCGGGGGAACCCAAGAGTCTGTCTATCTCTGAAAAGGCAACCAGTGACATGGAGTGGCACGGAGGTCACAGATCACTGGGTTTAATTGTCCCTGATGGGCAGCACCCACGGCAGCACTGGGACTGCTTTTCCTCGACTTGGTCAATATGTGCTCATGGTGTGTGTGTGTGTGAGAGAGAGAGAGAGAGAGAGAGAGAGAGACAGTAAGACAGAGAAAGAAAGAGACGGGAAGTG
>JBCAUF010000343.1:20314520-20329275 GCA_038406115.1 Haemulon aurolineatum
CCTCGCGTCCCCGCGCCATTCGAATTTCAATAGGTCCCTCGTGAGTCGTTGACTCTCGGCTCGGGCCCTAAATAAAAAGATACCAATTGGATAAAATTACAAGCAGTAACACCAGATTACCCTCATACATTGTATCCTGTGGATCCCATGTGTTTGGAGAGGCCATTTGAATCCAGCAAGGGAGTGGCAGACTCCACCACTAACGATGAAAACTAGTTGATTACAAAATTGTAATGCATTAAATGTCTACTGATTTGAGTAAAAGCTGTGTTTGGTTTAATGAAAAGGATTAAAGCCTCTGAAAATTTTTTCTTTGTAACATTAAATATTCATGACCAAAAAAGCTTGACACAAATTTAAGAGTTGTGCAGCGTTTTCAGTTTATGCTTTGGCAGAAAGGTTTCAGCCGTAACCATGGTTACCAGACGGTACTTCTAACTTGCTTGTTTTGTGTTTAAATATTTGTGCTACTCTTCTCTTCTGCATTCTGGTAACAGAAGGATCTGACAACATCAGTGAGTTAAGTAAAGAGGAAGAGACGAGCTTTAATCACACTAACATTTTGATTCAAATGTTTCTAAACTCTGCTCACGAAATACGCAACATCACCTCTTTTCAAGTTAGCAAATCAAAAAAACAAATACAGAAATATTTCACGAGAAATAACCGAAACAGCAAATTGAGTTCATGTAGAGCCTCAGTTAGTCATCACAAGCCGAATGAAAAAATGTGTTTTCCTTATGGAAATCTAACAATTGACAAACAAAATACATTAAATTTTAATTTGTTTTTTGCCTAAGATTCAGGTTTTAGAGGGTATTTATATCTTTGCCACTGCAGAATATAAGGATGAATACAAAATAATGTGTTTCATGCTTTGAAGAGCTTTGCTTACTCAGCTTGTTCTGTGAAGGCCTGTTAAAGGCTGATGGGACAAACAGCACCTTTTTAGGTCAGCAAAAATGTCATTTCCTAAAGACCTTCAGCATCCCTTAGAAAATACTGTCCTTATCAAAAGCTGTTCAAAAATATATGATAGTGGGCAATTTTACACGAGTGAACCCTGCCAAAAAATTTTGTAAATGTCACTGTTAACTCCCCTAAAGGCATGCTTGTTATGAGGTCACGCGGTGGTACGGCGGTGGCATTTTGAAGGGCAGAGATATTCTAGCTCTCTGGGCCACATTTTGTAACATGTAGTCGAGAACAAGCAGGAACAAGTCGGCACTCGAAAGTTCTGCAACCAGTGTTTGTTTTCATTATCAAATACTGTTCTGTGGTCAGAAGTAATTTCATATTAAATCCCAGAAACAATTAAAAAATCCCATCACGGGCTAGCAGAGCCTAGAGTGTTGTTTATAAGTGACATCAATTAATTCATAATTTAAAAAATAAAATAAATGACAACCAGCAAAGGCTCGGTAGTTATTAGGTATGACTAAAGCAATGAATAGATTTTCAAAATTAAACTTATCAGCTTTCAGGTGAGTAATGTAGACCACCGCCACACGGGCATGAATTCGGTTCGAGGGCAAGTTGAGCAGTAGCAGGTGTCATCATCAAGGTCACCACGAGGACATTGACAAGAGCGACTGTTGCAAATGTTGGTCCCTCCCATGTATTCATATTCTGTTTGGTGGAGTCCGAATAGTTGGTTCCCACTTGAAAGTAAAAAAAAAAAAAAGAAAAAAAAAAGTGGCATATTTTTCTGCATCTGAAGTGCGAACTGACGTGGGTGTCTCATGTCCTACAGGTCGTTCTGCATTGTGCACCGCCCTCCATTGATGACACATCCCCAGTTACACTGGTTCCGCTCAAAACTGGTGTTAACGACGGTCTGGTGCGCTAGATAGCACCGATGTTCCAATAATCCTGAACAGAGCCGGAGCAAATTCAGTGCAAAAGGAGCCCATAAGTTATGCGAGTTATGCAGGATCAGAACTACTCTGCAGGACGTGTAGGAGGAGTGAAAAAAAAAAGAAAACAGCCATCACACAGAGGGGGAGACATGGTATAATTTTCCATGTATCGTATCGTGCATGTCGAAATATCAGCACGCAGTTTTAGACACTCTCTCCTGGAAGGCATTTATTCTGTTGCGCTCAGTTGTTCACATGAGAAGTGACATAAATACTTGAACGGAAAGAGAGAACTTCAAACCGTGCCTACTTTCTCACCTCTGCATTGCTGCTTATTCACGGTGGTGAGGTGTGAATGTCAGGCTGCCACATTCACACAGTTACAGAAGAGATCAAACACTGGAAAGGTGCATGGGAGGGGATTTCCAAAGCTGTTCGACCGTCCAACAAGCAGTTGTGAAGAAACATATATCTATATATAACATTCAACTTTGTCACCATTATCTTTTTTTATTCATTGTTTTAAAACTCTTTAAACTATAACTGACAATGCAAATACATTTGACTTGAGCTGATGCTGCAATCAGAAATGTCTATTGAGTTGCTAAAACCGATAAAAATGACAAATCTGTCAATCAGTCTCAATTCCTCCTGCGGGTGTTAAGAGATATATTTAGAACTTAAACATCGTCAGGCTGAGCTACTGAGCTCCAGTAAGTAGGGCATCGCGTCTTAATCAAATAACACAAATTCACGCACGGGGGCCCTCGGGTTGCATTTTATGACAATGCAGGGATGTACACAAGAGGCTGACCAATTGTGTCGCCTGATAACAGGTTACTGATAAATGCACTGACATGGATGGAAATGCACACACACTGTCGGAAGTGCTCATGTGGGTCATTTGGAAACAGTGGCATCATTGTTTAGCAGACTCCAAGGTTTATGGCACTCGGCAGCACGTGTACCGACAGAGCAGTATATCAGCTGCAGCTGTGCGGATATTGGTGCAAGTTATACAGCCGTAAAACACCCTGCCTTCAGTACACACGCCGTATCTTTGTCGTGACTCTTTGATAAGTGAATCCCTGCTCAGGCTTTAGCAAAACAGAGTGAAGTTCTCCAAATCTATCCTGAATCTGACATCTGGATCAGGGTGAGGAGTCATTTTTGTGAAACCAGTCAAGGGCTGTCCTGCCAAATGCAAGACGAGCTAAGAGCAGAGTCACCCGCGTCCTGCAGAGTATTCAAAGAAACACTGACGGCCTTGTGATAAAAGGTATGTGGGTCTTCACCTCAGGCATGCAGGACAGAGAGGATCCTGCTTGTTTGATCTGGCTCCCGCTGCTGCATACAGCACACCTCACCCTGACACTGCTCAGGGAGCGGGGTTAAGTCAAGTGAAGTTTTTCTTCATCCCCTCCCTTAATTATCTGCACAACGAGCAGCACTCAGCCAGTCCTGTACCTCCTGTCGGTTTGCTACTGGATTCATGCACTGCTGTCTGTCACCTCTGGTTGGTATGCTGAGAAATCTGAATCTCTTGTCTTGCAAGATGCGTTGTGCATGCATGGTGTGCAGTTCAAATAACACATTTGTCTTCTTGCAAATGAAAAGTTGAATTTGTCAGAAAGAGAACACACTCACGCTCAAGTCAATACACTCAGGGGCGTTTCTGCTGCAACCTCACTTGGCCCGATGTGCCCAGTATCTTATTTCAGTTCACTGACTTTACACAAGTGCTCTGTTTTTTTAGCATTTACCTTTGCCCCTTAAATGTCACTGCTGGTCACAGCTGCAATTCAGCAGAAGTTGCATGCCGGCAGTCATGCATAAGTGGTAACATCCGTTAATTTGTTTTTGGACATTAATCTTCTACGTGACAACCCTACTTCCTCAGAGAAATACTGCACGTCTATGTGAAGTGAACAGAATGGACTGAGCTGTAAGCACACAGAAAGTGAACCAAAAAAAACATGAAATGTAACATGAAATTGACAATAACCAAACTGAAGCCACGAGCCCCTTTGTGTTAAGTATCCCTCCTCTAACTGTAATGCTTTTTCTCTCTCTTCTTGGCTCGCATATATTGTTAATGACTCGTGCATCTGCTCCGTTTTGTGAAATCGTCCCTCTTCTTTTCTGCTGACTTTGGATTCCTGCTGTAACACATGGCTTAATTGTTAGAAGAGCTATCTGCACTGCAGTTCGAAGAAGCGGCTCTGTCTTTGGTCTGTCTGTGGTTTTAGTTTATGAAGTGTCGAACCTCTGTTTCCGATGAAACACTTAAGTAGGTAGGTGTGAAGTTTAGCACCATTTGGGGTGGGCATGGCGTCATTTATAACTGCGGTTTGATTTTCAGCCTTCGCTGCAGTTCATTGTGTGCCTACACTACAGCATCTATGACAAATTGATTTTTATCATTGTTGTACTTTAATGCCACAGAGGATATCAAAGATCTGTTGGGAAAAAAAGCTTTTAAAACGCTGAATTTCTACAAAGACTTCTCAAGTTTGTATCTGATTTACTTTACTGAGAAACATCTGAAAAGAGAGCCTGTGTTTATTTGAAAGAGAAGGCATGGTGGTGATGTGAAACACAACATGATATGCTCATTGAATCAACAAAAGCTTACGATACTAGACAGAACTCTTTGAAGTCATTGTGTTTGATATGTATCCCTGAAGGCGGCAGTTCACCTTTAAGCATCTATGTACAAGCCTGCGACAACTGAGGATTTCCTTGTCTGCAGCACACGACTGTATTATTTATTTTTTATTTTTTTCCCCCGTGCTTTTTGTGTGCTGGACCACAGACAAGAATAACTTTGCCTATGGCTTGTTTTTTTAATTTCAGCACTCACCATCAAAGTCGCACAGATGGTGAAGGCCTTGAGGAGGAAAAAAAAAAAAACGGTGGAGAGTGATCAATAGATAACCTCAAAAAGCCTCTCACATGGCTCCCCCTTGTGGGATGACGAGGCATGGGGTGCAGTTTCGGTGCATGATTTACATTTTGGACACTCCCACGCAGAGCGATTTACAGTTAGTGAACTGTTGGGGATTCACTGTCCTGCTCAAGGACACGCTGAGTGGATAGATGGCTGTGGCACAGACTGGAGCCATAAATTCAGGGTCAGACTGTCACACTCTAAAATGTTGAGTTTTTTTCTTTTTTTTTGCAGCCGCCCTGGTGTGTAAAGTTTAATCATAAATTTGTTTCGTTTCGTATTCCTCTGAGACTCATATTCATGTGGCATTTCACTAACGGGTGTCAGTGCACAGAGACAGTGGTTCAGTGTCTTGCTCAAGGACACTTTGACAGGGATGGACACATGGATCTCAAAGGACTTACCAGTTCATTTCAATGATGATATGGACTTATGAAGACTATCACGCCTGACCTCTCTCTTTTCCCTGGTGGCGGGAAAAAAAAAAAACGGCATCACTGCAGTGACCAAAAAAAGAAGGCAACATCATGAATGTTTATTCATTTGGAGATGCTAGATAATTGGACTAAAGTCTGACTGGGCCTTATGGCACCCTCCTATGTTATTTCAAACTATAAAATGCCATCAAATCTACAAAAATATGTGCGCCTGCTGAGCTAGACCGAATTTAAATTAAAATTGGATTAGGATTATATTGGCCATCTTGTGGTATTAAGTTTTCCTGCGCAAATCTACTGCAGTCTCCTGAGTAAAATCAACATTGGCTCTCCACACACTTAAGTCAGGAACGCTCTCTGCTGCAGTTTGACACACACCAAAACGAGCATTCATCAATACAAAAAAAAAGCCCTATTTGCAAACGCTGCACTTGAATTATGTTTGCCTTTAATTTATGCCTCTAAAGGGATGCGTAAACAATCACAATTACTTGCAGGAGTCACACTAAATCATGGTAAATCAGTGTACTAAAACAACCCGAGCAGATTTACATGCAAATTGGCCCAGGGAAGGTGGCCACATCAGCATTTGAGGTTTACTGTGTTGTGTGTTTCAAGACTACAGAGTGTCTTGTAATTTCACTTGTTTGGGCCATAAACAACACACTTCACTCCGAAGACAGCACGAAGAGTATAGTATATAAAATACTGCATTTGTAAAACTGCTCCAAACTTTTCATAAATCAGAGCTTTCTGCTGGAGCTGGTAGGCAATGCCGTAACCTTTTCTAGTACCAGGTACTCAAATGCACTCCATCTCCACTCATTACAGTGCTAGACTACCGTGAAGTGTCTCCAATAGTGAGCAGCAGAACTGTTCATCAGAGGTGACGTACAAGTGGGAGCAGGGGATTGGGAGACTGATGAAGCTGTGATCCAAACACGCGCTGTGCACCTCCACAACACGCCGAAGGAACAGATTCATCTGAGGAGAATCAACAACAACGCTCGGTGTACCCTGGCGCCATGCATAATTAGCACTATAGACACAGCGAGCAGGAATATGCTCAGACTGCAAACAGCTCTGCGATTCAGAGGAATAAATAGGTGCTTTTGTGGTCTGACTTACTGTCAACAGGCATGAGGAGGTATTTTGTACTGAAAATCAAAAAGATCCTCATGTTTGGAAGAGCGCGTTCACTTTGAACGCGGAGGCAAAATAGAGTCATGCTTGTGCATTCTGCCGTGAATAGTCTAGACAAGCGATGTTGATTGTGATGGAAATAAGATAAACAATGTGCAGGATGTGAAAGTTTCTTTGCTTTTGTGCAACGGTAGATTTCACCCAGGTTATATATGCAAACACACATAATAACAAAAAATTCTTTATTATTTTTCATAAAATGAGATCTTGGAAAATTCATAATCCCCAAACAATGTACAAATCCTTCCTGAGGAGCAAAGATAAATACTGTGCTTGCAGCATCTCACATGTATATTCAATATCTGTATAAACTATTTACAAGCATTCATTTTCCAAAAACAACAACTAATTTTCAAGGCAATAAAGCAAATCTAATGCTCCAGATGTTTGTTAAAGCCAGCAGGTGTGCTGTGCATGTGTTTATATTGGCTTTCAAATTTGGATAGAGAGTTCATGCATTTTGATATTAAAGAATAAGGCTCGTATTATTCTTTCTTTTTTTTTCTCTTCACTTTTCAAGTCACACAAAAAGACGAAAAACAAGTGTGCATCGGAATACATTTGACTTCCCTGCCCTGCTTGTGGTTCTCTGCTGAGGACGTAAATCTTTATTATGCAAATTGCAAATATATAGTTTTGCTTTGATAAAAAGGCTCAGTAATTGCCTGCAACAGCTGGACACCGTAGCTTTTAGCAATTCTTACTCACACAACAGCAAATGGGTTATTTTTTCGGTATTATTAATTTCATATAAATCTGCTCACAATTATTCACAAATAACAATGTTAATATCAACTGGTGCAACCTGAATAATCAACTAGGTCTAAGTATTCCCCTGAGTTTTTAATTACAAATCAATAAATACAAAATAATGTAAGAGTAATAATGACATCCCAGTGTTCTTTATGTGCTGTCCATGACCCAGTGCAGACAGGAAATTGTTATACTGCTTTTTCAGCAGAAAGCGTGGCAGCTCAGGTCTTTGTGCTGACCTCATTCATGCACGGGTGTGATTATTTTCCAATTCATTTAAGTCGCATAAAAGCATTTAATTAATAAGCGCCCATCCATTTGTGGGATCCCCTTCATAGCTAGCTGAGCATTACTTCTGAGTGCCACTGAGGCGAATCCCCTTAATTGAGAAGTGTCAGGAGAGGCATCTGTAAACAGTGTGCATGGAACTATTTATTTTGCGTCTTCTAAGACCACCCCCATGGCTAATTTCTTCTTTCATAATTGCCACTGCTCCGGGGCACAAGTCCGTTCTCATTTGCTGTCTGTCACTATTAGATCTTCGTAAGTGCCAGATGCACGCAGGTAGCCATGCGAGCACCTGAAATGCATTTTGTCAAGGTACTGTTGTTTAGTTTCGATGATGAATGGATGAGTGGATGTGTGCTTGGTCAAGAGCTATGGATCACTGAACCTGTCGACTCTGAGCAGGCTCTCGGCAAAGTTTGATGCATGACCAGTGCTTCAGAAGTCAAAATAGCACAATGCATGAGGGTGTAGCTAGCAGTGTGTTTGTGCGTGCGTGCGAGTGTGTGTTTGGAGCGAGAGGCGGGGGCATCTTATATAAAAAATCCTTCAGCATCATTTAGCTTATTTAATTAAGTAAATTTTAAAAAGGGCAGCTCAAGCGTCCTTCGTTGAGATAATTTGTCATTTCTTTCAAGGAAATCAGGACTGTATTAAAAAAAAAAAGTTCAATTTTCTCATCCCCATGGGAGATATGTTCATTTCTTTTACAAAAAAAAAAAAGAAAACCAACAACCCAACTTCAGGACTGAGATACCAAGGTATGACAGCTTTTTTTTGAGAGCACAACCTTGTGCAGTCAGTCTTGCTAGGTGGTATATTGGATCACGTCTGTCAGCTGTTTGTTTGTGTCAGTGGATGCGGGACATTGTGGAGTGTAGTCTGCTGACATCTGTCATCATCTTGGTCTCCCTCCGTGAGCCTGTTGCTGGAAAGACACAACAAGCCCTTCATTGCCAACATGTCATGCAGAAGAAGAGGAAGAACCTCTGACACACAATGCTACTAAAAAACTGCCACGGTGCCGCAAACACTCACGACTAAATACGATTTTGTGGCACCAAGAAGAACTGTCAATCCTAAAAATCCAAGTGCTGTCAAGCATCCTTCAAGAAATGCACACTACAGACAAAAGCGCAAACTGTTGAGGAGACGACGCTGCTGGCAGAAGCGGGCCAATAACGCTGCATGCACACATGCAAGTACACGGGAAGTGTGACAGGATTTGACAGCCGTAAGTGCTCATCTGAGAGAGGACCATGTGCTGGAAATCTGTAACATCAATAAACATATGGCATCTGTTGGCTGCGGTTTCAAACGATCACGCCGTGTCTCACTCACCTGTCGTGGGTGCCCATGGCCACGGGCATGAGGATGAGGATGGGCATGAGGATGAGGATGAGGGTGGGCATGATTGTGGCCATTTCCAGGATGGTGACGATGGTTGGCGGGCATCGCGGCAGGTCGGTGGTGGTGCACGGTGGGATGCTGGTGTCGCTGGGCCACCGGCATGTTAACGGGAGGTCTTGGGGGCTGAGGACCTCTGGCTGGGGATTTGTGCTGGGCGTGCTTCTTGGGGAGGGCCTGGAACTGCGCGAGGGGGATGACCGGAGGGGGCGTGGGCGGGTGCTGAGCCCCGGCGGTGGCGGTAGCTTGCTCCTGCGGTCCAGGGTGGAGCAGGGCGGCCTGGGTCTGTTGCCTCCGATTTTGAAACGTCTGAGCCCTCTCGGTGTGGGCTGCGAGTGTGGCTTGGGTTAGGTTGCTGGGATTAGGCTGGGCAGAGGAGTGCGGGACTGGAGCGGTGCCTCCTTGGCGAGGATGCCTGCTGGCACCGTGTGCGACAGGCTGTGTCTGTGTGCCCGGGCCTTGTGGTGGTGGTTTTTGGACCGGCGCGGCGCTATGTTGCTGGGCCATGTGTGCCTGTGGAAGGTGATTAGGATCAGCCAAAGCTCTTGTATCTGCACCCCGCGGTTCAGTCGGCCCCTGTTGTGTCACGGGTCCTTGTGACACGGCGGAGCGACCTACAGAGGCATGCTGGCTCATGAGAGGCCTTGCCTGGGGGTCGTTGCTGTGTGTGGCTTCCTGCCCGGGGGCGCTCTGGCTACGGGGCGAACCTCTGATGTCTCGCTGAGCGCTTTCCCTTTGTGCGCGGGGGCTTCTCTCTGTGTGGTGCGCCGCCTCGAGCAGTTTCACGCCGCGAATGCTCGGGCCCCGGAGATCGGCCGAACGGCTCCGCGTCTGTCCATGTCTGTCCACCGACGGAGTGTCTCGCCTGGGTGGACTTCTCCTCCGCGGAGTGGTTTGGCTCGGAGGTCGAGGCTGAGATCGGTTTGGCGTCCTCGCCTCTCGTATGGGAGGATGAGTGGTGTAGTCTGTGTTGTCGGAGGTGAACCCTGGTCTCGTGTGGTTTCTTTCAAATCTGCCGCTTGGATACGCCGGCGTCCCTCGGAGGCGATCCCACGGCATCTGACGACGGGAGGAGGAGCTGGCCGAGGTGTCGTCGCTACCTGAGCTCCTATCGGTCCTGCTGCGACGCTCGGGCTCCGGCTGGTACGTCTGCGTGTTGGCGTTTCGCTGAGACGTGTGATTGCCGTCGTGGTGTGTGTATCCAGTGGGGATGAGTCCAGCCTGATCTTGGTGACCATTCATCCGGGGGTCACCGCGATAGGACCGCCCGCTTTGCATTCTGGGATTCGATTGGCCTGCGTGAGGCAAGTCTTGTTGGGTTTGTGACGCGTTGTCCGTGGTAAGAGGAAAGGAGCTGTCCTGCTGAGCGTGCTGGCCGTTGGTTGGGAATGAATTCAGGTTGACGTGAATGGTGGGCACTTGCGCGTTGTTGTTTTGCTGGGCGTTTCGTGGTGGCAGCGCGTTAAGGCTGACATGGACCGCCGACGGCTGGGCGCCGCCCTGGCCAGCGCCCGTCTGTATGAGAATGTTGGGATTTTGCTGCCGAGCGCTTGGGAGTGCGTTTTGTGCATTTTGAGCATCCGCGTGTGTGAAAGCCGGGTTGTCAATGCCATTGTGTGGGTATGAATCGGGGCGCTGAATAGAGCTGTGTAGGAGTCTATCTGTGTGGGTATGACCATTGTGCCGGAGCGTGTCGGAGTTATGCAGGCCGTTCGGCAGCTGTGTCTGCTGCGGGTTGCCACGGTTTTCAGGCGGGGCTGCGTACGAGCGGCCGTGGTGATAAAGCGGGGGTTGGGGACCTTGGCCCAAATCCCGTGCACCATTAAGGTGTGGATCTGGAGGCTTAATGGGAGCAGATGAAAAATGAGGGGAGGGAGAGAAGAGACAGCGAAAGAAGGATGGAATGAGGGGGTTAATTTGTGAAAAGCCCTTCAGCACCATCACATGGACCAGATAAACACTAAATCAATAGTGAATCTCATGTAAACGTACTATAGGCCGGGGATTTGGCTCTGTCTTTTGCACAATCACACCATCCCTTTGCCTGCTGTAGCGTTCTGTAATACAAGAAAAAGAGAAGGTGCAAGAGTCACTATGAAAAGCATACGTTGACATAAAGATAATCAAAAAGCCTTTTTACAAAGTGCTGGTTTCAACATAATACCCTGCGAAATGAAAAGTGGACAAAACACAATGTCCCATGATCACGCTCGCACTTACCCCTCCTCCTTCGCACGAGGAAGACAATGAGCACGATGAGGAGCGCGATGATTATGATCAGCAGCAAACAGCCAATCACGATGCCCACCACTTCCCCTACGTTTAGACACGTGTCTGCAACAGAAAAAAAAAATGGTGTCAAAGGGGGAGAATTAATAAAGATAATGAGTCTGGAGCTCAGACAGACAAGAGGTGGAGAAAAAAAAAACAAAAGACAGAGGAGAGGAGAGGAGGGGGAGATTCTAAAAGAGGATGATAGAGTAATTGGAGTGAGAAAGAGACAAGGGGAGAAAGAAATGAAAATAAAGGGAGGAGAAAGTCTGTGTGAAAGTCACTGAATGACTTTGACCACATTCTCGCCAGATCAATCTCCCAGGATACTTTCTGTCCCTCTCCTGTCGAGAAGACGGATACAGGGACGGAGTCCAAAACCAACTGTCATCATTATCAGTCACAGAGAGGTCAGCGTCCACCATAACTCACCTACGATGGCCAAGTCTGTCCCCTGCGCCGACGTGCCTCCGGTAATGCTGTTCCTGGCCGTGCAGACGTAGCGGCCGCTCTCGTTGGTCGAGAAAGTCTGAAGGCTGAGGACCCCGCTGTCCGGCTGGCCGGACGCGACCGCCTGTCCGTCACGTTGCCACGAGAAGAGGGCGGGGGGCAGCGAGTCAGACATGCAGGTGAGACGCACCGTCTGGCCCACCAATACGTCCCCACCGCCGACGCAGTCTTTCGGGGTGTCCTTGGTCAGTACAGGGGTGTCAGGGCCATCTGGTTTGGTGATGATCGGAGGACATTATAGAAAAAACAAAACAAAAAAAAACATCTAGCTCACAAGCACAACAAGGCAAATCTGTATTCCACAGAAGCTGGCTCAGAAATACGGATTATTTATTCCGCTTGAAGGCTGATCATTTTGTCAATTTTGGGTTTAAGTCACCTCCTCTGGCTAAAACGTTCTGATGAGCCCTCCTCGGCCTTGTTGGCATATTACTCGGCTAATGAAGGAGCTGTGCACTTTCTTGTTGGATGCTAAATGGCTGCTGGCTCCAGCTTCTTATTTAATATGATCAAAGTTTTCGCCGCTTTTTAAAAAAAAAAAACAGCAAATGTTCAATTATTTGCCAATTTATCATCCAATGCAAACATATGCTAGCTTCTCAAATCCAAGAGTTTAATTTAATAACAACATTCAATATAACTGCAAATCAAATGTATTTTTTAACCATGTTGTGATGATTCATAGACTGAACAATTCATGGCAAAGATATCTAAGAGATGAATCGATAATGAAAATAATTGCTAGTTGCACCTCCAGTTTAATGAGCTTCAATCAGAAAGTGGGACTGCGACAGCCCCCGTGATTGTTACACCGGGGTTATTACCGTGTGAACAAATTAAAGTCTGGTGTCTGGAAGTTATGAACTAACACGTCTTGCGTTACTTACAAGTGCATACACTGTTGGCACGCACGGCCTTGGGAAATTTGAGCAACACCCTTAATCTCATGTGTTTTTCATCTCAGTGAAGAAATCTGTTTGATGATAGAGGACAATGATGCGGAGCCACTTTAGTATGCTGTTGGGGTGATTGGGGCGTGTTGCAATACAACTGGGAGGCTGTCACATCAGACGTAAAGATAGACAAAGCTAGAGGCAGCACAATAAGCTAATGGGTTAATGTCCTATGCAATCCGAGTGCAATTCAGTACACTGTACATCGTGCAGTATGGATAGTAGATAAGCTACTGCTACTTGCAGTGGCTACAACAGATTAGCTGCCACTTGTCTTGACGTTGATCAGCGGAAACTCACAGTAGACGGTGAGGCTCTGCGTGGCGGTTTGGGCGCTGACAAGGTTGCTGACGGTACACGTGTACTCCCCGGTATCGGCCCGTCTGGCCGGGTTGATGACCAGAGAGCCTTCTGAGATGGTGATCCTGGAGTCGGCGGTGATGGCCACGCCTCCTTTGCCCCACTGGACCGTCACTTCTGTCCCCGAGGTCCACGTACAGCTCAGGGACACGTTTCTCCCTTCCACCGCGATCGAGGGAACAAACAGACTCACTCCGGCCACTGCATCTGCAGGGGAGAGTAAAACGTGTTTTATCAAAGAGCTGCAAGAGCAGAATTACCCAGAAAAGGTTTCTGAAGGTGCTATTACTGAAGGTATGGAGCATCGGAGTATGAGAGAGCTCACTTCAAAAGTTGGAGTGACAGAACAATAGAGGGCAGTTTTATGTTTCTGTTGAGGATAATTTGCTGTAATCAAAGCAAGTGAGAGCTGAGAAGGGACAGGATTCAGATAGAAGCGCAGATGGTGAATAAGAGGGCAGACGGTATGAGTGGTAGCCTAGATGCCTCTTGGCGGGCAGCCTAAGTTAAATAATTGGAGAGGGAGAAGAGGGGGTGTGCGGACGGAGGAGGCTGTGACTAAGAGAGAGGGAGAGAGAGCCTCGGCAGCAACAGCAAATAAACAAAAACATTCGAGTGACTACCAAGTAGCTCTAATCACTCGCGTTTTTGCACACTTTCTGCTTGCCTGTGACTCAGCGGGGCCATTTATTTTGTGGTGTGGGGTGGAGGGGGGGGTTGCAAGGGATTTTTAGCTGCCTCTCATTTCCAGAGCAAGTTATGAGTGAATAAGTAGGAGGTTGAGAGTCGTGCACAAGGACGCGGATGTTCCCTGACATGAACTAGCTGTTGTCGGTTTGGAGGACGTGACCTTTCGGCAATAATAGACTGGTGCTTCTGACAATTTAGTCACCCCTGCCACCCCATTAGCGCTGGTGGTAAGAGGGATGTGGAAGACCGTACGTCATCCCTCCAGCGTGGGCTGATGACTGAAAATAAAGAGAGACACTCAGCTGTTCTGGCTTCATTACAGGACTGAATACAAATGAATGCAAATACTGTATGTACTGTATGTTAATGTGACGCTACATTTAGCCCGCTACAATATCAACCATCTAAGAGCATGAACGCCGCATATCAAATGAGTTTTAATTAGCATAAAGCCCTGAGCAACTAGCTTCATCCCCTCCTCCTTTTTCATTAATTTTACCTCGCCTACTATGGGTCACTAATTTCATTATACCTCCCAGACTAATTCTCTTACTCCCCAAATCCTCCCTCTTCTCTCTTTACTCCATTCTGTTCCTCCTTAACATTATCGCTTCCCTCAAAACCCCCCTCTCTTGCACACTTCACCAACCCTCCCTCCCCTCCCCGTCCCTTCCCTCGTCCTCCTCTTCTTCTCTCTCAAGTGAAGGCACAGGCACGCTTCTTTTATCTCTTACCAAACACCCTCAGCTGTATCGATCTGGAGTTGGTGGCCATGCCCGTTGTAACAACCGGGATCACCTCCACCGTGTAGTTCCCGGCATCCCGGAGCTGGGCGCCACCGATCCGGAGCTGGGTGGCAGAGATGGTGACCCTGCCCTGGAACTGGGGAACCGGGTTAACCGTCGGGCTTCCTCCGGCCCACAGGCCCAGCGTGACTCCCTGATACAGCCATGTCATGGACAGGACCTGGGGCACCGTCAGCACCGTGAACACAATCTCAGTACCGGTTTGAACCAGCAGTGGGTCTGTCTGGAACTGGATCTCTACCGGGTCCTGAGCCAGCACATTGGCAGAGAG
>JBCAUF010000343.1:20330666-20342380 GCA_038406115.1 Haemulon aurolineatum
AAAAAAAAAACAGTGTTGGGGGCACTTTTTACATTCTCATTATCTAAGTTCTACAGATTTCCTCACTAAACTTACCAGATGGTCTCATTTAAATAACTGCTTGCAACTCGGAGAAGTGAAATCATCCAATATTTGTGTGGCAATTAATCATCTCACGACAAACACATCTATGATTATGACCCAACTGTATATAAATGAGTTAAAACTAGCTCCACCTGGACTAACCACAGCAGCAACATTCAGTTTTTTCTGCAGAGCAAATACTTTAAGTCTATTTTGCTGTTATTTTTTGTTTCAGTACTTTTGCTTAAATGTGAATTTAAATGCAGAGCTTTTATTTTTAATAGAGTATTTTTAAATGACTGTATTGTAGACTCAGGCAAAGGATCTAAATACTTCTTCCACCACTGCAGAGAGCAAAATCTATACATACACAAAGACTAGGCTCTGGGGGTAAAAACCCATTAGAAAGGTACACACTCTTCCCTCCCTTGAAGATTTCACACCATGTTTTTTGGATTGTAAGTGATCCCAAGCTAAACATCTATTTTGTGTTTTTGTTGGCCTGACTTAAGGTAAGCCATGTTGAAATCATATTTGCTGTCTCCCTTCTCAAGAATCACTGGTGCATAGGCAATTTTTCCAGAACAATGTTGTAAAGAACCATTGATTTTACACACGCGGGCATTTAACTGTTGTATGCCGTCCATCCAATTGTAGTCTGTGCAAGTTAAGATGGAAAGAAATCTGTGTTTTTGTATTTGGCTGCCACTCCTCCCTCTTGTTTGTGTTGGTATTACGGATTCAGGCAGGGAAACCCAGGCTGAATTTCTAATGCCCTTTTACTGGCATATAAAACGACCACGCAAGAACGCTCTGGCCAATGAATTATAGTGAATCAAATCAATATGGTGCTGATCAGTCTCGCTGGACTGCCTTTACACAATTTTCACAGGGGAGCCGAGTATAAAATGACAAGAGCCAACAGCGAGATGGATTCCAGGTTCCCACACTGAACTGTGAAAGACAACAAAAGTCTTCTCGCGCTCCGATTAAAAATCATCAGTGGCCTTGATGCCTTGTTCAGAAGAGACAGAAAGAGAGTCATGAGTCAGAATTGAGAAACACCCAAGAGTGACGCAGCCCAGTATCGATGTTGGTTTGTTTTCTCAAGGCCAGAATGCTGCACAGCAATTCAAGTAAGTCGTGTGTATGATTGCACAGTGAGATTCTAACTAATGTGACTATGAGAGAGATTTAGCTGCAGATTTCCTTCTCCATGGCAGCGAGCCCAGAAGTCACACAAACAACTGTAGTAACATTGAACTGATGATAAAAAAAAATTCCAAACTCCAGACATTAACTAGCGGCTAGAACTGTTTTTTTTCTACCTGTTTCTATGGGTCATTCAACAATCTGTTTCTTCCATTTATTCCAAACCTATCACTCTTTCTGAAAGTAAATTAACCACCTCTTGTGCTCTGACGCTTGTCACGGGCACATCAATCAAGCTGCAGGCTTTTAGAGCAGAAATGCAAAAAGCTACGATGAACTGTGTGGGTCGGATGACTATTTTGTGATATCAATTGCCAATAGATAGCAGCAAAATAAATATTTAACTATACCAGACTGTTGCTAATTATTACTTGAATTATTATCTTTCATGCATGAATAACAACCCTTAGTTAATGAACAAATTAAAATATCATTTACATTCTTGGTGCTAATTTTATGCACTCACGCTGCAGCAGCAACACAAACACCTAGAAGTAGATCGTTCCTGCTTGATCTTTTTTTCATTTCTGTGCTTCCGACAGTGTAACAACTCTGCTCATTTGGTGCACATTATGCAAGCTCTTCACAAACATAAACTGCGGTGCATTTAAAGGGTACGGCGGGCATTATTCTGTAATTTTGCTACTGTCAACAAATCCCACTAAAAGACTAAAACCAGCAATGTTAGTCTGTCTCGCAATACTTTAAAATAATGTTTAATCTGTTTGGAAATCTCAAGTAGGTAGAAGAAGTTAAAGTGTATTTGTATTACTATATTTAGTTAATGATTTTGTTATAAAGTAGTTATGCAAGCACGGCTGGGCCCTGTGATCTCTGATTAAAAGCAGGCTGAACTGGAGTAAGTGGGCTAATAACTTTAACAGTCATGTTCTCATAAACAAAGGTCACGTATCGGTAGTCGGCCTATTGTTCTTGCATTTACAACAACCATGTTGGCAGCACCGCCCATCCCCTATCAACACAATGCCAAATGGCACACTATAGAAACAACAACCTCTCAGTCATTCTGAGTCAGAGGCTGAGAGCTCAGATGTGAGAGCCTGGGAGGAGACCGTGAAGGCACCACGTCACTCTGTAGTCCGCACACACACAGACGGGAATGCAGCCGCGCAGGTTTTAAGAGCGGTTAAGACGATCTTTCTGCTTGA
Source organism: Haemulon aurolineatum (assembly GCA_038406115.1). NCBI lineage: Eukaryota > Metazoa > Chordata > Actinopteri > Lutjaniformes > Haemulidae > Haemulon > Haemulon aurolineatum. The sequence continues at coordinate 20,333,111 of JBCAUF010000343.1, forward strand.
AATGCAATTGTTTTACAAACGTGCCAGGAATACCGCAGCCTCGCTTCCCTGACCTGTTTTTTTATTTTTCCTCTCACAGCGCAGAGTCTGTCGATACTCCCCCTTTACAGACTTTACAGCGTTACAAAGAAGGAGAGGTCAGTGCTAATTGTTTTACCTGCCAGTGACAGACTGATAAGAAGCAAAGGTTGTCTCATGTCGTCAGTCGGGCCGGTCTGCGGGGAGATTAGACGTTTTAGTATTCAAAATTACTTCAGTGTGATACATTTTAACATTTTTAACCAGTTTTTCTCCTAATAAAGGCGGTACAATTCAGAATAGTTGACCGAAAACGACGGCAATCAGTAAAAAGATGCTGGATGGAACTTACCAAAGTATTTTTCCCCTGCCCTCATGTTTATGTTTGAGGTGAAATAAGGTTCCGTATCGGTTTGTGTTTGCTAATGAGTTCACTTCCGTATTCTCCACTTTTACCTGTCGAGGACGCACCTGTTTTCTTAAAGAGCCCGCAGTCCTTTTTTTTTTCAGTAGCCTAGTGATGGAGAGTAACGATTTGCTCAAGTAGCCTACTGTTCTTAAATACGATTTTGAGGTACAGACTAGTCATAGGAAAGTATTGTTAGGCTATATATGAATAATAATAATGTAATGTATGATATCAGTCACAGTGGTCGTTTTTTCTACTGTGATAGTTTTAGTTATGTTTGCTGATAATCTGTGCTTTTATAGGGTTTTGAATGCTTGTAATCAAGTATTTAGCTTTGTTATACTGGGACGTCCCTTACAAATGCTCTGAATAGGCTATTTAACATTTTAATACTACTTTATATAGTGTTGGGATTTTCATCAATAAAAAGTACAGTGCAGCAAAATGTATAAGTGTAAATGCAACATGAATACTCAAGTACCTCAAAGTTTCATTGAAGTACAGTACTTGAATAAATGTTTTTTTAAATGGTCCCATATTGTATAATGCAAGGTTTTGTTTTCTTTAAATCAAAAAGCAGGTCTAGTTGACATAAATGCTGTGAAAGTATAAATTCACAGAGAAATCCACACATCTCATATTCAGAAAATAAGCCTTTTGATGGGCAGTCAGGATTACAGTATACAGTCAGCGCCCTCAGCCCTGCACAGCCCACCTCAACCTAACCTAACAACCTTCTTTGTTGTTGTTGTTGTTGTTGTTGTTTGAACTTTAACATCACAAACACCAAGCGGTCACTCCGTCACTGAGCGAACACAAGAAAGATCAGAAGACTGGCTTATTAATATTAATAATACCAATTTTCCTTTGTTAAACGCTCAAGGGGAAATTCGAGTTTCATACTGTGTTACACTCTTAATTATTCACACACACACGCACAAACGGGACCCACACACATGCATGAATGTACAGCGGGATGTCAGAGTGAAGGAGCCGCCCCATAGGATGGCACTCTGAGCACTTGCCTTGCTCGAGGGCACCTGCGCTGTTCTCAGGAGGCAGACTGGCACAGCTCCAGCTATATTTGAACCGGCCACCCTCCAGTCCCTCCTCCCACACAAACTGAACTACAGCCACCCCAATAAGATGGACAGTCGATGACCTGTTCTTGCCAGAGGTCCAGAGGGAAGCCTGAGAGAGGAGATTTAGGCCTACAGCTATACTGAGATGATTTATGGTGCTAAAGCCACAAATATATCTTCTTACGGATATCAAAATCTCAAATAGATCACCAGAAAAGTGTAAAATATGGGACCTTTAAGGGCTTTTTAGATTAAGTCATATGGGACGCAGTGCCACACTGGTAGTCATTGTGCATAGACATATCACTTTTCAGAGATTATGATTATTTTATTTGCTCAGCGTGCCTTTTGCCTTTTAACATTCATGACTGAAGGTCATTTTTATTTGCCCCGGTTGCAGTATTACATAGCAGCTATGATCTGTTGAAGCATTTGAGGGAATGACAGAGGTTATAACATCTGTACACATTCAATTCTTTGCTTAATTTACCCACTTATGCAAGGATATGGATTAATGTGAGGCAAAGCCAGACTTAAATGATTTTGCACAGGGAACCAGAGGCGTGTGATGAGGGAAAAGAGGCGAACGTGAGGGCTGTGTGTTGATATCTTTCAGCTGATGTATCAGTGCCACCCACTGGTTAATTCTTGCTACCAGCACTCCTCTGTGGACAAAAGAACTCAGTGGGAGCCACAGCTGCGATTCCCATGATTATTCATAACTCTCTGCAAATACAAATGGATTTATAATCAGTTTAAAATCACTCGTTACATCTGTGCCCCGGGATGCATTTCATAAAGCGAGAAACTGCAGAGCTAACCCCTGGGTACGTGATGTCATTATGCTTCACTGCTCCATCGTGTAAAAGACGTGTGCAGCTGACAAAACTCTCTCATCTCTGGGTCTGTTGAGTAGCTGCTCCGGAGCTTTCGATCATATTACCTTGGGAGTTTTTTTTTTCCCAGAGAGTTCTTGCAACCGGCTGAGGTTTAAATTTGGATTTGTGTGTGTTAGAAAAGGCCAGAATTCGAACTTAACTTTAATGTGACTCCTCTAACTCAGCAGCCCATTTACTGTCTGTGAAGTTTACATTTTCAGGTTTTTTTCCTCCAATTTCACGCAGACAACCGAACCTTCCCGGAAGAGGGGCGGGTGGGAATAAAATCGTCTGCTTTCCCCTTTTTACTTGCTAGAAGGTGTTTCTCAGTTGCATGCGAGACACAATTACTGAAAAAAAAATAAGAACAGGGTAATTCATGTATTGCCTCCTCTTTACAATCCAAAGCCAAGACAATGTGTTGTGTCTGCAGGGTAAATAGTGTTTGTGCTGGATAAGAAGCCCGCAGTACAAAGCCTATTTCGCAAGGCCGAGTTCCAACATTGTCACCGGTTTCCCTTCTGAAGAATGCCGTTGCATTTTATCTGTGTTTACAAACAGTGGTGTGAAAATCCAAATCGAACATGTTGTATTGTTGTGCAAGCATGTCTTTGGACACGGGCCAGACGATTGGCAGTGGGGGAGGAGGGGAGGTCGGGGATGAGAGGGGGTCCTTTTACAATGGAAAGTTCACTTATTTAAAGCACACAGTAGAAAGGAGGTCTTTACTGTACAGGAAAGCGGGGGGGACCGTGGCGGGGAGGAAACTGCTTGAAAACAAGGTGACGCCCACAGTACGTGACTCGCTGAGAGGACCTGACGAGCAGAGAGGAAAGGAGAAGAAAGTCCCGAAACGTTCAGCTTTACTTCCGTTTGACGTGGTTTTGCTGTAGCAGCCGTACATCAGGGGACGGTGGTCTTTAACTCGATTATTGCTCAGAATGCAATGGCAACTGATTTGACAACTGTGCTTTATTTTGGGTCGTAAATCCACTCGCCGAGTGAACTGCGTGACCTCTGGGAAAGTCAACATAAGAGTGGAGGAACTCTGGCTAGACTGTATTGTTTGTCTCAACTTTGGAGAGGTAGGTGAATCCCACTCGAGGGGGTTTTGATGTGGATAACTTCAAGGTAAACTGTAATGGGAATACCAGTTAATATTTAATGCATGCAGGTCGGGCTGTGTTCTTGCACTGCTATCAGTGTTTCCTCTCTGTGTGTTTTTGTTGTAGCAGCTGTGCTTGAGGGGGTTCATTTTAGTCTTGGCAGTAGACCCGGCCCAATTTTGTTCCAAGTTCTGATTCTAGTGTGGCCTGCCATGCCAATACTGCTGTTCTTTGGATACTTCACAAACAAATTAAGAAAGGGGGAAAAAAAGAATACCCTAAACATTTGGATTACATTTTTTAATATGGGGACATGCTTCTTTAATTGTTTTTTTTGTTTATTTGTTTGGTTTTTTTTGCTCATTTTAATTTCACATGTTCTCTGGAGGTGGCGTAATTATTCTTGCTACAGCGGCACCCCTGCTGCATAAGTACAGAGGAAATGGTGTGCTGTTGTTGAGGTCAATGGCAAATTTCTCTCTGTATTCTCTGTCTATATCAGCAGGCGTTATGGATCTACAGTGTTTCCTGTGCTGCAGAGTCGCCCTGCTGCTTCTCTCGAGTAAGGCTTTTTGTTGTAACCACCATGCTAATGATTTCTGTTCTTTAAAAAAAAAACCCGGCTTGAAACTGCAGGAAGGAAACAAAACATTTTCAAATATCCTCCCCTTTATTTTTATGCTTCTCTGTGCGCGAGATAAGACAGCGGTGTTCTTCTATTCTCTGGGAACACAAAGAAAGACCCGGCAGCGGTTCAATGCTGCAGGACAACTCTCGTAAACTGACTTTTGCATTATTTACATCTCCTCCTCCTTTGCCTATCAAGTTAAGACGTGTGATTAATACTCCTTGTGGTAAATGCACAGAGGCTTACCGGGTCCACTGCAGTTTTGACACAGATTTTCGGGATATTGATGTGGTTTGATGGATATCACATTAGGCATGGCTGTCATGCGCAATAAATCATTGCTTGACATTGTTTGACAGGAAGCGGCCATACATATTCATAAAGTACATGCCGAGGATGGAGATGAAGTGTTGTGCCGCTGTTTGTTTTATTAGCTTTCCTGCGCTGCCCAAACAATGCAAACCCTCTGCAAGCCAAAAGGCCAACACTGATGAATATGAAATGCTGCGGGTCGTCTGAGGAGAAATACAAACTGAGTGCATGTTGAAGGAGCACCAACAAATAACAAAAATGGTCCAATCTCTGTCCTCAGTGCCATGTGGGCTCCAGTGTATGTCCGTGCACGTCACCAACGAGGAGCCCGTGTACGTAATCCCCGGCTCAGATCTGGTTCTGACGGCTCGGATCCAGCCGGGACCCCAGGAGGAGGTCTCCGAGGTCACCTGGGAGCGGGAGCCCGAAACTGGACCCGACCCCAAGAGCGTGACGTTGGCCACGTGCCCCGGCAAAAGCAGCGAGTGTACCGGTGTGAGGCCGAATGTCCACGTGAACATGGGTCAGCAGGAGGCGACGCTTAAGATTAATGGGTACACCAACGAGGACAGGGGCGTGTACGCTGTGACTGTGACGGATAAGGCCGGGGCCAAGACCACCGCACACTGCATCGTCAGAAGCTACGGTACAGTGTGAGACGACTGTCGATTAATGGATTAGTCAATTGACGGAAAATTAAGAATGCTATCAGTTGATCCAGGTCCTCTTTTGCAATGGTCTGCGCAACACAGGTTACTTATCTGTTTCCAATGATTCTGTCCTTTAGACCCTAAATGATTGTCAACCATCGTTACTTTTCCTGGTGCACACCCTTGAAGGCAACGTCATCGTGAATGCCTTTTTTCTTTTTTCTTTTTTGTTTGTTGGTGGATAAACCAATCTTACCTCATGGTCCATTTACTAACTTTCAGTCGTATTTGCTGACTTGAATTGTAGATTTTCAAATGTTCGGTTTTTCTGTCAACTTTGCACCTGTGTTGGCTGAAAAGTTGTGGTTCAGAGTTAGTCGAATTCCTTTGGCTTTTTTGTTTGATTGTTTTTGTTTTTACAGTTTTTCTACATCAAAATAAGTAATTGAAAGACATCATGGTCATTATTGTGGGCTATTTTATAGACTAAATTAAAACTGATTAAATGCAGAAAATAAAAAAAACATTAGTTGCAGATGATTCTGTAGGCATCAATAGGCAAGAAAAAGGAAATAAGGCTAGAAAGATCGGTTAATGTTGGGGCTGTTAGACTGCAGACAAGCCAGCAGATGAAGTGTGGAGACGAGAACATAAATATTGCCTTCCTTTATTATTTTGAAAAGCATGCAGAGGCACTTTATGTAGAAATTTGCTCTTGTGTAAAACTCAAAGTAATGACATGAAAGCAGAAATATTTCTGACTATGCCTTGGTTTCTCAAACACTTACCATCAGTATAATGAATCTGTTTTCATTCCACTCCAACATTGTCTCTCTCCGATGGTGGATTCCCATTTAATAACAAAACACTTCAAATTAAAATGCTATCTGGGTCTCCCTTTTGTGCCTGTGCTTCTTGACAATTCTGGTCTCGTCGAAGCGTTCTAGTTTTCTGTCAGAGCTTCCTTGCTTTTCCTCTCATCCGTCTGCTCTAACGGTATCAATTCATCAGCTCCACTCTTCTCTACATCTGCTCTCTCAGCTTCCAGGGTTTTCCATCATCCCGTTCTCCGACATTATGCCTCACTCTCCGGTCTCATTATTGTCTCTGAAAGGGAGCCAGTTTCTCCTGACAGCATTAAACGTCTCTCATGATTCTTTGAGTTAGGCCCTCTCGGACAGCCGTGCGCCATTTACTCCTCACGTTTCCGCTTGTTTTCTATCCGGCTCTTGAGTTTTCAACCTCCATCCTCACCTTCGTCTGTCCGCCTGTCTTTTTTCCAGAGGCGGTGCACCACGTCTCGGTCAGCATCAACGTGTCCCACTCCTCGCTGATTTGTGGCGAGGCCTGGGGCACGGACCCCCACTTCACCTGGCTCTACGAGAGAGACGCCCTCACCACGACGGTGGGAAAGGTCTCCCAAGATGGAACGACGCTGATCGTGACCAAGACTCCGCTCTGTGGCCACTTCACCTGCATGGTCAGCAACAAGCTGGGCTACAGCTCGGCCACCTACACTGCAGGTGCGAGTTGACGCCATGTTGTTTCTCCATGCAACGCAACGAGATGGTAGATAAACAAAGGCTGCTGCATGAGAAGGACGTGAACTGAACTGCTTAATCAGTATTTGTCCAAGCTAATTGATTGGATGAAACAGTGGCTATGCCTGTTAACGTCTTATTTCAAGTAGCCTCACCGTGTTTCGTCACGGATATTCGGAAATCAGACTCCACGCCTTGTGTCTGTCTTGAGTCGAGTCCTGATTGCACTTTGCTCCGTGCATTGTATCACTGGTGGTGTTCTCAGCGATAACGGATTTTCCACGGCGCGATCAATAAATTACTACCCGCCATCAGTGCTACCGCCGCTACTGCTGCTGCTAAACAGGCGAGACGAATGCAATTCTTCGTATCTGCCAAGAGGCGTGATGAGCCAGAGACAGTCAGGGGTATTTTAGGATTCCTCCTGTTAGTAACTGTACAGACGCATTGCAGGAGACCTTTTGTGGCCTTTCAGGGCAGCCATGTCAGATGACTTTTTGTGTTTTTTTTTTGTTTCCCTGCTTGGGTGTCTCTTTCCTTGCTGACAGCACCTTGTGAGACAGGGGGCAGAGGAACAACAGCTGTTGTACTGTGTCTCGTCCTCCTGCTGCTGCTGTTCGGAGGAGTGCTGGCGTTTCTGCTGTGGAGGTACAGTAATGCACATATATACACTGGCAGGCCCAGACACAAATCTCATTTCGGGCTATGCTCCGGTGACAAAGGCGTACACTGAGAGAAAATAAGACAAGGTAGTGGCTGCTTTAAAGGGACAAAAGAAAGCTGAGGGTACAGAATGAAAAACAGCTAAATGCTGCACAACTAAGTGTCCTCCCACACGAGGCATGTCAGGCCAGGGCGTGTCTGCTGACAGAACAATTGTCGTGTTTACTTTAGCTCGTGTAAGGTTTGTCACCGTTGTTTGATCTAAATTGGATGCTTGGTTTCATTTCAGGAGACACAGGAAAACCAGCAGAGGGGAGAGGCTGCACGAACATTTGGATGACACCATCTGAAAAAGGTCCAAGATACACTTCTATTACTCAGAGGTTTCGGAGAGGAGAACAGGAAATGGACTGGAACTTCCTGTCCTGTGAGCAGTATGAGCTTACACTGCATTGGAACAATGTGAAGAGTGAACTGCTTGTTGGAAAATAAAAAGTTAAAAATATCTAAAAATGGATATTTAGCTTGAAGCATGCCAGCAAACTTTCCACTGATTCTTGCTGGGCTGCACCTAATACTGTGTATTTAATAAAGTAATCATCTTGTATCAACTGCACATTGTATTGAAATGTACCATATTGCCTTCATAATAAAACCTCTTCACAAAATGTGACAAAACTCAGCGATTCAGTAGTCATTTTAACACATCTTTAAAGGGTTTTGAAAGGCTGTTTTAGTTTGGAAACCGATGTGACAGGACGTTCATTTTTCATAAGGACAGAGCTGTAATCTATTATTTTTCTTTTTTCCTCATCTGCCATTAGAAGTTAGATTCATCTCATGCTCTCACTATGAAACGCTTCCAATAAATATTGCAAGAAAGAGTTTGCAACTGTGAAATTGTGAAAACGGTTCTTGGTATCAGATTCAATCTCGGTGATTAGAAACCAGAAAAAAGAGATTAAATGAAAAACAAGACAAGAGTTGGACCGCATTGAAAAAAGCAGATTAACAAAGAAGCATAAAAAGAGTCGACAAGAGTAAACAAAGAATAACACACAGCTAGCCGAAGCACTTTAACGGTTACTTAGATGACTGTATTAGGGACAAGTTAGCCTCAGGCAGCCAGTTTAATAATTGCTAGCTTGGTTGGGATTTAACTGATTATGAGAAAACAGCACTGTTGTTCTATCAAGGGCATTTGGAAAACAGAAAGATGCCAAAATGTGTTTGGTCACAGATAAAAATAGAAGAAAATATCAGCCATTTTCTATTTGAGAATAACCAAGACCATTTGAAAATGAAAATTTATTTGATGTGAATAGTTGCTTTAAGGATTTGCGATAGATAACATGAGCATGAATAATTTTGGTTTGTCAAGAAAAAAGACTGCAGAAGTTGCCAAATATGATTAGCTGATTTCACAACAGCAATCAAACCAACCAACCAGTGACATCTGAAAATGGGAGTTTTGACACTTCCTTAGACTTCTGTTGCAATCAGAGGAGTCACAAGTGACATGCGTCTTCTTAAAACATCTGCGATCATGGAGGCACCGATAAACCCAAGCACCAAATAGTTCCATAATCCCATTCATTTTCTTCTATTTCTCTCCTCTGGTGGTTTGTCAAGATTCAAGATGACTGAATTTACCCAAGGGGAAATTTGTCTTGGACATGGAGGATGCCACATAACACGACATATATGCAGTACAGAATTCAGATACATGTGACACAGTCTTTCATTTCACACCCCCCTGAGTTTAGTCTTGAGTTTAGGAGTCTCACGGACAGAGAAAGGCATCTTTTCCTGTGTTTAGTTGAACCTCGGAGCATCAACCTCATGGAAGCAGTTTGTATTCTGGATACAACAACAATTAACCATAGTCTTCTCAAATAGTATTTGGAGGGAGCAATGTGTCATGCTTAGTATTGCATCACCGGTGCCACGGTTGGCAAACTGATCAGAGTCTCGCTGTTTATT
>JBCAUF010000343.1:20663872-20675468 GCA_038406115.1 Haemulon aurolineatum
CGTAAAGCAAATTGGACTGAATAAAGGATTAGACTCATGCCTCCAAAGTACGCCACTGATGATCTGCAGAGTTTTTTCTGGTTGTTTTTGGGCCTCGGTACATAACTGCGTCGAAACAGTCCAGTTTCGTTCTCTCTCTCTCATTAGTGTGCCCTAAGCTAGTTAAGAGATCGGCAACAAAACTTTGTTTAAATGTCAATACCCTTGCAAGAAATTATCCTCCCATAAGCCTAATATTTATTCTAGTGATAACCAGCGCCTGCATGCGTTCTGAATTAATGCTATAGACCTGTAGCAGCCTTGGAGCTTGTGTTTGCTAATAGGGGTGTAAAACAATATCAATACACTTGAGTATCACGATTTTATGTTTAGTGAAACACTATTGATTTTCAATCAATGGTCAAGTTTTATTTATTTGTTGTTACTGATATGGGCAAATGTTGGTGTCTTTTGTTCACGCTGCCCAAAAAGGAGTGCCAGATTCTTACTGACACGCAGCCCCATGTGATTTAAAGTCATTGACATAAGTTTGTGCAGCTTGTTTTAATGCAGTAAAGAAAAAAGCTGCTCTCCACTTTTTTTCTTATGGTTTTTAACTTTTGTCCTTCATGGAGGACATTTTTTTTTTTTTTTTCACGACCAGTAAAGCCACTGTTCTCGTTTCCACCACTTGTCAGTTTATGTTCCACCTCCAGGCCATGTAAAGTGGCTTGGGTGACCCCGTAGTGATGGAGGTCTTTTTATGCCTTAAGAAACCCTGCTGCCCGGACTCTCCCACCAGCCATAAAGACCGCACATAAACTCAAAAAGACACACATGTGCACGTACACACTCATCAGTCATAGGGCTGTAAGTCGCTGCACCGGGGCCGGTGGGTAGGTTTGACGAGTGCAATAGGCCTGAGCTGTGTCCACCTTAAGCAGTAAAGATGAATTGTGCTATGGATGCAGGTGTTTATTTTGCTGCTTTTATGGGGCTGTGGGGACTGCTGTCGCTGCTTGGGGGTGTTTGTTTATCAGCCTCGGGATGGAAGTGAAGGTAGATGTGTGTGCATGTGTATTTATGGGTCCTGAAAAAACCATTACATTGGCCACACACAAACACACTTACCCCCAAGTCCCACAACGAGGAGCCTCTGTCTGACTTGTCGTCAGTCTCATCATGCAGGTGTTACACTGCTCCCTCTGATGCTTTAACTACTTTATTGCGTGTATATTGAATATGCATAATTAAACTTGCACCACCATTTTTCCTAATTGATATTTCCTCTCCCAGGCAGGAATTTTAAATTCTAGATATCTCTTTCTATTATGGATGTTTTCGGAGATGTAATTTTTCCAGGGAAAATAGTTTGGGCCGTTCTGTCCTCTTGCAGTGCCAGTGCTGCGTCTATACACCGCAGCCTATTAAATATGCCTTTAGTCTATTAAATATGCCTTTCATTGACTTTCTCTACTCTTTAACAGACTGAGGTCCCCAAGGCATAATTTAATTTTGCCTCCTCCACAATTTCGTTCGTCCCTCCCCGAAATTACCCACAGTGCCCGGGAAGCAGACAGGTGAAACGCCATCCCTGGCGGTGTGAGGCGACCCCCTTATGCACACTGTTTCGCCGCATAACTCTTCCCAACTTCTTTGTCTTTGTCCCATTAAACCGCCGCTAAATCAAACACTGTCACGTTAAAGAGCCGTTTTATTTTTTTTTTCCACTGAATTTACAGCTTCATGCGTCTGTTAAAGCGGTTTGTTTTTATATGTGGTTTATTGATTTTCGCACCTGGCTCTGTTTACGGGGCAGCTTTGCCGGTGGTGGCACTTTGGAAGTTTTTATTTTTTATTTATTTATTTTTTTTACACTTTCAACTTCTTTCTCCATCCAGGTGTTTGTAATTCGATTGGATTTGATTTCTGCCTGCTCAGTCAAGCGCTTGCTCACGCATTAGGGAAATTAGCGCTGTAGTCATAAAATGGAATTGGGCACTCATGTGATAGTGTGATCTGAGATGAGACTGTATGTGTGTGCATACTGTATATTATGTGCGAGCAGCCCTGTAGCAGAGCCTTACTGCATGCTAATTGAGCAAAAAACGATTCAGTTTGAAATGAATGCGTTTTCTCAGTCAGCGCACATTTCTATATCGGCTTTAACCTCACAGCTTTTTGCTGGTTGTTTTTGGGGCTTTTTCTGTCTCTTAGTGTTTAATGGCCTGCTATTTGTAGTGCTGTCGATGGTTCCAGAGACTGTTTTAACCACTACTTCACACAGTAGTGCCACTTCTCCGTCCTCTCTTTTTTTCCCCCCCTTCCAAGAACAACTCACCAATTTGAGTACCTTTCTGTTTTTATCCACTTTTGCAGGATTTTTCTCAGTCTCATTCTTACAAAACAGGGAGTTGATGATGAAACCAAGTTCATTCTGTTTTCACGGTGCCCCCTGGCAGGAAAAGACTGTTTCTTGCGTTTGCGTGTTTTTCTGTAGCATTCGTGCAAGTTTCCAAAGTATCATCACCCCGTTGCCTTTGCAGCACTGTCTCTTTCTCTCTCTCTCTCTCTGCTTATATAATCATGGGAAGACAGAAAAGTGATGTAAAGAAAAATTTAATGCAAAGAAAATAAGAATGACAAATGAAAGCTGATCCATTCTTAGGTCTGAATGCTTGAAGCTAACCAGGATAAACACACCATCACATTCAAAGCAATCGGGACCCCAGAGATTTTCTCTCTCTCGCTCTCTTTCTCCCTCTTGCCTCTCTTATTTCCTCTTTTGTCCTCTTTCTATTACACTCTATCCTCTGCGCTCTCCTCTGGTTTCCCTTGATATCCATGCCTTCTTTTGAGTTCATCCCCTGCTCTCCCTATCTCCCTCTTTTCTTCTTTTCTTCTTGCGTGTCTTTTTGTTCCAGAGTGGAGGCGATCCCTTTGCTTATGGAGAGAGAGAGAGAGAGAGAGAGAGAAAAAAAAGATTAGTCAGTAACTTGAATAATTGTGCTGCTCAGTTTTCCTCCTCATGGACACTCTGGAGAAAAACGAGCGAGGGGTGACTTTGTAGCGGGACAAGGGGACCACGACGAGCTTGTTTCAGGCCTTTGTCAGTATGTTTTTCACAGGATGAGATCAATGCTAACTTCATCTGCCCCCCTCCGCCGAGGAGGGCCTGATGGGAATCCTGCCGCTCCCACTCGAGCGAAGGGGAGGGGAGGAGAGAAGGAGTAGCTGCAGCCAGAGGTTAAAAACGGGCATCAGACATTGCCAGAGCACATCCCTCAAATTGGTGGGCGATATTCAGATCCTGTCTCCCCCTTTTCAGTTACAATGGCAAACAATAGCAGGCTGTATGCTACTTAATGAACAGATTTGAGAGTGGTATCGAAAAGTTTGGACTAACTTTTGAAAAATGCTGTTTAATGAAGTAGGTAGTAACAGTTTATTGTGCTTCACACAGTCAATTAAATCTTAAACACTTGTGTAGACATTTAACACAGTAAAAGGAGAAATAAACAGAGCACAGAGAAAAGACACAAAGCCCAGTCTAAAGTTGAATTGCTTTTTAAAGGTTCATAGAGTCCACAGGTCTTAACTCCAATGGGAGAGAGTCTCAAAGTTTAGGAGCAACTACCTAAAAAAGGGACAGTGTCCTTCTAGTTTTCAGCCCAGATCGAGTAACAACCAACAAGCCCTGAACCCGAGGACCTCAGAGACCTGCTGGTGACATAGGGCTGAGCTGAAGCATCTCTTCAACTCAGGAAGACAGTAGCACAGGTACTTTAGTTTCTGTGCAGCTGCAGAGAGGGGGCAACCGGATTAAAGGTTTTCAGCTACATCGAAAAGAGCATTGCACTGCTGTGGCCTTCGGGCTGACACCACATATTGACCAGGTCTGGATTAGGCCTGGATTTTCATCTCTAATCAATGCCTGGTCAGTGAAAACCATCTGTCTGGAACAGTGTGTTTGTTAGGTTCAGATTCGTCCCCGATGGCCATTGATCAACACGGGGAAGGATTCCTGCTGGAAGTCAAATCACCGGGCTGTGAATTCAGCTGAGAAATGAAATTCAATGTGTACGTGTGTGTGTGTGTGTGTGTGTGTGTGTGTGGTGTGATGGTGATTCACATTGCACCATCCTACCATCATCAGTTTCAAACCCGTTTTGGGACCAGAGCTTTCAGACGCTCGTGATCGTTCGTATCCACCCCGCTGCTGCTCGTGCAGGCAGCGGCTAATGCAGATTGCGGTTTATCATTTCCGTCACATACATTCGCAGCACGAGCGGAGGGACATGACAAAGTACATATTTATCAGGCTCGTATTTACAATCTCTGATAAACTGCGCGGCTTCAGAGTCGGCTACCTGCAGCTTCCACCGGCTCACTCAGCCCGCCGAGTAAATAACGCGAACAGAGACGCAGACACCTGCCTCGAACCACCGCCGAGCAGATTAATAACAAGCTCTCCCTCCTCCTCTCTTCCATTTGCTTTAGTGCTTTTTCTCACATTTCCAATCAGACGGGCGCTTTCTACCCAACTCTTTGTTTTCTCTCTGTGCCTCTCTTCAGACACACGCAGGCATCCTCACATGCAAACACACACACACACACACACTCGCACGCTGTAGTAATAATAAAAAAGCCCAGGGGTGTGATCACGGATGGGGGAGAAAGAACGAGGGGTGTAATGCGAGTCTTTCTGGAACTTATCAGCATTTTGCAGAGACACAGACACAGGAGGGCGGAAGAAGAAAAAAAAAAAAGCATTCAAATCCCAGCACAACGCACAGGGCTGCACGCACTTAGAAAATATCAGAATCAACGGTATCTGTTGACGAAAGAAGCTAGTTGCGGCTGAAAAGTGCCACTGAGCCCGCTGTACTCTGCAGGCTTAAACCGCCGAATGGCCATACGTGGTTATAGGTCCACGGTGATTTTTTGTCTCCCCAAGTCAGAGCCGGTGCCCATCTGTGGCAAGTCATTCATGCAGACGACAGATGGCAAGTTAGGGGCCTCTTTATATAGGCAAATATTACCTGCCAAATGAGAATTTATTTTCCATTTTCTGTTTTCTGCTGTGCCACTTCAGCAGCTCATCAGATAAACCCAAACAGAAGCCGGAGAGTGGAGATGAGATGAGATGAGAGAAAGAATAAGGGAAAAAGGCAGAAAATGGGAGAGGAGATGGAGGGGAGAAGGGGCTTGAAGAAAGAAAGAGTAAAGAGAATAAAAGATAAGAGAGCTAAGCAAAGGTGAGCACGAACAAGGGAAGGGAAAACAAGCAAAAGAAAAGTAAGCTATAAAAATAGAGAGGATCAAGGGGTGAAACAATCTTGCGCAAAACAGCCAAGGCGGACCTCTCGCTCCGTTTAAGTTCCCCACTCCGTCTCTGCGGGTCTTCCATAAATGGCCGTGCTCAGAAAAGCAAGGCATTGCATGGACTCTAACTCATTTTCTCCCGCTCCCAGGACACATTTTAGGGGGGTAAAATGGATTGAAACTCGAGCACAGAAAGCTTTTCTGAGACACAGAACTGCTTTAACACCATGTTCCCGGTCTGTGGCGGTTGAAGAAACTCGGGGGACTGACAACCTCCGAATGTGGCGGGAGCTCTCTCTGCACTCGCTCAACATAAAGACGAGGCTGATTTTACTTGTGATTCTTTTATGGAAATATGTGTAATAATTTAAATCACATTAAGTGTACTAAAGCCATTTCCTTTTTATGCAGGGGCATTTGCCGTGTTCGACAAGCTTTAATCCAAGGTCCTTACTCTGGCTGCATGCATTTTTTTTAGCCTGGATTGCTGCTGAGTGGGAATGCAGCAGCTTTGAACACAGACCGACTTTTCATTTTCAATATTTATGCACCTTTCCCGCCACCATAAGTTATTTACCTGCATCCAATTTCAAGTGTTTCTGTTTATTAGCACTTGAGTGTTTCTTTGACGTTGAGCTGCATAAACAACAGCGGTGTCACGGTGAGACAACTCTATGACTGCAACCCCCCCCCCAGGGAATGAGTAGGTGTAAGTAACACAGCAGGCGGTTTCCAAGCTTATGATTAAGTACATTTTTGATGGCTTCATAAGCTTTGAACCAAACATGAACTAAAATATTTGATTAAACGAATCCACTGGCTGAATGCAAATTCAGTAATTCATTCAGAACGCAGTTTTATCCTGATGACATTCAAAAGAATAAAGCAGAAAATCCCTACAGATGCATTTCAACACATATTAAATAGTTTCTTTTTTGCCATTCAGTTTTATGTGCATTAACCCTGTATTGTAACCCTTTCTTGATGCACTGAAAAAAAATGTAAAGGCTCAATCCGCACGTGAAATTTGGTCGGGAGAGCAAAATTAAAGAAGTGTTTGAACCCCTTTAAAACTGCAGTTAAAATTAGGTCTTTGTTCGTAATGCCTTTACTGAGAACTTCAGAGCAACAGCAGACAGTGAAGCTGTATGTGACTGTAAAGTGGTTGCCAGCAGACATCCCACCATGTCAGAGGGAAGGAAATAGGAAACAGTGGAATTGCTTCTTTTTCCCTGACAATATAAAATGCCTCTTTCTGTTTCAGCGGCGTGAAGATTGCATTTGTTGTTGGTTTTGAACTTTTCTCTTTGAACCTTTTTATAGTCGTCTGGACTCCAGGTGAAGCTTTAGCTCTCCTGTCTTCTGTGGACTCTCTTTTCTTACCCTCAACACTGTATATACAGTATTTCAACTTGGTGCATGGTTTATGACAGTTATGTTTGTTTTCATGGCAATTAGCTGGTCTGAATGGGGTGCTGCCATGGCATCTTTTGGAGAGAATATTTGCTTTTTAGAGTCTTATTTACCCTCACCTCATTGGAGGGGGGGAAGCTACTTACACTTTTTGTGATTGTTGTAAGACCATTGGGTAATAGTCCTATGTTGTTTTTATTCCGATTCAGATTTTGAAGAAATACACATGTCCCCTACCCCATCTTGACGAATTTTTATTTCCATCTTCGTTTTGTTCCACTCCTCCTGGTCTGAGTTAAGGTGTGAGCCTCCGCCTGTCCTCCCTCTGAGATGAAGCCGTCTGCGAATGCTGCACCTATTTACTTGCCTTGCGTGTGCAAACAGAATTAAATCCAGAGCTGACCAGAGCACGTCACTGCACTCGAGAATCAGGAGGCACTTATTAGAAACTTGTTCCCCACAACCTTTGTCACCCCATCCCTCAATACCACACCAGAGTCCTCTCCGGCTGTGTAATAGCTGTTATCTGAGGGGCCAGGAGGTGATACGACTGGTGTCTCTCAGTGTGCGGCTTCCACTGTAAAGAAGACAAAACTAATCCTGGGGTTCGAAAGCTGCGTTTATGATAGACTTCAGGGTCACCTTTAGCTGGTGTTCGCTCCTCCAGCTAAACCGCTGGACACAATGCTGCGTAGCATGATGGACCAGCAGAGCTCACATGTGATTGTGAATTCATTTTGAGTGGATCAATAGCCGGGCACATAAGCGTTGCTGTCACACCAATAACGTGGCCTTTCGCTTGCGGCTTTGGAGTGCCTCAGATAGATGTCTCAGTGAGCTCTTGGCCATTTCTGTAGAGCGGATTACATTATTCTTTAGACACAATAATGTCTGAAGTGGTAAATCGCTGTTCCGCTTCAGGTTTGTGTTTAAAAAAAAAAATGAAACTGCTGACGGAAGTGATCAATAATCTCCTGTAGGGTTTGCAAAGAGCTTTAATGCTTTTACATCGCACACTAATGATACAATTTGCTGTGCTAAAAATGTATACAGTTATGGTGATATGTTCTGCTTTGGTTCAGAAACAGGCGGAGACGTTTCAGATGTTGTCTTTGGACATACAAAGATTAAACTGAACTGATCAGTTTCTCTCGCAGGATTTAAACTTTTCTAGATGCTTGGACAGAATGATTAGATTTATTCATATTTTTGAAAGTGACTTATGAAACATTTTTCCGTTGCCATCTGTAAAGTGATTTCAATTTGATTTACTTTCCTTCCTTGGCTGATTATTTTGGAATGATGCATGGCTTGACAATAGATTAAATTGGATTCTTGTGAAATGCAAATTTATTGCTGAATGTATTCAGTTTATTTTCAGTGAAAAATTATGATAACAGCTACATTGGTCTGATTTATTTTGTTTCTTTGTTGTTGTTGTTTTTTGGCTTCTTGGCAGCGGAAACACATTTTAAGTTGATAAGGCGAAATTGCTAACAAACAGAAGGGTTTTTTTTTTTTGTTATTTTTGTTTTTTGTAGAAGTTGCTTGTTGCAATTTTTCTAGGTAGTCTTTGTGGCTGTTTTTGATGGATATTGCATAGAAAGAATGACATCATCAGTGAAAGCTAGACTGCTAAATGGCTCCACCTTCATTACGTAGCTGTGAGTGATCGATTGTGCAGCTGGTGCAAATGACAGTGTGCACAACATCAGAGCGAATTAAGTCGCAAAGGAGTTTTGAGATGTGGGCACTGATTCAGAGGTCTGGAACCGGGCCGGATTTTGAATGGGATAACTGTCTTTTAAGTGGGCATTGTCATTAGCATGTTAAAAGGACCGATACGAAAAGCTCTAAAATTATTGGAAAATTCCTCCTTAATCTTAGAGTTATAGTTTGCATCTGTTGTAGCGCTCTGATTTTGACCTTAATCTCTCGCAACATATTCACCGAATTATCTGTTTTCTGTAGTCGGATGTCAGCAGGCCAGACATCACTGCATGCTTCTTGTAAATTCCAGAGAGAACTATTGATGTGTTAATATAGTAATGATCCGCTCAAAGGCTTAAGCTGCCATTGTTTTTAATTGAAGATGATATTTCGGGGATTTACTGGATGTGGGTGTGTAGGCAGCAAGATGCCTGTTCTGCTATGCGTGTGTGTGTGTATGTGTGTGTGAATGTAGCAGAGGATAAGGAAGTGGAGGGTTTATTGTCTGAGCATTGAAATTGGCTCTTTTCTGAGTTGGGATTTCATTAAAGTCAGAGAATGGGGCTGTCAAACAGTTCTGGCAAGGTGACTGATGTCTCCCTGCTACCTCAAAGGCAAAGAAAAGGAATATATAACTTTCCTCAACCTGCATTCATAGCTCAGCAAAAATGCATCTTACATTTTAAATTGCTGGTGTCTGAAAGTGATAATAAATTAAAGAACTGTTCCTCCAAGAGGTTATTCCGCTTATCTGTACACGTGGCGTCTGCAGGCCCAGTTATTAAATTAGAATTTAGGAGGTCTGTTGGTTTCCATGCTTGCTAATGGAAAGCAGAGCTTCGCTGTTTCATCCATTTCATTAAGTGCTCCTTTCATGATTTATGATTTGTATAAGGACAGTAAGGCATTGTTGGTGGTTTCGTGTTTCTGTGCAGAAAACGGCAGCAGACATTTTCTTATTTTGAAAATAATGTACTGCAACAATAAATGATCTAATTTCTCATTAATTTTTATCTCATGTGCCTGTGTCATACTAATCAAATTAAGCAGCAATACAAATGTCCTTGTATGCAAATTGAGTTTTATTAACAGAAATGCAATGAATGAATTGGTTTCATTGCTATTTTGTGTGCAAATGCTATTTTGAGGGGAAAACATGCTCAGCCATTTCAGCTCTCACAACATTTGGCATCCAAATTATTTCCGGAGAAGTCACATATTTAAGATGAAAGCCGAGGTGAGGCTGATCATCTTTGAGTTCAAAGGCTTGCTCTTGTGTTTGAAGAATCGTGCGGGAAAAGTGAAGGTACCTGAAGTTACCTGCCTGCACAGGAAGGGATCAGTAGAATTTGAAACTTGTTCTGAGGCTCTGCCAATGTGATAAGCCATTAGTGAATGTGTTATGTGAGCATTTTTACAGTTTGTTAGCAAGTCGCACAGAATTTTTACACTCATGAATTATTACAAATACCACTCTCTGTTTCCAATTGGTGCCACTCCTGACAGTCAGTGTGCACTGGGGCAATTAAAACTTCAATGAATGCAGTGCAAACTGTGCCATGATAGTCTCGAGGAAGATTCTGTGTTTTTTGACCTGTGTCAGTTAGAAAAAGTTCTCTTTATATTTATTGTGAGCAGCGAAAGTGATTTGAGCACTCATCACAAGTTTTATTGATATGCTCAATAGCAATTAGCGCTATAGCTGCATTCTTCGCACTGCTCTGGGATATTTAGACCTTGCACATTTGTACTTGACGTGAATTTTCATTTCTCTGCACTGGTTACAGTCTGTGTTTTTTTGTTGACACTGACGCAAGATGACTTAACAACAATGACATTACAATGATGAAGATGAAATGCAGGATAATATTAAAGGAGCCATTAGGCGGTTTATGTTAAGTGCATTTAATGTATGTGGATTGGTTCGGGCTGAAACTGACTATTATTATTATTATTTATTATTATTTAGGCTCTGCAATGGGATAAAGTAGTGAAAAATGACCATCAAAGCTTTGCAGAGCCCAAAGAGATGCTTTGAAATCTCTTCATTTGTCCGATCAGTAGTCTAAATGCAAAGATGTTTCATTTCCGATCATATAGGACAAAAAAGCAGAAAATCCTTACATCTAAGAAACTTCATGTTTACTGAAATTACTGAAATTGCTTACTCATTCTCACTCTATCTTAAAGGGAGGATGGTCTGGATTTGCTGTTGGGCAAAAATTGTCTGACCAAGAGACTCTGCTACTCATCAATGTCTTTTTTTACTGACCACCACCATGACAGTGTTTCCCAGTTTTGATTCCTGTTTCGCAAATATATTCCCATAACAAACAGATCATCGAGGAGGTCGGAGCTGATCTCATCGTGTTGCGCTCTCTCAGCAGCAGTAGTGGGTGAACCAGTCAGCTGTCTGAAGGGTTTCCTGTGATCTAATGTGCTGCAGACTTGCAGAATGTCAAGATGGTCAACTCACCACAGGAAGACAAACAGTAATGCCTGACACTTTTCACCGGTGCCAATTATTTTGAGTAGATAGTGTGATTTTTTTTTAGTTTGTAGTGTTTTTTTTTCTCAATCTAAGACACTCTGTGCTCTGGCAGTCTGTTGAGTAAAATGACAAAACACAGAGTTATCATTTGCACAGTGTGCTGTGGTTGGTTGGTTGGTTGGTTGGTTTTCCCTGTCAGGATGCAGACTTGAGGTGAAATTAATCTTAAAACCACACCAGGCAGGTGACACTGTGAAAAAAAACAAAAAAAACAGGTCATCATTCTCACTTCATCAAATACAGTATGAACTTCTTTTGTAAAAAATCCAGCTCTCCTCATCTTACCTCGATGAATCTATTAATGGTGCTCTCTTTTTATCTCCCCGGTGCATTTGAGCAAGACCTACTTGTACATCTTCTCAAAATAACTTCTGGTAAAGCTCTTAACTCTAACACCTACAGATGGGCGGTGAGGCCCGTCGCATTGTTTGAAGTTTTCCACAAGGGTTGAGGAGGGCATTGTGGATTCTTTTCTAATAAGCACGGTGGGTTTCACCATCATGATAGTCACCAGATACTGTGTGGTTCCCAGACTGGAACCCTTTCCCGAGGCAGCCCACTCAAATTGGCAATTTCTCGCAGACAAATTACTTCCCACTCCTCTGTACGTCCGTCTTT